>CP135549.1:5614202-5679634 GCA_032402905.1 Khaya senegalensis | reverse complement strand
CTAATTTCTAATGAATTTTAATTAATTAACATTTATAATTAATATTTAAAATTTTCTCAATTATTTCTATTTTTAATTGAAAATAAAAAATAAAAATTGACATTATAATAATTTAAGTAATTTCTAATGAATATCTCTAAATTTTATTCAGTTATTTCTATTTTTTCTTCATTTAAAATAAAATTATAAAAATTGACATTTATAATATTTTAATTAGTTCCTAAAGATTTTTAAATTATTAACATTTATAATTAATATTTAAATTATTCTCAATTATTTCTATTTTTTAATTCAAAATTAATAATAAAAATTGACATTTATAATAATTTAACTAATTTCTAATGAATTTTAATTAATTAACATTTATAATTGATATTTAAATTTTATTCAATTATTTCTATTTTTTCTTCATGTAAAATAAGATTACAAAATTTGACATTTGTAATTGTTTAATTAATTCCCAAAGAATTTTAAATTAATTAAAAAATTCAATATCTTAGAAAAATTAATTAAATTTGGTTTTAATAATTACCTTACAAAAATATTTAATTTCTAATTATTTTTTAAATCAAAATTAAAACTAATAACAAAATTTTAATAGAAATTCATTATGTTTTAATTAATTTACAATATTTTAATTAATTTCTAATGAATTTCAATTAATTAACATTTAAAAAATTTTCAATTATTGCTATTTTTAAATTAATTTTTTTAGAAATTATTGCTATTTTAATAATTATTATTTAGCATTTATAATGAACATTTACATTTTATCTGTTTATTTAAAAAATTAATTACCTCCAAAAATTAGTTGAAAATAAATTACAAAAAAAGTTCAAAAAAATTCAGCATGCACCAGCTTCACGCGCCTTCAACAAATGGGCGTATAAAGCACATGCGCCTATTTGTTGTTGATTTTCCTTTAAATTTTTTCATTTTTTGCTTTTTTTCAGCCACATTTTAAGCAAAAACTGTCAAAATATTTTTTATTTTTAATTTTTTCAATAAACTATTGTTTTCTGCACATTTTAACCATTATTTTCGTACAATTATCATGCAAAATATAAATATCACTAATTAATTATAAACTAACTACTTACAAGTATTTTTAAACTCATTAAAATTATAAAAATTAATAATGTAAGTAAGACTAACCTCTATTATTTTTGTTATTGTTAGAATATATCAACCCATGTGTGTATTTTTAGAGGTGAAGATGGTGAAGAAGAAACTAAAGAAAGATGAAGAAAGGTGAAACATGTGGTAAATTTATGAGGGTAAAATTATTAATATAATGTATTTATGAGAATAAAATTGTCAAAATGAATTATTTTGATAAGAACTTTTTAGAGTTGGTTGTAAATGAAAAAAAATGTTAAAATAAAGTTATTTTGAAAAAATTTTCTAAGAAATTACTTAATGGCCTTTAGCAATCACCAAGACAATTTGATGAGTTTATGAGCAAACATGGATTTGTTAAAAGTCAATATGATTGATGTGTGTATCATAAGCGTGTTGATGAGGATAAAGTGATATATCTCTATGTAAATTATATGGTTATTACACACAAAAGGAAGTCAGAGATTGAAGAGCTTAAAAGGCAACTTAAGGAAGAATTTTAGATGAAAGACATAGGATAGGCCAAAAGCATTTTTGTCATAGACATTCTTAGAAATAGGAATGAGGAAAACTTTGTTCATTTTACAAGAAGCTTATATAGCTAAGGTACTTGACAGATTTGGAATGAAAAATTAAAAACCTGTTACAAGTCCTTTAGTTGGCCATTTTAAGCTCTCATTTGAAGATAGCCCTAAAACAAATTAGGAAAAGATTCAAATGTCCCCAATGTCATATTCAAATGAAACAGGCAGCCTTATATATTGCATGATTTGTACAAGGTTAGACAGTCTTTATAGTAAGCATGGTGAGTAGATACATGGCCAATCGCAGAAGAAAGCACTAGGAGGCAGTGAAGTGGGTTTTGAGATATTTAAGAAGGTCATCAAAAGTTGGTTTAATGTTTGGAAGTGGTTTCAGCTGGGTCAAAGCATTTCAGGATTGTGTTGATGCTGATTTGGCAATGGATTTGGACAAAAGAAGATCAAGAACAGGTTATCTGTTCACTCTGTATGACTGCATTATGATCTAGAAGTCAACTCTATAACATGTGGTGGCTTTGTCAACCACCAAGTTTAAGTACATCAAAATGGCTGCAAGTTTTGGTGGCTGAGTCAACATAATTTAGCGTGCATCTTATGTAATAGCCAAAGTACTATACTTTTGAACAAAAAATCAATGTATCATGAGAAGACCAAGCACATTGACATTAAATTTTATTTCGTAAATGAAAAAGTTTCAAAAGGATTGATTAGACTTGAGAAGGTTGATATAAGTGAGAATGCTGCTAACATGCTCATTAAGTCCTTAACATAATCTAAGTTTAAACATTGTTTAAATTTAGTTGTTCTCAAAGAATTAGAATGAAATTAGATCATGAAGAAAGAACAAAATAGGAGATTTATAACTAAGGTGGAGATTTGAAGGAATAAGGTAGTTAAAAATCTGTTAAGACTCAAGTTTGTTAAGCTAGCTACTAAGCATGGTAGTTGGAAAATGGGCTGGATAACAAGAAGTTAAAAATTAAATTTGTAACTAAAAACTGATGAGGTTTGCTAAGTATAAATGTAACTTCTTTAAGTCATTTGTAATATACAAAAATAGTGCGTTGAACAGACGTATTTATAAGTTGGAAGATTAAGGCTGGAAATTACTTGAGTGTCATGTTCTTTGCATAGCATTTTATTCTTGTATTTCTTGTTATACTTGGTGAATAAAATCTTCTTTTTTGTTGTTCTTGATCGTGGATGTAAGTCTTTAAGACTGAACCAAGTAAATTTCTTTTTTTTTTTTTCTACTTATTTTACTTAATTGAAATAGTTTACTTTGATGATTGATTAACTTGATTACGAAGGCTTGAGTTTGTGAGTTCTTATAGAATTTAGATGCAACAATAGTCCATTCTTGATTTTCTCTTCTGATATTTTCTGGAATTAAAGACTGGGTTTGTATTTTGAAGTCTCTTTGATTCAACAAAATCAAATCAATAATCTTCCATTAGTTGCTTCAACAATGTAATTAATGGGTAAGCTGTACTAGCACTGTCATCACAAAAAGCAATATTGGCTCCTCTCATTTCAATTGAGATCTTGACTCAATTTGTAACGCACTAAAATCAGTTCCATCCAAGTAAAACCATCAATAAAATTAGGTTTTTATTTTTTATTTTTTAATTTTATCACATTACACTGGGCTAAATATATCTGTCAAACTCGCTATGAAATCAAATTCAACTGAAATTCAGTTCAATCCCTATTTATTTTAAAAAGAATTTATTTCAAATATCTGAAGACATTTTCTCTAACATGCACACAAGAAAATATAGTTTAGTAATATTGTAGAGGCAAATTTTGCTGGCAAACAAGAAACTAAAATGGTATTCTCATTTGGCTCAATGGAATTCAGGAAAAGACTTCTCTTTGTTAGAATTTGGCCAAAAATAGCGCGTTCCTCAAAGACACAGCATCGACCAAGCTTTATCTTTAGCGCATCTGGCTACGAACGTAGCAAAAAAGAACACAATACATAGTATAGGAATCCTTTACTTTCCTTTATCTTTGCATTTAGATAAGATGAAATTGACATTTGACACATCTGTGAAATATATGGTACAGATTATCAGTGGACTCCTGCAAATACATAAACTCTTTTATTGTTGCTAAAAGAAAAAGGATAATCGTGGAGGATTAAGATTCTCTTATGATATCAACATCTCTCTTAAACAAAACTTAAATTTATAATATTATTTTCAATTTTAAATCTAACTTTTGAGTTAAGTGATCTAATTTAATTTTTGACTGAAATGATTTTAATCAACTGTATTTGTTATTGCAAAGGTATAAATTTAACTCTTGCTATTATATTAAAGATGTCACTCAACTTAAATTTTTAGATTTTAAATAAATGTATCAATATTAAAGGGTGAAATTCCCTTAACTTTTATATATATATATATATATATATATATGTATATATATATTACTTAATTGAGAGATTAATTTTGAATTTTTAATGCATGCAATCTAAAAATGGATATGGATGATGAGTTGTTAGCATTACATGCTATTTGTTGACTTTAGATATTAACCATTAGATTTGCATGAATCAATTAATCTATATTCACTATTTTAAATAAAAAATTTAAGTTAAAGAACTCCATCAATATATTTATATATAAAATTCTTATAAAAATATAAAATTTGTGATAATAATATAATATTATTATATTAATTTATATGAATAATTTTTTATTAAAATTTAAGTCTTGACAAAACTTTGAATTAATGTATTGTAAAAATATTGACGTGCTACATATTGTGACCTAACCATTGCCATAAAGGCAAACAACTTGGCAACTTCTTTACTTCTCCCCCGTTTAAAGAAAAATCAAGAAGAATTTCCTTTACTTGAATTGCGAAAGTAATTCCAATTGTTCTATTCATGGTTGGAAAATTTATCAAAACAATTAATAAAATAATGGCAGAAAGTAAAGGCATTTTCTTTCCCACGATAGAAGATGGCAAAGCTAAGTGATAGTGATAATGATAGCAATGTTTTGAGTGGAAAGTCTTGAAAAAAAGACACTCTCACTATTTTTAATTTGATTAAACAAATGGGAGTTGGTGGCATTCGTGTGGAAACCACACTCCTCTAATCCACAATTATTTTTCTCACTAATATGTGCTATCTTAGTCAGCAATCCATTAGGGATATTTTTTTGGGGGTGGAGTTTATAATATGATTAAGAAAAATTAATATACATACACACACACACACACACACATACGGGCATGTTCTTTACAATCTCCAGAACCTGTTAAAAGGGGGAAAAATATTATATATGTTCAATGCGTGGTTGAAGTTAGAAGAAAACAACTCAACCATGTTTTCATCCTAAAAATAAGTAACTTTCTTTTTGAAATATTTATACGAGATATTTTTACTGTTTTTATTCTTTTTTTTAGAACTATTTTTATCCTTCAAAAATTAATTTATTAAAGAGTACTATTATGTATATAAAATTTTGTATAAATTAATGCAAAAATTTTAAAATATTACGAACATGTGACAAAATCAATGTGAAAATGCTATAATATTATGAACCTGCAACAACAGTATGAATTTGGATAAAAGTTTGACTACGCCTTCCATGTTTATCTGAAAAAATTAGAAAGCAAATTGATAACAAAGTCAAAAAAATAACTGAAAGTTTTTGAAACGGTTTCATTAATTCTTTCCTTGTGTACACAGATTGAGTAATGGGATTCTTTTCTTCATCTTTGTCTTGTTCAATAGTCATGCTTTAGTCATGAACTTCTGTTCTGGTATAACTGCCCTAAAGTAAGAGATATATGTCCTCATTATTCCGTAGTGATAGTTTTATTATTGAAGCTACCACCTTCTATACATTTCATCATGCATTGTAAGTTTATAGCTTTTCCTTGTTCTGTCTCTTTCCTCCTCTTTAATTTCCTTCGTTTTCACTCTCATTTCTTCATCCATTTTTTTAATTTAATGCAAACAGGCAGCTATCTTCTCATAACTTATAAACTAGATCTAGATATTAAATCCCAAATTGTAAATCACAGTTCTTTTTTTTTTTCTTTCGGGACCAGTAGATAGAGTAAAGGATGATCCAATTGCATGCACGACCATATCCACATTTAAAGCTTCAAATCTCAGTTAGCTCTATCTGTGATTCATTTGATAGCATAAGTTGGTTGAGTTCTTATTACAGAACTTTGTCTAAAATTGCAAGAAATGATGCTGAGTTATTGGTCCCTGGACTGGGCTTTCTATGAATTACTGGTATGGGTACCACTTAGTTGATGTGGTCATGACACAATTTGGAAAAAAGAAAAAAAAGAAATTCTTATAACATATAATCATTTTTCTCAAAATATTTTGAAAGTTTTCACTAGAGTAAACGCAGCATTTGAGCAGAGAAAAGGAGAGTGATATCTCAGACAAGACCCATTACAAAACTTCTTCTACATGGCCAAGCATGGTTAGACAAATTATCATTGTTAAATATTACCCAAATAACCATTTTATATTGACCATATTAGATTATTTTGAACAGTATTTTCGGTTAAATTTTTAATATTTTTGTGCCATTAGTGGGAGTACCCCACCTTTGCCTAGCTCCACTCTACTAAAGCTAAGCTCACCCTCAATAAATACCATACTTCAGGCGTGTGTCCTCCACACTTCTCCACTATCCTCTCCAATAATCTTCTCATTTCTGCAAAAAAATTTCCATGGCAACTAACCAAACATCTTTTATCAACCCTAAATTCACAGTCCCTGTGAACGATGTCGAGCGACAAACAGCAGCCCTAGAGATCCAAGCCAAGGACTTCGACTACTCCAAGCGATCGCAATGGCTTCGGGCTGCTGTTTTAGGGGCCAACGACGGACTGGTATCGACTGCGTCGTTGATGATGGGCGTTGGCGCTGTAAAACAAGACATCAAAGCCATGATACTCACCGGGTTCGCTGGCTTGGTCGCCGGCGCTTGCAGCATGGCTATAGGCGAGTTTGTCTCCGTTTACTCACAGCTCGATATTGAGTTAGCCCAGAGGAAGAGAGACAGAGAACGTGGAGATATTAATGGAGAACGAAAGGAAGAAAAGGAAAATGAAGAGAGTTTGCCAAACCCATTACAAGCAGCTGCAGCCTCTGCTCTTGCTTTTTCCTTGGGTGCAATTGTGCCATTGTTGGCTGCATCTTTTATCAGAGAGTATAAAATAAGGTTGGCAGTGGTGATTGCCGCCGTGTCCTTGTCTTTGGTGGTGTTCGGATGGTTGGGGGCTGTGTTAGGAAAGGCGCCGGTGGTTCGGTCGGCGGCTAGGGTTTTGATTGGAGGGTGGTTTGCCATGGCTATAACCTTTGGTTTAACCAAGTTGATCGGATCAAGCGGGCTGTGAATTTTCCTCCCTCATTTTCTTTAATGTTTTCTTACCACTTGACGTCGAACTTTAGCCTTGTTATTATATTTGTTGTATACTTTTGCCTCTCTTTTCTTTTTCCATTTTCGGAGATGTGATATGTGTGTGGAAGGAAATTTAACGTTGTTTGTAACAAAGTAGAGAAGGGAGGAGAGTAAAAATGCTATTTGGTTTGTTGCATCTTAATTATCACACTGTAAAAAAAATGTTAAATAAATAGGTGGATATTGTACAATATGTAAATATTTATCAGTTTTTGGTAAATATAAAATTATAAAAAAATTTAGATAAAAATAAATAATTTTTGAATATTTATTTCTAAATATAATTTTAAAAAGATTTAGTTCATTTTTTTTGTAATTTTTAAAAAATTTTCCTATAAATATCCCTTTATTTCTATAAATTCCAAACACACACCACATTTTTCTCCCTCCTCACTTTTTCGGCCATCTTTTTTATCACCACCTTTCCGATCTTTGATCATCATGATTTTCGAACCACACATTCTCTTTGATGTTGCCATTTTACCGCTGCAAACCTCACCTCAATTTAACTTTACACGAGTCCTCAAATTTCGTTTAAAATTTTAAAAATTCTTAAATTCAACTTTTTAGCCAACTCTGATCTCTTATTAAAAAATCAAGTATATTGGTAAACTCACCTCGACGAGTAAAACAAAATGATAAAAAGTTTAGACCCAAAATTTGTCAAATTTTTTTCAAAACTATCACTAGAGCCACCACTAACTTGTTAGATTTTTGACAAACAGTACGTTGAATGAAGAAATGAACACCATCATTGGACTTAGGATGCTAAAAACTATAAGACCCACTATGATCCATTGTCCGAGTTGCTAGATTTCGAGTTGTCGTAGTTGTTAATGATCAACTTTTGGTTAATCTTCCTGTTTAAGGCCGTCTAGATATCATTTTTGACCCTGAAGACATCTAATGATTCATTTAGATGAGAAGAATTCAAATGTGAGCTCGAATTGACCAAATGACTATTTAAACCCAGATGCACATAAATTAAGATGATCAAGGTAAGGATTTTATCACTTAGTTATTTTTTTGAAATATATATATATATATTTTATATATTTATAATTATGGTTTTGATATGAAATGAATTTAAATTGTTTAAAATTGATTATGCATTTTCATGATAAAATATTTAGATGATACGTCTTGCAGTTATGGTATGCCAAACTTATATTAATTTAAATGTTTTGCCTTGATATTGTTTGTATGGTACAGAAATATATGAAATGTATAGTTTTGATAAATAGTATACATGATGATTTTTATTGATTTCTTGTTGTTATGTTGCCTAAATTTTTATTAAATATTGTATGTTATTCGTAATAAATGTGAATGTGAAGATGAAAGAGTATTCCTAGTGTGTTTGGAATAATAGAGGAGTATCCCTAATATATTTGGGATGATGGGGGAGTATCCTTGGGTGGAAGGGACGATAGGAGAGTGTCCTTGAGACCTGAAACCTATGTAGGTTATGTTATTTGTAAGTTCCGTGTGGCTATCATTTGATATCATTTATATCCCTATTATGGGTGTTGTTAATGTGCGTGTTTATAAAAATTTGATTCATATGGCTTAAATTAAATTGATGGTGCTAATTTTAATTGCATATTACATATTATGTGTAAAATATAAATTTTTAACTTTAGTATCATCAATGATTTTATTGAAATTGGACATGAATGATTTTAAATTAGCCATGCAAACTTTCGAATAAAACTAATTTAGGTAAGTGATGTTAATCCCTACTGAGTATCGTAATTTTGCTCAACTCTTTCTTTTTTTCTTCAAGAATATTTTTAGTATAATGTGAAAACTAATTTGGGTACTAAGAGATAAAACGATTGAATTTTTAATTACTAATTAGTTGGTACGTTTCTATTGACTTATATATAAATTATTAGATTTCTAACTATGTAATTATGCATGATTTATATAGACACACTTGAATTTATTTTATTCATCTTAAAAATGTAACAGGTGTTTATATATTTCTGTATTATTTTTATTATTTATATTATTATATATATATATATATATATATATTGTAAAGATCTCGGGATACCTTTGACCTTTTGACCAATAGTATGTATTTTGTATATTACTTTGACTTTTCTTTTCTTGAGAAATAAGTGACTTTTTTTTTATATATTATGTTCCAAACAATAGTGGCCTTGAGTTTTAAAAATTTTAGGTGAATTTTTAAAGTATGGTATCTATTGACATATACATCATAAAATAAAATTTAAAGATTAAAAAACGATGAGAATGAAATACTTACAAAGATTCATTATTCAAAAGTCAATTTCTGCACTAAATTGTCTTCCTTAGTAAAAATATGATTTTTTATCAATAAATAAAATTTCATTCTCTTTCCTCTCCATGTTTTTCTCTCTTTCTCTCTCTATCTAGATTTCTCCTCCATTTTTCTTTTTCTTTCCTCTCTGTTCATTTTTGCTCTGTACCTCTATATCTTCTCTTCATGTCACTCTTTCAAATTTTATTCTTTATAAGTAATGTTATAAATAATGTAACTAATTGGACTTGGTTTGCTTTCTTAAAAATAAATAAAAATAATCAATCTAAAAAGTTTACAAACAATAAATATTATAGGATTCACCCTAACACTTCCTTTGAGTTTGTGGTGAATATTGCTAAATACTTGTACTTCCATGCTTTCATATATAACATTTCATGAAACAACATAAATGGCATCAAGCTCTATAATTATTAAGGCTCCATGCCTCATCAAAGCATGCATACTTCATCAACATTACACACACACACATACACACACGTGTGTATATGTTTAATACATAATATAAATATAACGTGCTAAAAAGATGGTCCTTGCAGCATGTGTATAGTGATCCAAAACGTATGTGCCAAAATTATACATTATATGAATTCATATGTTATACATGAAAAAATAGGATAAATAAGAAAAAGATTGAGCTTTCGACTTTCTGAGTAGATATAATTTATAAAAAAATACACTTTTATAAATAATTATGAAATTTCTTAAACTGTGCATAAATCAAGTATCATTCAAAATATATCACAGTACAATTAATGTAATTCACAAGTAGCAAGTACTCAAGGAAACATATCATATTTGGTAGAAACATTTTTACCCAAGAGAAAAAGTCATCATCATACCCGATGTCTTCGTGTCATCATTCAAGTAATTAGAATCATAGTCATATTATAATCATACCATATAGCCTTATATCATTGACTGGATTGTTATAATTATACCTGACAGCCTTGCATCATCACTCAAGTATAACGTAAATCAATATTCTAACACATCATAATCACCCAATACAATGATTAAATGTTGCACATAAAATGAACATCATTTTTACACAACATACTATTTCCCAAATAATTTACCCTTCACACATGACATGAATGTTTAAAATAACATTTTCTATCAAATTGTTTATATACATGATAAGATGTAATCACATAAAATTTAATAATAACGTAATTTATTATTTACAATCTGATGATCAATCTTGAAAAACTTTTGAGTTTCTTAAATTTTCTACTGTTGTACCAATTTCTGAACACACATAATTTAAAAATTAATAGTTAAAATTAATTTAAAATTTGATACGCATTATAAATATGAGGATGTCACTATTCTAATTTCATAATTGTATCACTCACTTTATTTTTTGATATATTTTTAACTTTTCCATTATTTCCTATAACATTTCCTTTTACCTATAATTCCTTCTTCTTTTCTTCCTTGACTCTCCTTTTCTTCTGTTTTATTTCCTCTCAAATTGCAATTTCAATTCAAAATTTTCATTTAAAGCAAGCATGAGGATTTAATATACATAGGCACCACTGACTCGTTGAGTTGCATGCTTCATCCATTTATTTTAATGTGTCACATGTTATAAACTGAATCAATAATTAAAAATAAAATAAATTCATATATGTCATAAAATGGACTAATTAAATCTAAGTTTATTAAAAAAAAATATTTAACAAACTTTTTTATTAGAATATTATAATTTGGATTACATTTAGAGTTTAATATTAAATCGAAAAAAATAGTGTACAATTAATTTTAGATTTTAAGTTCTAATTTTAAATCAAATTTTAACATCTTAATCATATGTAAGGGTGTGCTATCCCTAGGGCCACCACTTGTCTCAAACATGTTTAATCCATTACATATTTTATCAAATGTTAGTTATATGTTCTCATAGCAATTTTCTATTCTGCAAATTAATTCTAAATAAGATAAGCAAATAGTTTTTTTTAAAAAAAAATCACAAAAGTCTTATTCTTCAAAGCTAGTTTTAAATTTTTTAAAAAATAAAATAACTCTTGAGTCATTCTTAAAAAAAAAAAAAAAAAGGAAAGTAGATTTAAACAAGATCAAAGATTTATCTTGATCTAAGTATTTACATGAATAGTTATAAATTATTAACTAGTTATTAATGAAATAAATATAGATCTTGTAAAGATGGTTATAATGCATACATATAATTCTTTTTTTTCAAAATTCAAGTTTGAATAAATAGAAAATTCTAATTTTACCTATGAAATTTGATATTCTACCAATTAATTAACATAAATAAGTGGGATTTTGAGTTTTCACGAGTAAGCAAAAAATTAACACACTTATAATTTGTGTGATATCGGTTCTGACAATAAGCTGGTAAATTTATAGTTTATAATCTGTTTAGTTAATTGTTTAATCGTCACGCTAGTTAATTTCTCGATTCTATCCAAATTTTTATCAAGACAGTCAATTACAGCATGCTGAGTGTCCTAATATTTCGTAATTAATTACATGATTATACCTTTTTAAGAGATTCAAACTCTTGTACAAATATTGTTTATATAAGTTGACACGAGCATATTGTATTATTGTCATATATATGTTTACATTATTTATTATTATTATATATTTTATTTATTTACTTATTTATAGCAGTAGTATGCAGTAATTCACCAGAGAATAAAATCAATATACATTATTTAAATTAAAATCTCTAACTTTTTATTTATTTATCGTCTCTATTATTTTATAGGGTCTTATCAAACATTATATTATTTTATTTTTATTAAATATATTTTTAGATAAAAATAACAAATATTTATTATTTTAAAATAATTTATCTCACATATGTATTTAATTAATTTATTATTATTTTTATACAAATAATTGTATTTAGTGTAAGAAGATTCTTGTGTATATTTTGAAATTTCAAAGGTATTTTTCATGTTTGAAATTATATGGACTAAAGTGTGTTTGCAATAAACTTGTGTGATAAATTTAATTATCAATTTTAGCTACTTAACAACATTATAAGTCCATTTAAGTACGGCATTTTTTAATTTTAAAAATTTGATAGATATTGCCATGTTCTAAGTGTCTACAATAATTAACATAAATACAGCAAATTTTGGAAATATATAAAATTATTGCTTATGTAATTATTACGGTCTAAAGTATATTTCCATTAAATCTTATGGAAGAAAGTAATTATATTATTTCTTTTAATTACAAAACGAAAGTGTGACATCCATTTATTATAATTATTAGACTATCTAATAGTATTTAAGGTTTAGACGATGTTTGCTACATTCTAAAATTGTCTAAACTAGTACGACATTCTATATGAAATTACTCCATATTTGTTTATTTATTTTCTGATTGGTCTGCTCTTCTTTTAATTTTTTTTTGGTATCTTAATCATTTATTAAATTATTAAGATAATCTATAAATATTTTATCGAATGTTAGCAAGCAATTTTCTATTTTACAAACTAATTAATTAAGATAGTTAAGCAAATAAACAGTTAAAATTATTTATTATTTTCGTAAAAGTATATGTCAAACATGTTTTTAATTTTTCATTCTCATCACAACATTTATTCTACAAAATAACTTTTCAAAATCACTTTAAAGCCACAATTTTTAACAACCAATTAAAGCTAAGGTAAAGGAGGAAAAATAGTAACTGATAGTGGAGAGAATGTGTGTGTGTGTGAATAAAATAAAATCTGAAGCTTGATCATATTAATTAGTAATAAAAAGAAATTGACGCGGGCATGCAGCTGCCTCAAATTTGTTAGGAGTATCTTTTGGTAGTTTATAACAGTCTAATTCTAATGTCCGTTTAAATATGAGTTGGTATATGACATCTGTTTAATAAAAAGGTTATCCGATCTTTTTTAGTTAGCAGATGTTTGCTAAGTTATAAAAGTGTTTAAACTACTATGAAATTACAACACTAAATTTAAAAATATATAAAATTATCCATGGTTTGTTTATTTGTTTATTTATTTTGAATGGTCACATTAATTGCTGTACTTTAATTTTGGTAAGAGATGGATGCTGCTAATATTTCCGTATAAGCAAGTAATAAGGAATTTATTATTGCTTTCAATATAAATATAAGAAAAGACAGCGAGAGAGATACCGTAATTTTTTTTTTTCTCTTGATGGATCTCTACAAGCTTTCTGCTGCTTATGTTGGAATATTTTCTGTTTTGGCTTGTTTCAGCAGACGACGACGAAGAAGAAGAAGAAGAAGAAGATGTAAATTTGGGTATGAGACTTGGGGTTCATACCATTAACGTAAAAACTCAATTAATTTTTGTAATTCGTTCACCGTGAGATAATGACAATTTAAACGATTCGTTTGCTGCATATTCATATTTTTCACAATTTTTGTTTATATTTTAACTTTGGCTTTGGGAAATTCACATAATCTGGCAGTGATAAAATCTGAGGATATAATTATTTGATTTGCAGAATGATTCTGGAAACATATACGACTGTGTGGACATTTATAAATGGACCTGCTCTTGACCATCCCTTACAGGACACAAATCCAGGTTCATGCATTTTTTATTTGCTTGCAATTATAAATTCCCTCATTTTTCAAGAAAAATACTACGTATATACGAATTATATACACATACGATTATAACACTTTCATGTAGAATCCATTTGTCATAAAGCAAACGAAAAGTTGAAAAAAAAAATTAATGCTTAAATCAAGCATGAAATCTTGGCTCATTTTGCAAATGCATACTATTATAGAATTTTTAAATTGTCGCTTATATACTTTAAATAAATACTAATAACAAGCATAATTGTTAGATCTTCCTTTTTATAGTTCAACAATTTAAATCTATAATAATTGAAATGTTAAATATTTAAAAAATTGAGCCTCTGTTAAGTGCAAAAATTGTATTTTTCAAAATATAAGAAGTCATGTTTTAACTCTAAAATTATTACTACTTATACAATCTCTTATATCAATTTATCTATATAAATTATTGTGACATCATTGTATATCATTTTTACATATCTTGCGAGAGTATTAGAAGTTTTTTCAAAAATAAATTAAAATAAATTATATAAAATATGTAACAATAATGTAACATTATCTTATTAATTTTTAAGAAAAGAGTTTGCATATAATTTATATCCTTTGTATTACTTAATTGAAACAGAAAAATATATTGGTATATACCCTAAATTTAATAGTATTTTTTAAAACATTTAACATATTTATTTCTTATGTATTATGACATTGTCAATTTATATATCATTGGTTATTTATTATTATATATCTGTGTATTTAATAAATGTAATAATACTCATAGAATAGTAAAATATTAGTTGAATACTATTCTTAAATATCCATAATCAAGTATTATTGTGAATAGGCAATAACAATAAATAAAGACTAATATGTGTAGTAACTTATAATAATATTTTGTGTGTATTATGATATGAGATATCAAGTTAATATATGGGTACAAGTTAATGAATTAATATATTAGACCGATTTACTATGAGAACATTACATCAATCATTATATGAGTGTTTAGAAAATGAAAGTGTACTTCTTATGATTTATGATAAAAGAGTAATGGTTCTTATACTCATCATATATAACTCACTTATCATATTGCCAAGAATGTCCTAACAACATGTGACTAGCTTGCATAAAGACTACATCACATAAGACTTCATCACAATACTTTTCTATAGTAAAAGACACTACAACTTGCTTATTAACTCTAAGCTCTCAATAATCATTTAACCATTATAACTTGCAAGGCTTAAGATGATATAACAAGGGCAGACCAAGTTTCTTTACCATAAGTGTGCTAGTCATATTAGTACAACTTCTACCATCAATAATAACATTACATAACTTGTTATTAATTTAACATTTAATGTGAAAGATATTTTCTTGTTACTCAATCTCATCATTTTTGGTTTGTACATTCAATGCTCTACGCTTCATTAGACATTCTCCTTTAATTTTATGTAAATTTTTAAATCTATCTTCATTGTTTGCATCTTTCAGGGTTGATATTTCTATATACAAAGCTTCATCATCATTTTCATCAGATTCTGGCATGATCATCATAGTCCTTTTATTTGGGCATTAAGAAGTAATATGCTCTGCACTAGAATACTTAAAGCATTTAATATCACGAGATTTAGAAGAATTATAATTAATACATTTTTCTTTACTTCTCTCAACCTCTTTAGTGTTAAAACTCTCCATCTTGTTTTTAAAATTAGATCTTGTGGTTTACTTGTTCCAATCAAATTTTTAAGGTTTTGATATCAAACTAGATCCATAAGTGAACTTAAAAAGTTTCATTTCTTTCATCTACCTTTCTACCTTCATTGTCATGTGAACCATATCCTCAATATCAACATAATGTTGTAATTCAATAACATCAGTAATCTTATGATTCAATCCTTATAAGAACCTAGTCATGGTAGCTTCGCAATCCTCCTCAAAGTTTCCTTGGATCATTGTAGTCTCCGTCTCTTTGTAGTAATATTTCACGGATTTGGATCCTTGAGTTAATCTCTGCATGTGTTGATGTAGTTTCTTGTAGCAATGGATATGAATGAAATGCTTTTTTATGATTACTTTTATCTTCTCTCATATACTAATAGGTGATTTTTTTTTTGGTTATTTACTCAAAATAAGTTGGTCTAACTAAATTAAGGCATAGTCAGTGAATTTTACAACAGTAAGATGTATTTTTTTTTTCATCAGAGTAATTGTGACAATCAAAGACCATCTCAACTTTGAGTTCTCATTCAAAGTATGAATTATGATCAACTTTGCCTTAGAAGGGTGGAATTCTTATCTTAATACTTCTAATGTTACAATCCAGATAATCATATGTCTCATGATTCTTCCTTAGTACTTTAGATATTGCTTCATCAAAGTCATGATTTTAGTTTCATAATGTGTCTCTATTTGTCTTCTCCCTTGTCCATTAGTATTTTGTGTTCCAGTTAATAGTTGTTCTAAGGTTCTCTGTATATTATCCATGGTAGCATTTTTTTTTTCCAAGGTAGCTTGCGTCTTCTCTAACAAATCACAATAATGATTCATTACACATTCAAGTCTCAAAGCATGTTCTTATAATGCATCAAATTTAGAGGCATTAATATATTTTGGTTGGTCATTAGTGTTCTTGTTTTTATGTGCCAAGATATTTAGATATGAAAAAGAATGATAGAACAACAAAATAAGTCTCACAAAAGTCTCTTTCTTTCACCTGTCACTTAATGATATACTCACAGCTCTCGTATTTCACTCTTAATATGGATATTATAAAGGATGCTTACTCTTTTTGCCTTTTCCCACTCAATTCCTCTTTGTATGCTCTTAATTGAACTCACAAAACAAATTAAAGCTACTTGCATTGTTCAACCAAAGACAAATCAAGAGATTTTTTAATTTTAATGATAATAGCAACAGAAGAAAAGTTTATGAATTTAGGTGATTTAGAAAGGCTATAGTCAGTTTGGGAAATGGTAAAAAAAGTTTTGGTAAGTTTGGATATTGGTTAAAGTTGAAAATTGTAAGTGCCCAAATTTGGTTGCCAAAATTTGTAGGAAATTTGGTTGAAATTTGGTAACTTTTGGTTTGCTAGTTGATGACATAATATTTTTGATCTTAATTAGCATTTAAAGATATTTTCCTTTCTTGTGACTGACCTTTCTCTTTTTTTTTTTTTTGCTTTTCTTTCCTTCTTTTTTTAAAAAATAAATATGAAACCAATAAAGCAAATGGACAAATAAAAAAATATTGCCTAAGGTGCGCGTAGCAAGCTAGGAAATCATGAACCAAGGTTAGTGGTCATGGCTAAGATGGTTTAGTAGCTGGTTGGGTCAGTTTTAAAGTAAAAAGGTGAAGATTGAAGATCAAACAAACAAAAAGTAAAAGAAGAGAGAAAAAAATAAAAATAAAATAAAAAGGATAGAACGAACCTTAATTATATAGTTTTGCTTTAATACCAAATGATACAAACCTGTAAAGGAACGAATCGTTATGAAAGCAAAGTTTCATGGAAAGTCTAGAAATTAAGTGTTTTGGAATGTTTCGATGCCATAAGAATCTTCTTGATAGAGTATGAAAGAATTCTTGATAAGTTTAGGTTGAACACCAGAAGCAAACTTGATAAGTTCTAAGTTTTAAGAAGAATAATGAAGAGAAAAAAATTTCTCATAATTTTATCCAAAAAAAATAAAAACTCCTTACATGTGAAAAAAAAGACTATTTATAATAGTTTAAATGTAATTCTAGTAGAATTAGAATAAAAAAATTTCTATGATAATAATGATTAATTAGAAAAGTTCATAAAAATTTACAGAATTAAGAAATCTAATAATTAATAGATGAAATCTAAATTTAGCTACAATTTAATCTTGCACTTATTGTTTGCATCCTCCCTTATTTGTTTTTAAAGTTTCTAGATTTGCATAATTTCTTAATAGCTTCTTAATTGATGCACTTTAACTAAATCCCACAGCTAAGAGAGCTTCTTTTAGACATGTCTTATAAGATAAAATTAATTAATTATTAAATAGCTCAATTAGTAAAGACAATCAAGACAAATTAAGCAAATTAACTTTTTAAATAACAAATGACTTTCTTAATTAATTAGTCTAAACATACATAAATAATAGTAATAAGACGTGGGACTCTCTCAATATTGTCATGTGTCCTACTTACACACAATAATTTCTGAACATGAGCAAAGAGAACTATTTTATATTTTTTTGTATGACTCTTTTTTAAAGGTCTACTAGACTATTCTAATAGTTCTATTAATTCTTGAGTAGACATCTTGACTTTGTTGATATTGAAAACTTCTAATTAACTTTTATTGTCATCTTGATTTGCATTAAGAAGAGAACTGAGATTTCTACTTTAGGTATTTTTGCTTTAGAAATTAATTTGTCTATTTTATATCATGGGTATTAGACACTAGATATGGTTTTCATATTTGTCTTAATATGCAAAATATTAAAATAAGTAGGATATTGGCAAATAGTAAAGTGGACTTACGTGTAGAGAATGGAGCTAAAACTCCTGTATTAACTATAGAAACATATATTTTATCTTTGCCCACTGAATTTGTTTTAAAATTATGGAATTGTTATTATGTGCCTTCATTAACTAGAAACATTAGTTCAATTTTTTGCTTAGGAAAGATTGGTTATTCATTTATAATAAATAATAAAAGTTGTTCTATTTATTTAAATGAAATACTTTATAGTAGTGTATATTTGATTAATGGATTCAAATTGTTTGTCCATATAAAAATCATTGTACTCTGATTGAGAACAAATGACAGTTTTTTAAATTATATACTTCGAACATTCTAAATTCTTAAAGGATTTTTATATGATATCAGCATCAAGTGACTTATATGCATAAGTGGTTACTATATCCATAAGACATATATTAAATCTTTGTAACACTGCCAAATTTATAAAAATTAAAATGTAATTATTTCCATGAGGGGAGAATATGTTTCATTAAAGTCTGTCATAGGTCTCTATGAGAAACCTTGAATAATGTGTAGTGTTTTATATCTTATGATCTAATGATGTTCACTATGTTTTCTTACAAATATACATTTGTATCCAATATGTTTGGCATCTTCAAGTGTTTAGATTATAGGTTCAAATATTTCGTGTTTGATAAAAGAAGCCAATTCTACTTTATTATTATTTTTTCACTAAGGCCAATCATACTTCTATTTGCATTCACTAATAATTTGTAGGCTATAATTATTTTTCATAATTTTAGTAATTACTGTAAATTAAAATACATTGTCGATGATTATTTTATTATGATCCCATATTTTTCTTGTATATATATAATTTGTAAACATTTCTTTATTTTTGAATTTTAGTATCATTATAATTTATAGACATTTTACATAGAAAGTGTAAATATGTCTATAGCTCAAGCATTATTTTCAATAGGATCTTAATTTTTTAAATTTTTTTTGCAAAACAATATCTGTTCACCCAATTAGTAATTACACTTCTACCTTATAGTAGCTGATTCATATGCTATCTTATGATTAGTTTATTCTCAAGAACAATTATCAGGACTGGTGTATTGGTAGTCAGAATATATAGTCTTGTCAATCTTGCATTACTGGTAAATACATTTGACAATTGATTTCAAATTTGTTAAAATTGCACTATCCTTCAAATTTCATTTTTAGAGTGATTAGTACAAGAATTAAATGAGACATAGTAATTATTTTTGAAGAAAATTTGAAACTTACTTCAAGAGGTGTTTTCTTCCCTTTTAATGGTAAAAAATTTATATCATCAAAATGATAATGTGCAAAACATATCATAAAAAATCACCTTTCAATAGTTCAAGATATATGATAATAGAAGATGTGTTAAAATCAACATAAATTTTTAAATAATATTAGGATTCTATCTTAGTGTATTGTGGAGAATTTATAAGAAAATATATAACACAACCAAAAGTGCTCAGATAGAAAATATCAAATTGGTGACTAAGTACAAGTTATAGTTGGGAGTAGTGATGATAAGGAGTGGCCTACAATTATTGTATATTACAACATGCAAAACAACATGTTTTTATATAGAAATTGATAATGTTGTACGTAATAATAACGTTCTAGCAATTATCTAGAATCGTTTAATGAGTTATTTAACTAATTTATTTTGTTTATGAACATGTAAAATAATATATTCTATATTAATTTTCAGTAATATACACTAATTATTAAATATTTTAAAAGTAAACTCATTAGCATTATCTAGATATATAGTATTAATTGGATAATCAAAAAATTATGCCCTTAATTTAATAATCTGTTCAAAAAATCTAGCAAATTAATATTATAAGTAGACAATAAACAAATATATAACTTTCAAATATATGTATCAACTAAGACTATAAAATAGTGAAATAGTCTACTAGGTACATAAATAGGTCTATAAATATCTCCTTGTATTCTATTTAAAAATTATTAGAACTCAAAACTAATTTTAGAAGGGAATAGTTTAATTACTAGTTCTCCTTATAAACAAGTAGCAATAATATTCTCATTGGATAACAAAATCTACCGGTTCTTTAATGGTATCCATGAGAATTTTTAATAATTTTATACGTCATTATATATTCTGAGTGATCAAGAAAGTTATGCCATAATATAAATATTTTTAGGCCAATGAACTTTTAATTCATAATTACATAACTCTCAATTGTATTTATGATTATATAATACAATTCAAATAATAATATTTAAAATTTTTCTAATATACATTTTTTGCCTAAGACATTAGAAGTAATGTAGATTTTACATTATTCTCAATTAGAGTCTTTATATGATATTTATTTTGGCAAATATCCTTAAAATTTAGCATATTTTTCTGGATCTAGTTAAATATAAGGCATTATAAATGAATAATCTAATTCCATTTACTTATAACATTATGGCTATCTAAAGACCTTCAATCAAGTCTATGGGACCTAATATGGTATTTACCTTATATTTAATATTCATAAGTTTCGATAAATATTTCTTATCTCAAAGAATAGTATTATAGTTGCATTATCAACTAAGTTTATATTCTTAATTATTTTTTCTAATGGAGACAATCCATCCATATCCATATCCTTTGATTGAATATATAACTTTATATTAATGATTAGTAAAATATAAAATATAATATGTATTTTTGACATAATAAAAAGTTAAGATGAACAATATATAGAAGAAATAATATGTAAATTATAATTGTGATCAACTACCCTTTTTTATTTATTAGAGACATTAAGATAAAAAAAGATCTATTAGATATTTACAAATAAAATTTGTCTCAAAGTTATTTTTCTTCACTTTTATGGGCACTAATTAAGGTTATATTAGATGTTTAATGAACAACAGGTATGCGATCAATGATATTTCATATCACACTAATAACAATGAATGCCATATCTTTAAATTTCACTTCTAATGGTTATATATATTTTTATATTTTGTTATTTATGATCACTGGATGGGCAACAATGTGTATTTTTCACTATTTTAAATATATTCATTTACATTCACTTCTGGAAGTATTGGATTACATTTATTTATAAGAATGCTAGTTTAAATTTACTTTTAGGATTGCTAAACAAATAAATGAACATAATTCATAGTAAGCAAAGACATGAAAGTAACTTTGAATAATTGTGAATCTATATTCTCAAAATTATTGTGACAGTACTATATTAGTGGTATAGATATAGAAAATGTATTTTTTATTATATTCTCTTCAATAATATTTTTTCCGCATTAGCTATGAGGTATTCATAAAGTTGCATAAAATTGAGTTACATACAACAACAGTTTTGCAATCTCACAATTTTGTAAAGTATTTTATGTATTTTGCTTTGAAGGGAATATATCCTTTTAGTAATTATAATAAAAAAAAATCACAACTTTCAATTTTTATCTTGTAGGGATATTTAGTTATTTTTAGATGATATATTCTAGCCCATAGCATTGATAATTTACTTTAATATTTAATGGCCATATTATGACAGTGGGAGCATACAAAAATATTTTGTACTTTAGATTCATAATAATTTGTATGTTTAAAACTTCAAGCTCTATGCTCGCAATTTTAAGTTCATATATAATTGATAGTTTACAAATGTGAAAAAGTAAAAATTAGAATAAACAACAAACATAATTCAATCATGTTTTAGAATGACAGGTTCTATGATTGATTTTTAGAATATCAAATTCTAATTATCTCATTCCTTTTGCAAAATTTCAAATTATAACAACAATATTAATAAGATATATACAATATCTTATTTTTATTTTCTGGTGTGAAAATTTCAATTTTATGGCAATCACAAAGTATTCTCATAAGAATAATTATAGAAGATAAATGTATAATAATACAAGAATAATGCTATACAAAAATATTTAGTTAAGAACGTAATTGCTTTCTGTACTTGGATCATACTGATAACATGTTGTAAATAAATTATGACTAAAGTGAAAAATATTTAAACTATATTTACACACACATATATGTAGTGTGTATGTATATATATAGGAAATTGGAGAATGAGCAATTATTAAATTGCAACGTGGGGTTTTAGACAGAGAAATTGGGCGGTGGAAGCAATCCAATTTGCAACAATGTTTAGTTTCATTTTAAGAAGAAAAAATAAATAATAATTTCCAGCTGACAGCAAATACCACTGTGTGAACATTAAGAAACAATCTCATCTAGACCGTTTCCCAGATAAAGTAAAAGTTATTAAGATGAAATCCAGGTTCAAACATTTAGCTGTTAAGATAGATCAAGTAAAAGTTGGAATAGGAAGTATATAATATTGTTTTCTGAGCGAAATTCAAACATTTAACTTGTATATTATATCATTCTACGAATCTTATAATAAATCGAATATCATCAACAGATAATAAAAAAAAAATAATGGGGCATTAACGATGTGGTAAAAGAAAAACCACACATATGTCCTAAGCATTAAATTGCAAGAAAAAGATGGGATTAGCTAAAAGGAATACAAAGAAAGACCAATGGAAGCGCACTTAAACCCCCTCTCCGCCCAAAACAGACAACCAAACAAACAAACAAACAATGGTACACCCTCGTACATTTTCCATAATTAGTTGCATATCAGACTTTTCCACTCAAGTGCCAGCTCGGATAATGCTTTACTAGAACCATTTTCCTTTAGAACATCTGCAGCATCATCCTTCAGCTTTTTCATACGTTTCCCAACTTTCTTCCCATCTTCTCCTTCCATTAATTCCTTCACAACTTCAGCAATCTCTTCTCTTACTACTAACCCATTTTCATTTGCTTTTGGTCTCAATGCTACTTGAATATCTTCAGTTAACATCACAGCGTTCATTTTTTGTTCTGCATAAAGCGGCCAAGCAATCAGAGGAACACCGTTGACAACACTTTCCAGGATTGAGTTCCAACCGCAGTGAGTCATAAACCCTCCGGTCGAGCTATGGCTAAGAACCTGAGCTTGCGGCGCCCACGACGGTACAACCAAACCGCGCCCTTTGGTCCTTTCCAGAAACCCTTTTGGCAGGAAATTATATGGGTTTTGTTCACTTTCGACGTCGAAAATTGCTGCATTTGAAGATTCATCGTTAGGGCTTCTTACAACCCATAAAAATTTTTGTCCACTCATTTCCAAACCGAAAGCTAGTTCATTCAGCTGAGCATGAGAAAGTGTCCCGCCACTTCCAAAAGAAATAAACAGGACTGAGCCAAGCGGCTGGTCGTGTAACCATCTTAAACAATGAGAAGATTCATTTTCTGAATCACTTGAATTTGCTTGTATTAACGGTCCAATTGGAAAAATCGATGGCTTTTCATTTTCTAGCAGAGCTTTTAAGGCTTCTGCTTCCATGCCCATGAAAGTGTTCACCAATATACCTTCAGCTACACCAAGTTGTTTTGTGATGTTAAGCAACCATTTGTATGTCTCACTGGTTCGGTTCTGAACCGGGTCCGAGAGATCTTTACCATGGACTGGTATGCAGCCCGGAATTTTAACCGGCTCGGTCAGTTCCCTGAACTCACAGGAAACCATTTCATCAAGCTTTGGCAAATAAAACGAGAATGACAGAGACATTGCACTGGATGGAAAAAAGAGATACGGCAACATATTGAATTCCCTGGCAACATTTAACGCATCAATGCCAAAAAGGCCAGCAATAAAAGCAACTAAACGAGTATTACTTGCCATCAACAATTTTAACACATCTCGTAGAGAAGGGAGAGAGCCAGTCATTGCAAGAGCAATGCGGCTGACTGGATTGGTGTTCGCAGTGAGGTCATCGAAGCTGACAGGAGGAAGAAAAATGTGAGTTATTGTCGGAGGAAGAGCTTGAAGAGCGGCTTTCATGGCAGCTGGGGGAGGTCCGATCGGCGGAATAATGCATGTGACTTGAAAATCTTGTAGGTGAACGAGATGCTTGGCGAGCTCTAGGAATGGAATGAGATTGCCCATTCCTGGACTTGGGAGGATGACAACATGTGGTGTTTGTCTGTGTGTTGCCGCCATTGTCGATAACTTGAGCGTTTCTGTTGAATTATGTGGCAAATATTCTCAACAACCCTATATGCAGTGAAATGTTGCGTGTGAAAATTTTCTTCTGCCTTTGTTTGTCGAAAATTTTGGAAGTCAGAACATTTTAATTTAATTTGGAAACGGCTGTGATAACCCTATATGTAGTGAAATGTTGCGTGTGAAAATTTTCTTCTTACTTTGTCTGTTGAAAATTCTAGCAGTCGGAACATTTTAATTTAATTTGGAAACGGCTGTGATAACCCTACACGTAGTGAAATGTTGCGTGTGAAAATTTTCTTCTGATTGTTGAAAATTCTACAAGTCGGAACATTTTAATTTGGAAACGGCTGTGATACAGCCACTGTGATACAGCCACTGTATCATACATCCATCATCAAGGATAAAATTTGTAATCACAATATTAATTTTAAAATATTTTTAAAAAAATTTAAAATAAAAAAATAAATAATATTTAAAATATAAATAAAAAATTTAAAATATATAAATGTAAAATTTAAAACATGTAATGAATAATAAATAATATTTAAAATATGAAATAAAATTTATAATAGTTAATACAAAACTCAAAAAATAACTGTAACTATATAACTAGTTATTCCATAGCCAACTCAATTTAATTTTGGAACAATGTTTTTTGCCGTAAGCACAAACGCATTAATTGTCGTTTTGTTTCACACAAACACACAAAGGCCACTCTAAGAAGGAATCCATGTGACATGTTGAAATAAATACCTTGGACTAATGTTTGTTTTGTTTCACTTTTGGACAAAACACAAGCTTTGGTCTTCAAGGCGTGCATGTATCGTATTAGTTAATTAATTTCACTAATCGCAGTCAGGATTGGTACACATGAATAGAAATGTTCTAATTGAGCAGCGACAAATTAAGAGGCTGTAAATTTAACATGCATTTGTTTTTCAGCAAGCTTTATTACTATTGCTTGTAAGGATTTACTTTTACTTTCATTTCCTATATTTTCACATCTAAAGTACCATGTTATTATTAATCCTTTGAAGGACTCATAATTTTTTGTAATTTGTTTTGATGGATTTTTGTAACCTGATTTTAGGAGACTTCTCTTTTTGGTCCTTTTAGGCATTCTGAGTATGATAATTCATGTAATTATTTTTATGCTTTAATCAGATTTTATTTGAGTGATTTAATTTAGATGATTAAGTGCTCAATCATATTTCCTGGTGATTAATTAAAACTTTGTTATTCAGAAAAGTATAATTCTTTTTCTAGAGGCGTCAAGTGGGTCATATATAGCACAACCAACCAACACATATCATTTTCAAGAATTAACAATTTAAAAATAATATAATTAATTAAATAAGGATAGTAAGTTTCTAATACAATTAGGACTTCGCCTCTTAATCTAGACATCAACTTTTTCTCATCTCAATTTTTCAAAAATCTATTCATGTTTCTTCTTTTTTCTACCTACTTTTTCTCTTTCTTTTACATTCTTTACTTTCTTTTACTTTCTAGAACATCGATTTATGCTGTAATAAATACATCAGAACTAACCTATTTGACCAAATGCTTGACCATAAAGTGTCAAATATCATAAAAATCTTGAGTTAATTTATTGTATAATTTTAGTTATTTTTTATGAAGAATGCAAAATTAATCAAAATAAAAAATAAAATTTAATCAAAAAGGTCAAATTAAATTTCTTCGAAGCGAAATCTATGTTCAATGCAGAGCAAATTAATTGCTTTTTACATGGTCCTTGGTTGAACGTGTGTGTATATATATATATATATATATATATATAAAGTTTTTAAATCATTAAAATATGTAAAAAAAATCATTTTTTATTTTTATAAAATTCTAATAGTTCATAATTAGAAAATGACAAGAAGTTAAGAGTTTATTTGCAAGAACAATATTATTAAAGTTAGCATAGTTAATATGGTGTTGGAATAATTCTTTGATGCAATATTTGATATAAGAAAAGGAAAAGGATTGAAGATAGTTTGCCAAACCTATGAAAAGAAGCTGCAGCCTTACCTCTTGCTTTTTGCATGAGTGCAACGGTGCCATGCATTTGTTAGCTGCATCTTTACTAGAGAATATAAGCCACAACCTCAACTATAGTATATTTTCACTGCTTTTAGTTATCCTTTCAGAGAGGATTCAAGTACTAAGTACTAACATTATAGTTACAGGTATACCTGAACTTAAAAAATAGAGGTTGAATGCTTATAAAAATGTTTCCTCATATTTTCAATGAAATTGTTTACAGCTCTAAACAAAATGATGCAAAAAATATGTTTGTATACAACTCTAAAGGAGTGTTACATATTGAATATCTATATAATTGTTAGAATTTTTACATTGGCACATTCATGAACAAAATCTTATGTTTAAGATATTTCCAAGTTTGTGTGAAGAAAAGTTATTGAAAGCATTAAAGTAAAATCATTGAAAGTAGACTTTGAATTTTGGAGGCTTAGTGCTTGACCAAGACTTGATTAGTGCTTAAATGGCTTAGAAGAATAGAAGTCAGAAGATTGGTGCTCGAGCGACCTCTAGTGCTTAACAAGCACTTGATTAGCTCTCAAGCAGCTACCAAATAGAAGCTTGGTGCTCAACCATTGCTTGACATCTGCTCAAGCAATCAACTTATTTGGACAGACCGCTCAACTTTTGCTTAACCTCTGCTTGAGCGACCTTGCAAAAATTATAAAATGCTAAGTTACGGGTTAGGGTTTAAAGGCAATTATTTATGTATTTTTACATATTTCTTGAGAGAGTTTCATCATTTGAATTTCTTAACTTTTCCAACTTAATTAAATTCTTAAAATCAAAAATCTTACTTTCATTAATATAATTTGTGATTGTTTATTCTTAGAAGTTATAATCACCAAAAGTTTTCTTTCTCTACAAATCTAATTGTAAAACTTTCAAATTTTTGATTGTTGTTAATGACTAAAGACTCTAGTCTTATGAACATATCATTTAAGGATTTTATTGGGAAAAGAATATTTTAGAGTTCTAAATTATAGGATTATTCATAATGGGTCACTCAAAATTAGGTTACAAAAATTCTTGTAAAAAATCACTATTTATAAGTTTTTTTTATGAATAGAATATTTTGGTGACTCTTATTATAAACTCGAAGGGTTTTTTTCCTATGAAGAGGTTCTTCATAAGATTTTTTTTCATTAATAAATTCTTGCGTTCTAATTTTATTTATTGCTTTATCAATTATTTTGATTAAATTTATGAATGGGATTTGTTTATGATAGGTTTAGGGTGTTAGTTTAAAGATTTATTTACTTTTGATTCATTTAGAATATAGTAAATTTTAACATGTTCTAATTTACTAGTTTTATTGTTAATTTTTGCATCAAACACCTTTTACCAACCAAGTGTTTTTGGGTCTAAACTTAGGTCAAATTTCGTTTGGTATGAGAGCCTAACATCGGTCCTTAACCCTTAGATTGTGCCTAGATGGAGTATAAACCTTAAAGTCTATCCATTCCACCTTACTTTGATGAAAATAATTACCTATATTAGAAAGTTAAGATGAGAGCTTTTCTTAAGTCCATAGATAAGCAAGCATGGATGTCATGTGTGAAAGCCTAGAGTCTTCCTATAGTCTTAGTCGATGGAGTTATTGACCTTGAAGATTTTGATCAATAGACTAAAGATGAGATAACAGAATCAAACTGAAATAGTAAAGCTATTCCATGTAAAGAGTTTAAAAGAATATCCATGTGTGAGATTGTCAAAAATGTTTAGGATATTCTTGAGACTATCTATGAGAGTACGAAAATTGTTAAGAATTCTAAATTTCATATGCTAACTTTTAGGTTTAAAGAGATTAGGATGAAAGATGATGAAATATTTGACGTGTTTTATGCTAAGTTGAATGATATAATGAATTCGAGGTTTAATTTAGACGAAAGAATTCTTAAAAATCGAATAGTTAGAAAAGTCCTTAGAAGTTTAACTGAAAGATTTTGTCCTAAAGTCACTGCTATAGATAAAAATAAATATCTAAATTCAATTAAAATAGAAGAACTAGTAAGTTTTCTCCAAACTTATGAATTAAGTTTTCTTAAACTGAAAATATCTAAATCTATAGCTCTCAAGTTTGTTAAAAAAAATGTTGAAATTGAATAGAGTGATGAATTTTCAGATGATGAGAAAATAAAGTTATTTGTTAAAAAGTTTAGAAAGTCCTTTAAATTTAAAAAGGGAGATTCTAGTAAAATTAAAAAAATCTTTTGAAAAAGAAAATAATTTTTCTAAAAATAATAGGAAGGTTTAGTGTTACAAGTGTAAAGGATTTTGGACACATCAAGGTCGAGTGTCCTAATTTAAAAAAGGGCAAAAAGGCTATGAATGCCTCCCTTAGCAACAATGACTCTAGTGAAGAGGAATGTGAAAAGTCATATTCTAATAAAGCTAATTTTATGGCATTTGTTTCTTCTATGAAAGGTAAGTGTGTTGACTCACAAAAAGTTATTTCAGTTGATAAGGATGATATTCATGGTGCATTTGAAAAACTTTATAAAAAGAGTTTAAAATTTAAAAAGGAAAATATGGATGTTTTAAAAAAAAGCTCAATTGTGTTGAACTTGAGAAAGAGGATCTTATAGTCATATTAGAGGAATAAATTGAATTGGTTTTTAGTTTGAAAGAACAAAATACAGTCTTAGAGAGTGAAGCCAAGGCCTTAGCTTATGAATTGAAAAATGTTAAGTCACAATTTTCTAAATTCTTTAATGGCACTAAGAAACTAAATGAGATACTTAATGTAGGTTAAATGTGAGTAATAAAAAAGGGTTAGGTATTTCCGTGAATAATCTTAATGATGCTTCCATCTTTAAAATTGTGTTTATTACTCCTAAGTTGATTGTTTCTAAGGTCGATAAGACTGAGTTTAAAGTTATAACTATTTCTCATTCTGTGAATTATTATTTAGTGGATAGAAAGAATGTCAACTCTTTAACTAGATTTGTGTCAATCTACCATGAATGTGGCAAAAGATGTCACATAAGACCAAATTATTTTGAATTTAAAAAGAAAAAAAAAAGGTATAGAGGAAAAAGAATGTTTCTATTATTCATAGGTTTGAATTTGATTAAAATAAATTTATTTGTTAAGTGATAGAGTTAACTTAGCAAGTTAAGATGATTAATGATAAACTTGCTTCATTAACTAAGGTTTCTACGAATCATGGATAACCTCCTAGGAATTTAAAAGATTGTTACTCTATTTGATACATTTGCCTTAATATAATTTTTTATTTTTAATTTTATTTGTCCGTTTCTTTATATTTTCATTTGGTGTGAGTTAATTTTATATTTTTTTATTTTTATTTTAATATATATATATATATCTTTTTTTTGTATTTTGTTTATGTTAATAAGACTGGCATACAAATCTTTACCATGTCATGTGAAAATTGATCTTTGATTCATATATTATGGCAACTAAATCTAAGTATTTACTATACATATTTTCAATGTCTTTAGCATGTGTATTTGATATTTTTATTCTTTATATCTTCGAATTTTTTTTACACTTGTAATTCGTTTTCTTAATCACAATGCACATCAATGTGAATTTGTTTGGCTTGATCGTATGTATAATATCTAGATAGGCAAGCATAAGCTAGAGTAATGTGTTGTGGTGACTGAATTGATCATTGACTAGTACACCTTCTTTATGAAATGTCTTATACTCCTTTATAATATATGAAATGAGATCAAATATGCCTAATGACAATTAAAAAAAAGACAAAATATATATATATAAAAAAAAAATCAATGCAAGTGATCTCTGAATGTTTAAAGGTGGCTATTTGTGTGTTTTTACATCTTTCTTGAGAGAGTTTCATCCTTTGAATGTTTTTTAACCTTCCCAACTTAATTAACTTCCTATGATCACAAATCTTGCTTTCATTATTGTGATTTATAATTGTTTGTTTTTGAACGCTATAATCACCAAAAGTTTTCTCTCTACAAATCTAACTGTGAAACATTCAGAGTTTTAATTATTATTACTGACTAGAGGTTTTAGCCTTGTGAACATGTTATTCAAGAATTCCATTGTAAAAATAATATTTCAAAGTTTTGAATAACATGATTACTCGAAGTTGGTCACTCAAAGTTGGGTTACAAGAGTTATTACAAAAAATCACCATTTATAAATTTTTTTTATTAGTAAAATATTTTGGTAGTTCCTGTTATTAACCCGAATAGTGGTTTTTATCCTGTAAAGAAATTCTTTATAAGGTTTTCTTTGGTCAACAAATTTTTGCGTTTCAATTTTATTTATTGTTTTATCAATTGTCTTGATTAAAATTATGAATGGAATTTGTTTGTAGTAGGTTTAGGGTGTTAGTTTAGAAATTTACTTATTTTTAATTCATCTAAAATATAATAAATTTTAACGTATTCTAATTTACTAATTTTATTAGTAATTTTCACATCAAACACCTTTCACCCGTCAGGTAGTTTTGAATATAAACCTAAGTAAAATTTCAATAATGATAACCCTTTAATTGTTATCTGATGACAGTGAGAGCAATGTTGATATCTGACATTGTTTTAGTCATTTTGATGGTGTTGTGTGTTTACATTATGAGAGAGCCTCTTAATCAATTATCGGAACCATGTACTAACATTATAGTTAAGGCGTTCTAGATTGAACCAAAAATCTACCTCTAGTTTGAGAGGATCTCTACACCCCTTCTTGATTTATTAGGAGGGAAATATTAGTTCTACTATCTACATAAAAGCTCAAACCTGGGTGGATCTTCTACCAAGAGGTGATAGTCACCAATTTGCTATAGTGGCTAAAATTAATGCTTTTGTTTTCTTGCAGTATAATTATTTTATGTCATTTATTAAATTAGTATATTTTATAAGTATTTGTATAAGCTAATGTTTCTCATTATATATTAGGCCCCAAACATGTTTGATTAATTAGATATATGGTATCATTCGTTAGACATGGTGTTTGAAAACGATTTTTTGTTTTAGGAGGATAAAATAAGCTAATAAATTTAGAGAAATACAAAAGCCCCACTCTTGAAAGCTATTATAATAATAAATCTTCTAGACATGTTTGGTGATTCTCAAAAATAAAATTTTAGGAAATAAGAAAAATATATATTATTTTAAACAAGATCAATATTTAATTTTTTTAAAACTTTTACAAAAATATATAAAAATAAATCTGTCAAAACTCAAATAAACTCAACACTTTAAAGTGGCCATTTTTAACAGCGAATTAAAGATAAGATAGAGGTGGAAAAAGGTAACTATCTAATGAAGATTATGAAGAGTTTTATAGCCAAGTTTCTTTCAATAAACATGGCATCACCTAGGACGGGCACGTCAGGTGTCCTCCACGATATACGAAAGAAACGTGAAGCAAACCTATTTGGTTAAGGAAGCTCGTTGCTTGAATACTGACTTCGTAGTTAGAAAAGGAACACTATGTGAACTTTACGATTCTTGTAAGTGGAAGTTCAAATGCTGCTGTAATGGGTCTCCGACAACGTTGGTAAGCTAATTTCTCCGTCGGGTTCCAGAATAAGGAGCGAAGCTGGAAATCGAGGAGGTACATCAGCTCTCTTAGTGCACAAACACCAGCTAACTAATGGACAGTGCTAGCTTATTTATTTTTTATGCTTAATTCAAATTTTAATCTAGGGTAACCATAATTTGCTGATCCTTGAAGAAACAACCCATATAAATACACGCTTTTTGTTCTTTCCTACTGATAATAATTACTAAATGAATGGAGAGTTATTGCTTTAATTCAAGATGGCCAATTTGTTATTTGCTCATATTTTGTCAAGCTTTGGAATGCCCAAGCGTGGGTATAGTCGGGCTCCATTGGGCGCTTGAGCTGCCCGTGGAAGCTAGGTAAGCATTGACATTTTGTCGTTCGGATACTGTTCATACACTTGTAATATTTTGTCTTTTGTGAGGATCAAATTGTAAGAAAGTTAAGACTACATAGAGTAATTTCAAAAATAATTGCGATTCAAGTATCATTCTAAAGAGATATAGGGTTATTATGTCATTTCACCAAAGTTTTTATAAATAGACACAAATTTTGCTATTTTCTTAACAACCTCTCACCTTTCTCTCTTTAACATTTTTCATCCAAATTCCGACGAACTCGAACTAACCCCTTCTTCATCTCCAATCGGTACTATTTTTCAATCTATGCAATCTGCTTGAAGACACCGTTCTATAGCCACCCACCTTACCTTAATTCGAGCTTCAAGGATCCACTAAAATTTATTCAAAGTTTTTAAATTTATGATATTTGACTTTTCAATCAACAATGACATTCCTTGAAAAATCCTAGCACACCATTAGGAGCAGCTCGATGAGTAAAGCAAAATAATAAAAAGAATTGAACCCACAGGTTGCTAAAAAACTTTTGTACAGTATCATTAGAGTGGCGACTTTTCAATTTGATTTCTGGCAAATGATGCATCATATGAAGAAACTAACACCACCATTAAACTCTAGATGTCAAAAATTAAAAGACAATCTAAGATCAACCGCCTGAATCATTGAAATTTTCACCACTGCAATTGTTGACCATCATTGATGGATGGAGTTGACCGATCACTAGTTAATATTCAGTCAAAACTTAATTTTAAAAAATTTTAAGCTATATTTTTACTCTTGATTAGATTCATTTTATTGAGAGAAATTCAACCATAACCTCAAATTTATTAAACAATTTTTTAAACTCAAGAAACATGTAAATTAAATTGAGAATAAATGAAGTAAAGATTCTATTACTCATCTTAGTTGTTCACTTTAAATTAAATTGAATATATGGCTACATGATTTTAATTATAATTATACTATGAAAATAAAAATTGAACCATTTTAAATTGACTATTATATTTATGATAAAAAAAATTTAAGTAATACATCTTGCAATTCTAATTTGCTGAATAATGTTTAATTAAATATTTTGTTTCAATAATATTTGCATGCGAATTTATTAAATTATACTGTTATACTACCCTTTTTTTTTTTTAAAAACTGAATTGAAATAGAATCATTGTATGTATTTACATGAGGAGGCATGTCCTAGGGTGAAATGCCCTGAAGGTAATGCCAGAGGGGACAACATTGACGTGTCTATAGATGCAAGTCCCAAAATCTATGCATGGTATGTTATTATGCGATCCCATTGTTGCATTATTCATTCTGAACATTATGCGGCCCATTGTGACAATCATTGCGGTGTGATCACTTCAACCATAAAATGCTTAAGTTAGATTTATGATGCCTAAATTGTTTATATATTATATGTTATGTAATAATTGTGCATTCTTTTTCTAAATTTAGCATTATCAATAATTCTTATCAAAATAGGCATGAATCATTTAGCCTAACCATGCAGGCTTTTCGATAAAATCATTCTAAGTGAGTAATATTTAACCTTACTGAGCATAATTGGTCACTCTTTTCTTCTCTCCTCCGAGAACAACTTAGGGTGATGTGAATAGTGAGGATAAGATAGTGCATGTTGACACATGGAGACACTTCTAATAGGCTTGTTATTACTCCATATTTAGTATGATCATATTGACTCATATTTAAATTTGCCAATTTTTTTTTTAACTTTTTTTGACATTTTGACTAACAATTTTAAATGAGAAATTTGACTTTTTAACCTAAAAGCCACTAATTCCCATTTTGGGATGTAACATATCCCAAATTCCATTGCTTCTAACTGAATTCAACGGAAGATATAGTAAAGAGAGATAACAACAAGAAGTTTTTGTTGTTAGGTACAATTCTGTTTGCCTTATTATTATTATTATTTTGCCTTATTTTCTGAAGTTTCTTGTCCAACAATTCATTTTATATTTATTTCAAATTTCTTTTTCTATAAATATATATTTTTTTAAATCTCATACGTATACTTTCCTTCTCACCGTCTTTATGAAAATTTAGGCTGACATATATTTATCCAGTAGAAAGATTCATTTCATTTATAAATGTTCAGTTTTATTTTTGAAGAAGAAAAAATTTTCATTTCCAGACTGATGATAGCAAATAAGACTGTGGACATCAAGAAACAATCTCATCTTGACCGTCCCCTGACAAATATCAGAAAATCCAGGCTCAAACTTTTAGTTATTAAGATTGATCAAGTAAAAGTTGGAAAAGGAAAGTATACAAGATTGTTTTGTGAGCGAAAATTCAAACATTTAACTTGTATATTATACCATTCTAAGAATAATCTTCTAATAAATCTAATGTCATAAACAGAAAATAAAAAGGACAATGCAGCATGAACGATGTGATAAAAGAAAAACCCACATATATATCCTAAGCATTAAATTGCAAGAAAAAGATAGGAATACTAAAAAAAGAAAGACCAATGGAAGCTCCCCTAAACCCCCTCTCCGCCCAAAACAAACAAACAATGATAAAACGCTCGTACATTTTTCATAATTAGTTGCATATCTGACTTTTCCACTCAAGAGCCAGCTCAGATAATGCTTTACTAGAAGAACCATTTTCCTTTAGAACATCTGCAGCGGCATCCTTCAGCTTTTTCATACGTTTCCCAACTTTCTTCCCTTCTTCTCCTTCCATTAATTCCTTCACAACTTCTGCAATCTCTTCTCTTACCACTAACCCATTTTCATTTGCTTTTGGTCTCAATGCTACTTGAATATCCTCAGTTAACATCACGGCGTTCATTTTTTGTTCTGCATAAAGCGGCCAAGCAATCAGAGGAACACCGTTGACAACACTTTCCAGGATTGAGTTCCAACCGCAGTGAGTCATAAACCCTCCGGTCGAGCTATGGCTAAGAACCTGAGCTTGCGGCGCCCATGACGGTACAACCAAACCGCGCCCTTTGGTCCTTTCCAGAAACCCTTTCGGTAAGAAATCATATGGGTTTAGTTCACTTTCGACGTCGAAAAATGATGCATTTGCAGATTTATCGTTGGGGCTTCTGACAACCCATAAAAATCTTTGTCCACTCATTTCCAAACCGAAAGCTAGTTCATTCAGCTGAACATGAGAAAGTGTCCCGCCACTTCCAAAAGAAACAAACAGAACCGAGCCAAGCGGCTGGTCATGTAACCATCTTAAACAATGAGAAGATTCATTTTCTGAATCACTTGAATTTGTTCGTATTAATGGTCCAATTGGAAAAATCGATGGCTTATCGGTTTCTTCATTCTCTAGCAAAGCTTTTAAGGCTCCTGCTTCCATGCCCATGAAAGTGTTCACCAATATACCTTTAGCTACACCAAGTTGTTTTGTGTTGTTAAGAAATCATTTGTACGTCTCACTGGTTCGGTTCTGAACTGGGTCCAAGAGATCTTTACCATGGACTGGTATGCAACCCGGAATTTTAACCGGCTCAGTCAGTTCTCTGAACTCGCAGGAAACCATTTCATCAAGCTTTGGCAAATAAAACAAGAATGACAGAGACATTGCACTAGATGGAAAAAAGATATACGGCGACAGACTGAATTCCCTGGCAACATTTAACGCATCGATGCCAAAAGGATCAACAAGAAAAGCAACTAAACGAGTATTACTTGCGATTAACATTTTTAACACTTCTCGTAGAGAAGGGAGAGAGAGAGTCATTGCAAGACCAATGCGGTTGGCTGTCTCGATGTTCAGAGTGAGGTCACCGAAGTTGACAGGAGGTAGAAAAATGTGAGTTATCGTCGGAGGAAGAGCTTGAAGAGCGGCTTTCATGACAGCTGGGGGATGTCCGATCGTCGGCATAATGCATTTGACGTGAAAATCGTGAAGGCGAACGAGTTGCTTGGCGAGCTCGAGGAATGGAATGAGATGGCCCATTCCTGGACTTGGGAGAATAACAACTTGTGGTGTTTGTCTGTGTGTTGCCGCCATTGTTGATAACTCGAGCTTTTCTGTTGAATTATGATGGGAAATGTTTCCACAACACTATTTGTAGTGAAATGTGGCGTGTGAAAATTTGCTTCTGACTTTTTAAATCAGAATATTTTTAATTTTGGGACAATTTTTTGTGATGTAAGCACAAACGCATTAGCGAGTCTGACTGGGACTCCATGTGACATGTTATGATAAATAACTTGGACTAATGTTTGTTTTGCTTCACTTCTGGACAAAACACAAGCTTGGGCGTCAAGGCATGCATGTATCGTATTAGTTAATTAATTTCACTAGTCTCGTGAGTGCATAGATAGAACTTCAATCGCTGTCAGCATTGGTACACATTGAATAGAAATGTTCTAATTGCAATTGAGCAGTGACAAATCAAGATGCTGTAAATTTAAAGGGCATTTGTCTTTCAGGAAGCTTTATTACTATTGCTTGTAAGGATTTACTTTTACTTTCACTTCCTATATTTTCACATCTAAAGTACCCTGTACCTATTAGTCCTTTTAAGGACGTTAAATTTGTCTTTAATTTTGTTTTGATGGATTTTATAACCTGATATTAGGAGACTTCTCTTTTTGGTCCTTCCAGGCATTCTGAATATGATAATTAAGCCACATTTTTTACTGCATGTAAACTACTTTTATGCTTTAATCAGATTTTATTTGAGGGATTTAATTTAGATGACTAAGTGCTCGATCATGTTTCTTGTTAATTAACTAAAACTTTGTTATTCAGAAAAAGTATAATTCTTTTTCTAGAGGGGGTCAAGTGGGTGGGTCATGTATATATATAGCACAACCAACCAACACATATCGTTTTCAAGAATTAACAATTTAAAAATAATATAGCTAATTAAATAAGTTTCTAATACAAATATGACTTGCTCTCTTAATCTAGACATCAACTTTTTGGAAAATCTATTCATGTTTCTTCTTTCTTTTACTCCTCTTTTTTTTTTTAAAAAAAAAATTCCTTTTCTTTTACATCCTTTACTTTCTTTTTCATTCTAGAACATCAATTTATGCTATAATAAATATATCAGAGCTGACCCATTTGACGAGGTGCTTGGCCATAATTTGTCAAATATCATAAAAGGCTTGACTTAATTCATTGTACAATTTATCAATTTATGATGAAAAACCCAAAATTAATCTAAATAAAAATAAATAAATTTTAATCAAGAAGGTCAAATCAAATTTCTACGAAGCAAAATTTATGTTCAATTTAGAGCAGATTAATTTCTTTTTTACTTGGTACTCAATCAGACACTTAATAATAAAAAATTCTATAAAACTTTTAGATAATTAAAATATGTAAAATATATATATTATAAAATTTAAATAGTTCATAACTAAAAAATGATAAAAAATAAAGAGTTTATTTCCGAGAACAATATTATTAAAGTTAGCATAATTAATATGGTATTGGAATAATTATTTGATATAAAATTTAATATAAACAAACTATTTTTTATTATTAGTTTTATTTTTTAATATAAAAAATAACTTATTCAAAGAAGAATTCAAAGTTAAATTTGAAAAAGATTTAATTTGTTTTAAAAGAATTTAGTTTAAATAAGGGATAGGATTATAAGTCCTAAAAGAAATAGATTATATAAGAATTCAACTTAAGTAAGGAATAAGACTAGAAATTATATAAGAAATAAATAATATAGAACTAGAGAATCAATTCAAAGTATGAGAGAAGAAGAGACATGAAGTGGTTATACAAGGGTAGTATCTTTTTTGTAGACTCGAGAAGAATGGTATAAAAACGCAAATAGGATTATCAATATGGTATTGAATTATTAATATTTTTACTGTTGTAATATGTATTAATTAATTAATTATAATTAATTTATATCTTATTTGTGGACCTAACCCAATTAGCGCTAAAAGCACGTTAAATTATTGTGTATTCCTGTGATTTTACTTTATTATTATTATTATTATTATTATTATTAATGTCTTTGTGTGATTTTACTTTACTGTGCAAATCTTGGATGTGTCATTTGATTTCCTCAATTGCGCCAATAATTTGTAATGATTTGATAATGTCTTTGTGACTAAAATACCTCTTTGTAACACTTTTATTTATTTATTTACATATGAATGATACATTCTAGTTTATGGTCATTAGATGAATTTGATCAATAGTTCAAACTCAACCAACACCATTATAAATTAAAACAATATCATAAGAGGTTACTTTTATTAATAATTTAATTAAAAAGTCTATCTCTTTTTCAGAATATTAATAGTGTATTTTAAAATATTTAATAATATATATTATATATCATCCCAATATTATTGGTTGGGAATAGTTAGCATAATTAGCAAGAACAAAACTACCATTTATTATAATTAACAATCTCTCTTTAATTAACATATTAAAATGAAAAATATTCTCTCTTAGTTTTTTATATACTTAATTTTTAACAAAATAGTAATACGTAACATAATTAATAATAAAATATTTAAATTATATCTTAACAAAATTTATAAATTAATTTTATATTTTATAATATAAGTTAAAAAATTTCAAATACAATTTCAATCATTCACTGTTAATTATGTCACATATTAATATTTACTCAAGTTAAGGATCAAAAAAAATAATAATGAAACTTCTAATTTATTAAAGTGACTGCAACAAGTGGCCAAATAATACTGAATTAATTCATTAGTTATAACTGACTATGAACAACTTAGAAAAAGCTGGATAGCTAAACAAGACTGGAGCAATTGAAACATTCGTCAGTTCTTGAAACTTGTAGTTATGGCAAGGCTATAAACTAAATACAGCCAAGCTTCATAAATACATCTCATTCTTTTGCTTCTTTAGAATTGCAAGCTGCGTTTAAAACAGATGGCAAAAACATTTACTTATTGCAGCCAAGCTTCATAACGCATTGCTATCTTTTCTGCTTCTTTGGAAATATCATAAATCTAATTGTAATTATGAGTTGGACTCTCAAACATTTTTTTTCGGTTAAGCTCCACTTGAAATCGTGTTGCTGATTAAGATTGATGTCAATTAGAGGTAAATCAAATTCCTTCTTAATTTTAATAGAAGTCGTAATTTAAATCTTAAATTTTTTACGTCAATTCAATAAAAAAAAATTACAATTATACTAACTAGTATTCTTATTTTAATTTTTTATTATATACATTAAGATTTATTTTACGTCGTGACAAAATCACAAGCAAAAGCACAACAGTTCCAAATGAGATCTTATTCTTAGTTTTACCTTTAAATGAAATATGTAAAACAATTAAATGAGATTTCTGTCTTCTGACAAGAATGTGTACATATTTATAGAGAAGACAGGAAATGGGGAGAAAAGTTTTAAAACTAAATCTGATATGGAGAACTACAAAGAAGTAACGTACACATTTCTTCTTCGTCTTACAATGTTTATTATTCTCATTCCCCATTCTGTACAAGGAAGAATGAGAATTGTTTCAGTTGAAGAAAATATGGAATTGGATAGGGAGCTTGCTTCCTTGAATAAGCACGGCGTGAAAACCATCAAAGTAAATCTTTATTTCACATTCTTTCTTCTAGTTGAGCAGCAAAAAAAATTGAAAAACACCTGCAAATTTCTTAAGATTTTCATGTGTTGATGGTATATTTTGTGATTTTAGCTGTTTTTGCATGCAGACTGTGTATGGAGACATTTATGATTGTGTGGATATGTACGAACAACCAGCTCTTGATAATCCTTTGCTCAAGGATCACAAAATACAGGTTTATTTTCTTGATCAATTTTTAAAACTATGTGCCTAATGCAAGCATAATCTTCTTCTGTAAAATCTCAAAACTAATTTAATAAACTTCATTTTAGAACCGTTCCAAAAGGCACCCATGTTTTTAATTTTGAATAATATTTCATAGAGGACCTGCAATATTGATCCTGTAGTATTTTTTTGCCTGACAGACGAGACCGAGCTTCGCTCATAAAACGGATGCATCCCAAGCTACAGGCAGTAGACTTTCAAACAGTAGTACTATGTATTCCGGTTTGGACGAGGAATGCCCGTCTGGAACAGTTCCAACACGGAGGACAACAAAGGAAGAACTATTAAGAGCCAGAAGCAGCTTCAAACAATATTTTCAAGATTCATATATGGTAAATGAAGGTGAAATGCCTAAGCTCATTGTAAGTAACCCATACTAAAAATAATTTCTTCCTTTTCTTTTAATGCTTTACATCTAATGATTTTCATTGACAAATCTTAACAATTCCAATCCCAACTCTGATATAAGCAGGATTAGTTTTATGATATTCGGACTGAACGATTGATAATTAAGAGATAAAATATTCAACGTTTAAAATTGGGGTAAGGGCTAAAATATAAAATGTGTATTTCATTAGTTTGCAGGACTTTCTACAAGGCCAAAAGAAGCCACAGTATACCATGGAGCTGCCGGATTCGTCAGTATAAACAATCCGGCAGCCGTCGCGGGACAACTTAGCGCATCCGTGATGTCAATCGAAGGCGGCCCGCCTGAATCATTCAGCACTATAAGAGTCGGATGGATGGTAAAGAATTTTTAAATTCTTGGAATTGATAGTTTTGATTTCAGAAAAATAGAGAATTAATGTTTTTCTTACGCCCCAGGTCAATGTAAATCTCTTCCAGGACAATCGTACTCATCTTTACACCATCTGGGGCGTATGTATCGATGAATTTTTAGTTAATTTTGGTTACTATAACTATTTTTGGTTGAGATGATTGATAATTTTTTTCCTTCTCATCAGCAAAGTGAAGCTGGAGTTTTTCACTGTTGCTACAACACATACTGCTCGGGTTTTGTCCAAACGGATCCCAAAATTCCTCTTGGAATGGTTCTTGAACCAATTTCAGTTATTCGTGGACCTCAGTATTACATCAAACTAGCTGTCAAACAGGTAAACTGCAATAAAGAGGGCAGCTACATGAGTAACCTTATGTAACATAGCATGATCCAGACTGTTGTACCACTAGACCCAATTTCTATTTCCCGTGCGGGCGAAGGTAATTCTTTCAAGCATTTCTGGAGGAAAACTTGCTGTAAAACAATTTTCACTGTTTTACAGGATAAGGAGTCAGGAAATTGGTGGCTGCTGCATGGTGAAACCGAGACACCAATTGGTTACTGGTCGAGCAGTCTGTTCACTCATTTGAAGGATGGTTCTGAGTCTCTTAATTGGGGAGGAATGGTTTACAGTAGTTCAGATCAAGTGCCGATAATGGGAAACGGCGACAATGGCGAACTCCACAGCAGTCATTTCAGACAGATTGCACTTCAATATGAATCAGGGACGGGCTTGAATGGAACCATGGATGTGCCATTAGATGTTATAAAAACAGGGTGTTATAAAGCTGGAGATAATTCCTACAAAGGAGATTTTTGGGGATACAGCTTTTATTTTGGGGGCAATGGTGGAAACATTGACAAATGCTTATAAAATAAAACTCCAGAATGCATCTCTTTCAATAAGAGTTGATGAAGTTTGTTTCTTCGACAAGAAAAGGATGAATTACAATTCAGTTGCGAGGATTGCTTTTGCATAATTTTGCATTTGTAGAACCACACATAACACAAATCATTCTATAGAATTACAACAATGTAAAGTCCAAAAAAAAAAAAAAAGAAGAACCGGCTTGACAAACAATACAGAAAACAAAAAATAATAAATATATATATATATATATATATAAAATGTAAAAGCCAATCTCATATGCTTAAACATCTGGGTACATCATCAAAACAAGTGAGATTTATTTGATCACCTGGAAACGTCAGTAAAGTAGCTTTAACAAAACCTGAAATGCAGATTAAAACATTTCCCGGCAGCAGTATTTAACAACTTCCAGCTTTGCATTGCAATCCTGATTCTTGCTTTTCCACATTTGCAGCTTGTATTTCATATAAATAACAAGGTATTTTTAAGTGATTCCCAGTTTCTTTGTGCCATTCCTCCCACCTTGGCGTAAAATTTGTGTGGTCCAAGAATAACTTCTCCATTCGACAGACCCTTCACATCTGACTCAGAGTTGCCGTGCTCCCCGCCGTTCTCTCGAGAAAACTACTAAGCAATTTCTCAACTATGTACCTTATTGTATCTTGAAAAGGTTCTTCAGCTTCACAACTAACTTCCACTCATCAATAGACAGCTCATCCTGAACACATTAAGCAACAGTGAGTAACCAGAGTTAACATTAACCCTAAAGAAGGTAAAAAAAAAAAAAAAACAGTAGCATATGTTCCCACACACCCGATAATTGGTTTTAAGTAAATCAATTGATTTCCTTGAAATATGGCTAACAAGTTCGTCTTCAAAATCAAAATGCCTGCCAAACATTTTTTGCTGCTCCTCAGGATTGGATCCAACAATCTGCAAATATTCAAACACATCAATAGGATCACCTCCAAGGAAACTTAAAAAGATAATCAGGATTTGCTCGGTGACACATCTTTTAATTACCATAGACAACTGAGAAAATTTCAATCCAGTAAAAGGATAGAAGCAATTTATACAAAGAGATCAAATAAAGAAGTAGTACATAGAGTGGATTCACACAGGATTACACAATAAAAGTAACCATTTTTAACATTAACATGCATAATGCAAATGCAACTCTTGGAAAATTAAAGATTCCATAGTCTACTTTTCTCTGGGATGCTAATTCCACCTTCTCATCATTATTCCACCAATGTCATTCTCTATATGCATTTTCTTATCATTTTAATTTCTTCATAATTGGTTTCCATGATCTCCAAAATAATCAGAAAGTCTAAACTATGCCACCCGGATACCATGACTGATGCAATAAAAACAAGAGACCAATCTCTAGAAGTGTAGATGAGTTCAGACTATGATAAACCTGAACAAGAACTATAACCTGTTGCTCCAGTGAAAAGTGGCTATAAAGATATGTTGAAACTCAAACAATTAAACAAGATGCCATAAAACTAGAAGGAATAAGAAGCAAGAATAATGTAGAAGAAATAACCTTAAGTCTGAGCATGAGCATAAGAGACCAGTACAAGCACAGCATTCCTTTAACCTAACAAAAACATTATATAATATGAGATGATAAGTCAGATATTGTACCTTGATGGCCACTTTCTGCCCTTTCTTGGCAAAATCAACAGGTTTATGGTTATTTTCAATGGATGCAATTCGGCCTATATCAATAAAATCCCTTTGAGGAATACAAACTGGAGTCCCAACCTGTATCAAAGGCACACATTATCAGAGGACTATAAAATTGAACGAAATTACAATGTACAAAAGCTGCTAGTACCATATTAAAAAAACCAGTTACTTACAACATAATTCACTTAAGCTCAAACTTTGGGTCTAGTAGTAAGGAAGCCTAAACCCCCAACAGTTTCAGGGTCCCATGGGGATTTGCCCCTAACGGGATAAAACTCAAGGGAGTTAACATGGAATGGTGTGGATAACGGGAGAAAATTAATCCCCAAATTACTCATGGGGCAGGGATCCACTTAGTACTTCCCCATACCATTACCCATTATATATATAAGAAAAAAAAAATTAATAAATTTTTATTTATGGTATACATAATATAATAAGTAAAAAATAGTTAAATAACATTATTCTATAAAAATAAGTAAAATATATATATATGGAAACATTTAATAAAAAAAAAATTTTATAATCTATATTTTTTTAATTTTATCGAGTAGTTACTAGTTTAGATTAAATTTGTAGTAGTTATTTTGTAATTAAAAAAAAATGCTGCAAATTCATTCTTATAGCCAGGTTAAAACTTTCGATAATGAATATAGTCATTGGCAAGTTTAAGCTGATTGAATTTTTACATTATTAAAATTTTTCAAAACAAATTATTATGTAAATTATAATATAAATAAATACAAAAATGGGAAAATGTAGTGGGAATCGGGAAACCATTCCCCACGTGGAGATCCTCCAACCCCACCCCTTTAAATTGATTGGGGAATAGGAGTTGAAATAATATCAGGGTGAGCAATAGGAAAGGCATCCCCACCCTAGCCCATTGCCATCCCTATCTAGTGGAGCCTATGCTATCCAAACCTCAAAATGCATCCATCAATTTTTAATGTTAAGATGAACCTACACACTTTGAATCAATAATACTATTCCAGGTAATAAAGGCAAGCAAGAACAAATTTCAGAAAATAAAAAAAAAAAAATAGTAAACTGAGAATAAGCCAGGCCCAATTCATAAAGTTGGTAAGAATTCAAGCTAAGTTCGTCATGAATGTGAGAATCTTGCATGCAATTGTGTGTGTGTGTGTGTGTGTATTTTTCTGGAAGTACATTGACAAGTGGGAACATATTAATGAATACACCAGTCTTTTTATATGCATTTTCCCTAATAGAAGACTGACAATTAATTTTCTGATATCTTGATATATTAACATTTTTGTATTTTGCATATAGTTTGAGAACCTAGCTAAAAGAAATTGCGCATGGTTGCTTGAAGCTCTCTAATGGATTTCCCTTGAGATTGTGCTAATGTAGAAAGAAAAAGATACATTATTTTACAATCTTAAGAAAGCCCACATAAAAAACGTGCTTGTTTAGAATAGAGATGTTACAGCATGTAATGCATAACTATTGTTTGATGGAATCACCAGATATTAAGAATAAGTAAAAAGGTGAGTAGAAAACATTAGCAACCAAGTAAAAGAGAATGTTTACAAAACTAGTACAAGTAAGAAGGTGAGTGGTAACAATTAGCTGCCAAGTAGAAATGAATGTCTACAAAACACTTTAGCCATTGTGCTTTCAAAGTAAGGCCATATATGCACAGCAAAAGCATCCTTAAACATTAAAGATGAATTCATGTAATGTGTTTCAAGTTAAATGTATCAATCTGACAAACCAGATTATGTATAGGAGACTTAGTTCCTGGAACACACAGAAATATATTATATCTAAACAGACTCAGACTATCTACTGACATGAATGACTTGACCCTAGTTCATTCTCATAAAGAAAAGGAAGAATTTAGCCTCAACTTTCCTACTCATCCTCATTTCACTGTGTAGCAAAATTGTGGTCTAGGGCCTAGAGGCAACACCTCTTTTCAGATGTGGAAAATTAATGAAAAATATGTATCTTAGGAGGACAAACTAAGAGAAACTTCCATGGTATTATTCTTATCCTTCCTTTGTTGTCAAACATTTACACCCTCCTTATTGCCAACCATGTTATGAGTAATGGAAGCACACATATATTGACCAGTTGATGCTAAATAAGAGAAAGTAAACCAAATGAAAAGAAGGCATACCTTGGCTATGCCTTCAAGAATATCAACCCCCAACACAATTGGATCTTTCTTGTTGAAAACACAGTTTGGTAAAATCTTGAGAACACATGGGAAGACTGCTTCATCAGCAGCTTCCCTCTTCTTCTCCTCCTTGAGATTATTAATATAAGCCGTGAACTGGTCAAATAAATGGTAAATGATATCAGCAATGAAAATCTTCACACCCAGTTCATCTGCAAGTTCCCGAGCCTCTGGTGTAACTTTGACATCAAATGCCAAGATAGTGGCAAACTCCTTTTTCTTTTCAAGCATTACACTGGCCCTCATGACATCCTTTTTATGTACAGGGCCTATGCTTATACCACTGACAGGAATCTTAACAGCATCGGACTTCAAGAATTCTAGCAATGCTTCCAATGAACCCAAAGTAGATGCTTGTACACAAACTCCCTCGCCACTTTTGTCAATCCTGCTCATGACGGATTTCATATCTTCCATTGCTTCATACTTGACATCTTCCAAATCATCATCAGGCCCAACCACATATAAACCAGTGCCAGCAATAGCATGCTCAAGGCCCTGCAGTAAGATATAAAATAGGAAATTAATCCAATAGGAGTACAAATCTGAACCTGATGGAGCTGCTAATATACAAAAATAGGCCTGCCATGTTCTGTAAGTTACAATCACCTGAGCAGTGATCTTAATACCCTGTGCAGCCTTGATTTCTTTATGATGTAGATAAGTTCCCTGAAATTAGGCAGCAATATCAACATATAAAGTTAAAGAATGAATAGTGTTCACAACTTTTGATGTAACCACTAGTAGCATATAAAAAAATGAAAAAAAAAACACATTCAATTGTTTTTCAAGAATAACAAATTATGCAAAGTGATCAGAATGGGCAACAACAATTGCAGAAGAAATTACTATTATCAAGTAAAACAACTTGATGCAAAACATTGCAAAAGCTGTTAAAACAATCACTGTCTATGGAAATGAAAAACCAGTAACTGGATTTTTTTTATTTTTGGCCTTAAAATATAAAAAAAAAAAAAAAAAAAAAAACTATATTAACAATGAATAGGATTAACAGCAAGAACCAGAGTTCCACATATAAAAATAAAAAAAAAAAAAAAACTATATTAACAATGAATAGGATTAACAGCAAGAACCAGAGGTCCACATAGGCATAAAAAAACAGCCCAATGGGAGCTATACAAAACAACTCAGCCTATCTGTTTTCAAAATGTATAACCATTCAAAAATACCAAACAAAAGGTGCTGCCTGAAAAACAGCCTAGCTATTATGTGCATTCAGCATCATAATATAAAACAAATTGCAGCTTAGATATGGGAATTAAAAAGATTATAATCAAAAAAGTACATTAGTCAATAGCAACAATAGTCAGCATATCTGTAAATTTAATATATTTTTTATAATGGAAAGGGTTCACCTAGTAATCATTGCAACAAGTTTACGTGGCATTGCAACCACCATAAAAGTCAACAGGTTAAACAATGACAGATTTCCTAAATTTGTTTAACCTTTCTAGTTTCAAAGTGAATACAACAGCAATGTAAAGGCTTTTATCAGTTATATTCAGTAAGCACGAAACCTCCTTAAACGTATAAGATACTGAAAAACTCAAAAGATAGCAGTACTACTTCTTCACACATTAATTGCATACCAATAAACCATCCATACTTCGTAGAATATAATTCCTAGTACAGACCTCAAACGAACAGACAGATGAATTAAAGTGAAAAGAGAAAACATTACCTTAACACGGAGTTCCTTCATTGGATGGGGTGTCAATAAAGCACGAATCGTGGTCACAATAGGTCCCTGAATTAGAAATATTATTTGTTAGAAACTAAAAACAGCATTTTATAAAATTCCATTCAGAGAAGGTTTTCAGATCCTAGCCTGCAAGCCGCAAACAACAATTTGATCTCCTTCATGAAGCACACCATTAACTAACACAACATCAATTGTTGTCCCATGGCCTTCAATTACCTTGACCTCCAACACAGTACACTGGCAGAAAGATCCAACAGAAAATAAGACTTCCCATACTCGAGCTAGGCAATAGCATTCAACAAACCAAACACCAAATGAAAAAAAATCAAACCTGAACTTCATTTCTGAATGTCAATTTCTCAACCATTGTTTTCTGAGTCCATTGAACCAGCAACAATAACAAATCAGGGATGCCTTCTCCACTGTAACACCATGAACTCATAATATTATTAGGACAATGGCCGTAAAGCAATTAAAGTTTTTGCAGTTGAAAAGCATGTAACAAGTTGTGAAAAGGCTAGAGTCTATGGCATACCTGATGGCACTGGTAGGTACAATATTGAAAGTTTCTCCCCTTTCTTTATTTTTGTAATATAATTCAGTATTCAACCCTTGCTCCTTAAACTGAGTTACAATCTATGAAACAAGAAAAAAATTAAGAAAATATAAACCAACTCAGCCTACTAGAAACAGTAACAGTAAGAGAAATAGTTGAATATATTTCACCTGTACAAGCCTCGTGTTAAATTCACTCTGTACATCTTTAGATTGTTGTTTCATTGCTTTCACAATAGGTGCATTGCGGCAAGTTTTCCACCCATAGAGTCTGTCAACCTAGAAAATTATATGGTAAAAAACTGAGTGTAAACATGAGTGGAGAAAGGAAAAGCAACAACTACTGTCCTAGGAACTAAATCTTACCTTGTTTAGTGCAACGATGAATTCTGTGTTCCTCATTTTCAGGAGATTCAGTGATTCTATTGTTTGTGGTTCTAAGCCATGCATAATGTCAACAACCAAAATAGCAATATCACAAAGCCCTGAACCTCGTGACCTTAGGTTAGTAAAAGATTCGTGACCAGGGGTATCAATAACCAATAAACCTGGGACCTTCAATTTTGCATCAGCTTTCAATTCCCTAGTTCTCTCTCGTATATTCTCAGCAGGGAAATATGTCGCACCAATCTGTTGTGTAATACCCCCAGCCTCACCTTCCTGAACATTAGTACCTCGTATACAATCCAGTAGCTTTGTTTTGCCAGTATCAACATGGCCCATAATGCAACAGATTGGGGATCGAAGGTCTTCTTCAGCCTGTTCAGGGGTAGCTTCTATATGTGGTGCTTTATTTTGTGCGGTAGTATCTTGCTTCCTGATTTTAACTTCATCCCCAACCTGGCTTCTCTTAGCATCCTGAGATTTAACCAGCTGCACAGGCATGGGTTTCTTGGCAGCTGCAGGAGCCGTAAAATTGATAAAATAAAACAAAATATTTATACCACATAGGGAATGAGAAAGATAAAAGAAAAAACCAATAGCAGCTCCAACAGCAATACAAAGAGATAAACCTCACCTGCATCACGTGGAGATGATACAGCATTCTTTATGTCTTTCCTCACCAGAGGCTTGGGCTCAGAATCAACCTCTTCATCATCGAATGCCCCTTTGACACTAAGATTAACATCATCCCAGCTCTTAGCATCCCATACCTCATCATCATCTTCTTCTTCTTCCACCACTCCATTGTCCATGGGTGCATCAGAAATTTCCAGTTTCTCTTCCACAGTCAATGATTCACCTTCTTCAATTTTCTCTGTTTCCCAAGAATCCACCTCCACCACAGTTTCTTGCTGATCTTGTTCTCTTTCTTTTGGTTCTATATTCTCCTCCTTAGGAGATGCAGCACCATTTGCTTGATGTTGAGCCGTTTTCTTTTTTGTCTGGTATTTGGGCCGTTTTGGTGCACTTTCCTTGCCACCAGTGGTGAGAGGAATACCTGCATTAGCCAGAAACTGGTTCCTCATGGCCTCCAACCGACGGGCTTCTTCCTTTTGCTTGCCAGTTAAGAGCTTGCCTTCCTGTTTCTTCTTCAAGAGCTTTTCTTTTTCTTTTTCCTTCTTTCTACGCTTCGCCTCTTCTGCTAGCCTCTCGAGTTCTTCTTGCCTCTTTCGGTCCTCTTCTTCCTTCCTTAACCTCTCCTCTTCTTCCCTTTTCTTCCTCTCTTCAGCTTCTTTTCGTCTAGCAAGTGCTTCCTGCATATCCCTAACTTGCTTTGACAATTTCTTCTCCGGCCCTTTACTCTTTCCATCATTCTTTTTGGCTTCCACAGCTTCAGTCTTTCCTTCTTGTTTTTCTGCAGCAGCGGCGGCTGCAGCTGCCTTCTTCTCCTTTTCCTTCTCCTTCTTCTTTTTCTTTTTTTTGGCTGTCATAGACTCTTCTTTTTCTCCTTCATCTTCCTTCTCATCAGCAGCATCAGTTGGTGCAACTAGTTCAGGTTGCTGAACCTGCACTTTATCCTCTTGTGGAGGAGTGGGAGTTGGCTTTGATGTAGAAGGCCCTCCATCAAGCTCTGCAAGAATTTTATCCAAGTCATCCTCCTCCTCAGGTGTCCTTTCGCTCCGCGTCTGCTTCTGCTTCTTCTTCTTCTTCTTGGAAGTTTCCGCAACCTCTATGCTCTTACTAATTTTAGAATCACTGGATTCAACATTACTACTTCCCACATTCTGTTGCACCAAGTTGACCTCGATTGTATCATCAGTACCAAGAGCAGTTTCATCACCCAGTGAAGCAAAACCACTATTATTCTTCTTCTTAGAAGACTTCTTCTTACCTGTAAATACTATAGCAGCATCTTCCTCATTATTATCCTCGTCAGCCAACACCGCACTAAATGAATTACCACTCTTGTTTGAAGGCTTTGACTTTTTTTCCTTATTCGGGAGAGTGATAGGTTTGACTTCTTCATCATCATCTTCCTCCTCATTCTCATTCACACCTTCATCACCAAGCAGATCAAAAGCAGAAGCCGAAAGTGAACTGCCACTCTCCTTCTTGCCACCCTTCTTCGATTTCTTCTCCACCTCATCACCTTCATCAGAGTTATAATTATCAACCACCACACCTTCACTGCCACTATCAATTGCATCAAATGCTGATGCTGTAAACAAACTACCAGACTGATTCCCACCCTTTTTTAAACCCTTTGTTTTACCCTTACTCGCAACAGAAACATCCTCTTCCTCGCAGTCTTTATACCCTGTTACAGCCGAATCATCATCCTTATCTTCCTCCTCAAGTAAATCAAAAGCTGACCTAGAAAAGGCATTTTTACCACCACTCTTTTTCCCTTTAGGCTTCTTCTTCCCAGAAAACACAATGGTTTCATCATCATTCTCCTCCTCCTTCAAATCATCATCATCATCCTCTTTCACTTGCAAATTCTTTTGGTTACTTTTTTTTCCTTTCTTTTTCTTATTATTATTATTATTATTTACAGCCTTCTCTTTATCTTCTTGTGGCTCCTCCGAAAGTTCAGTACCAATAGAATACTCATCATCATCAATAACAAGCTTTTTCTTAGATTTGCCACCGCTCTGAATAGCCGCGGCAGGATTCTCTTCCTCCCGTGCTGTTGGCTTCTTCCGACCCATCGAAATTCAGCGTTTGATTTCGACTAATTCTAGCTTAATTTAACAAATTTTGAGTCTCTAACAACCTGATTTCAAATGAACAAAAATTTAAAATAAAAAAAAAAAATCAACAGCCTTACATACTACATATATGAATATATAGTTATCAAGACAGGTATAAAAAACTTATTCAATCAAATTGTAATAAATTAAAACAAACGTGATCGGATCAAAATAAAACCCTAATTTTGCGAAATCTATATATATCCCCGATTGTAGATACATTAAGATATAATATACACATATTATGAGAGCGTGAGAAAGCGGAAGAGAGAAAGAGAGCTAACTTGGGGCGGTAACGGGGAAGCGAAAACGAGAAGGGAAACGGGATAGAACATTGAAAAGAAAGAAACGAGTAGTATATAATTGATGTGTCTTCTGTTTTGAGTAACGCACAGGCAAAGAGAGACTGCGAAGACCAAAAGAAAGAAAGAGCATTAAATACGTATGGTTTCTTTCTTCTTCCTCTTCTTCTTCTTCTAGGGTTGTTTATGGGCCGGGCCGGGTCCACAGAAAGAGCACATCACCATTTAAAATAAAAACAAAATAAAAATATAATCATACAAAAATTATACTCAACAAAATAAAAACGAAGAACATGTCATTACAATAATTGTCAAATTAATAAATTAAGTGACTTTTTTTTTTTTTAAATCCAAAAAAAGATGACATGATGGTGTGTAAAATCAAATGACCCATCAAATTCTAAATAATTAATAAATTTACACGTGTAAATGCACCGCTATAACCAAAATACATAAATCTTCTTCTTCAACAGAAACTGCAATTTTTAAACCACCTTTCTTCCAATTTACAGCCAAACACACGCAAATTCAAACATTGCAACAAGTTTCTGGCCAACCAACCTCAATGTAGCTGTCACCGTCGCCAATCCGCCACATTCTTGCCGCCGTTGCCAATGTGTCGTTCTCCTTGCGCTACTGCCGAACAGAGAGTGTGTTTCAATCACTCAAACTTGAGAGTGAAATGTGAAGCGAAAGAAAACATTTTGTTTAGATTACGAAAATTTATAAAAATAATTATTTTCATTAATAAATTTATTAAATTAATCATCTTATTAATTATTTTATTAATAAAATAAAATAATAAATATTTATTCAATAATTAAAACCAATCATTTACTTTCAATTAAACAAAAAAGTAATACCAACTAATTTTTCTTTTATAATAATAACTAATAAATTTTTATGAATAATTTCTTCAAATTCAAGTAAAAACAAAGTCACGCAAGATAAACATATATAACAAATGATTAAATTAAAATTATCTTAATTACTGTAACTATCTTTCTTATTGGATTTAAAATATCAATCTAATTTCAATTTTCCAACAAACATATACTAAAAACATATGAACAACGAAGTAATGATAAAATAAGGAGAGAAGAAAACTTTGTTCTTAGTTAGTTAGGGGAATATTTTTGTCCAAATTTATCTAATTTGACTTCTTTTGTAAAAAATTTAGTAACATGATTAATTTAATAAGTGAAATAATAAAAGTGATTGTTTTCAAAAAAAAAAATTATAAAAATTATATTAGAAGATATTTGTAACAACAAAATAACTCATAATTTTTTGTCAAAAATTCTATTTATAGAAATAAAACTTGTAAAAGGTCTATTTTAAGAAACCCTACTTACAAAATTATATCAAACAGATCTAAATACATAAATTTTATTTGAGTTTAATTTAAAAAATCAATACATACATTTGAGAGTTTAGTCAATACAACTCTTTAATCTCATTAATTTTAAAATTACTCACAAATTCTCTTTTGTTTAAATTTTTTATTAATTTAGATGAATTAACCCTTTTTTTGGTTGTCGTTATTATTATAATACTCTCTAAATCATACTCATGTTATTTTAAAGTTAAATGTACTAAATTACTTTTATTTTTATTCAAATTTCTAGATTAAACTAACAAACGAATTTGCACTAGTATTTTTTAAAGCTAGTAGGATTAAAATATATGATTGACTAAATATTAAGAGTATATAATTCTTATTTCTTTAATTTCTTATGAACAATGGTTCGATAGCATATAGTGTTGCCACATATCCTGTAATTTTCTTTTATCCTTGTAAAAATGTAAGATTTGCTTTCCTTTATCCCATGAAAATGTAATCTGTTTGATATTTATTTTTATTTCTTAGAATATAATTTTAGGTGTCCATCAACATTACCTTCCATTCACAATGGTAAAACAAAAAAAAAAATCAAATTAAAATTCTCAACCTAACATTGTCTGAAAGAAAATTTACATTGTAATAAGATTATTCTAGAGTTTTTTTGTTTTAAAAAAAAAAAAAAAAAAGAGTTTCAAAAATTCCAAAATCTCCCACTTTTAGCAACCGCAAATGCAATAATTCAGTGGTATCAACTACAAGAAGTAAATGAATTGTTACAACCACCTACAGAAAACTTTAAAAACTCCAACATTCAACTTAAAATCATAACTTAAATCTCTATTAAAAAAGTTGTGACAGTAACTTAACAATTCTTGACACAAAACTTAAGGCTATTAATACAAAACTTGGAAACATCTAACTAACAAATCCCTTGTTTCTCCTCTTTCTTCACCAAAAACAAAAAATGTAAGAGAATTAATAGGCAATTGGTTAAGAGAATATATCAGAATGAACTTTTTCTTTTATTCCAGATCAGTTCTCAAAGGAAAAGAATCGCTGAGAAACGATAATTAAAAACGAAATAATTACTTCTGAGTGCAGACTGAGCCAAATCAATTGGCTATAGCTAGCAAACATTGCAGAGAAGAAAAGGAAATAAATCAGCAGCAACTTCTTTATCATTTCAGCTTCGCAAATAGCTGCTGTGCAACCTGCAAATCACAATGCTGAATTCAGCTTAGAACCTACAAGAATCTAACGAATCTCACATAATCGGAGAAATATTTGGCTTACACATTTATCAACACAAGAAAAGTAGTCGAAGTACTGCCCAGTACAGTGCTTGCTCTCAGTGTCATTACCTTCAACCCTCTTGACGCAAGCCTGTTACGAGTAGCACAGTTTCAAAACTTTTATAATTTGTAAAAATAGCTGCTTTCTCCTTCTGGGTTTTAACAACATTAAATTTTCAAAAGATTGAATGAGACAGGCGAAGCAAAAGACTGATTGCTTTTGAAATGATCCAGAGACAATGAACGAGAAAAACAATAATTATAAAAGAAAGAGAAGGCATGACAACAAGATTGAATTTTATGGCTAGAATATAAAAAACAACAGAAAGGTCACAGTTGCACGCCTAAAAACATTACGATGCAAAAGTTAGAGTTCAAATACAAGATATGGAGTCGAAATACCAGCTGCTATATAATTCAATATTGTGACACTATTTTGATAGAATTTTAAATAGCCTGGAAACAATTAAAAGAACAAGCCAAAATTAATACATATTCCCAAAATGTATCAACATCCAATCTAGTTCAATTTGCACACCAATGCGAAATGCTTTAATGATTAGAAAAACTAATGTCAGGAATTGTCCTCTATGATCAATAGATCCCACAGAAATCCTATCAGTTTCTGATTTTATGGTTGCAATTCTTAATGTTTTCTTAGAAACCCATTTTAGAGGGCAGAAAACAAATGAATGATTTCTACTGTAGCCACTTTTAGAAGCGACTTGGTCAAAGATGAACCTTTACTTATCAGTCAAGTGCTAGATTTCTTTAATTCTTCAAGTCACATTTAAATTCCATACTTCAATGTCATTCATCTGTGCAGTTTCACAAATCTGATAAAGAACCTAGCAGCAAGAGCAATATAAAGTATAGTACCCATAAACACACACAAACGCCATCGTTTAAAAGTACGTGCATTCAGCAAAACAATTAATGAAGTTAGAATACATGCAGCAATAATTTGGCCAATCGAGAACAGCAAGCTGCATAAAGCCACTCTCGCACCCTCACTTCCTCGCAGCACAAGTTGCATTAATGTTCTATGAGGAAGCATTGGATTCAAAAGCTTTTGCAAGCTATTTCTCGTTTCTGACCATCCAAAAAGGATGAAATCAAACAATTGATAACAATCAAATATATGTTGTGTTATATAATAACACAAAACTGTAACCATTTACATGGTGGAAAATAAGAACAAAAGAAAGCCACCCACATGGTGTCAAATAGATAAAGTCTCAGCCAAGAAAATTCTAACCTCATATTCAATTAAAGGCTCAACACATTTAGGCTTGCAAGATTCTTCAAGATACTTCTTTGGATCAACAAGTTCTTCCTCCGCCCTAAATTTCATCGGAAAAAGAAAAAAAAGACAAAGAAAAGATCAATAAGCAAGAAATAAAGCCATTTGAATATCAAAAATTAATAAATAAATAAGTAAGAAGCCAGATTGACATAACTATGGCAAGTTATATCAGAAGGTAACAAAATAGAGATAAATATTCCAAATACCAAATAAAAAACCAGTAATAAAAAGGTTGTGGCTGTTTGATTAAATTTTCAAAAAAAAAAAAACAAAAAAAAAAAGTTTGGTTGCATACTTGGTAAAATTCGTTTTCATAAACAGAAAACATTGTTTTTAAAATTTTATTTAAAAAGTCAAAGACTACTTTTTGTTAATTCCCACCATTTTCAAAAACAATTTCAACTACAAATTATTCTTCAATACAACTAATTTATGCATTTTCAGAAGCAATACCAAACGCGTTCTGATTATCTTTCGCTTCAGAACACTATTGTTTAACAAACACTATCAAATACATTTTCTGATCTTAGAAACATATTTTCTAAAATATCATTTTTATAATTTTCGAAAACACCATTTTACAAACATTCCTAAATGCACCCTTACTTTCTTTACACCACAACAATCAACATAGAAGAAATTTTATTAATTTCAAATTATTTAAACACCGGACAAGACAGACAAAAGATCGCGATACTCACATTAGAATAACTACGACGTCGCAACAGCTAAACTTAATACTAAAACAGTTGCTCGATATTTCCTGCACTTAAACGATCAGTAAAACACATGAATTCCATAAATTTAGTGTTGATGACGTTGATTATTTCCCCAGATACAATGAATCACAAACGTAACGAATACAAAGCCAATCCAAAACAAAATTGAGTAAACGGAGTATTCTGTGCAGTTAATGAGTAGGAAATTAACCTGGTTTTCGAAGCAATACAGAAACCTGCGGCTTGTAAGTTGCAATATCGCTGGTTAGTTTGATCGCGGTTAGGAGAGATGATATTGACAGTTGGTGAGCTGGGCCGTTAATGGGCTATTAGATTGTGAAACCTGAGCGATCTGGTTATTAGAAATTCAGACCAGTTTGGGGTTTTATTTTAGGAAATTATCAAAAATAATTATTTTTAATTTTTGATTTATCAAAATAACTTTTTTCTTAATTTTTTTATCAGAAAAACTAAAAAAAAAAAATATAACAATAAATAAAAATACTCTGGTAGCTAAAAACTTAAGCATTTCTTTCTTTTCTCTCTCACATTCATTCTCTTCTCTTTTTATATTTTATTTTCCTACAAATTTTCAAATATCATTTTTGTTTGAGAATTTTGTTTGTTTGAGTTTGATTTGCTGAAATTTTTAATTGGGAATTTTTTTGGGCTAGAAATTTATTAAAAAATAATAAAAATTTAAATTTTAAGGAGAAAATTGTAGGTTTCAGCCACTACATATAAGTGGTGTATTTGCAAATTTTGAAAGTTTTATAATTTATAAAAATATTTAATGATTTATTTGTCATAGTTTAAAATATTTGCTAATTTTGTAATTAACAAAATTTTAAGAGTTACAAATGAGAAAATTCAATTTTGTTCACCAATCCAAAGGGGTGTTTGTAATATTTAAAAAATTTTTATAATTTATAAAAATATTTAGGGACTTATTTGATATATTTAAAATTTTTTGCTAACATTTATAACTAATAATATTTTGAGGGTTATAAATGATAAAAGTCAATTTCAGTCACCAATTAATAAAAAATTTAACCCTTTTTTTTTCCAGCTCTTCTTCTAAATTTTTGGCCTACCAACTTTATCAAATTTTTTGGTTCATTTTCTGGTAACTTTTAATAAGTTTTCAACAAAAATTTCCAGCAATATTTTTCTAAATACAATAAAATCAAATCAAATGAGAAACACTAAAGAGAAAAGATAGAAAAAAAAAAAATTATAATTTGATTATAAAAATATTTTTATTCACAAGTATTAAATTTGACTTATTTGATTAATGAAATATGAAAGAAATTATTTTAATAAATTAATCTTTAAAAAAAATTAATTTAAAAAATTTTCCTTTTTATTTTTCACTTCATAGTGTGATTGTTTTTAAAAGCCATATTATCTTAATTCCAAGCATGTCCTTGATGCCATGCTTGTTGGATAAATATTACCCATCTAAATTGCAAGTGTGAAAGATTTGAGGTTTTTACCAACCCAACAATGCCCAAATGCTTATAATAACAATAAGACTTCAATTTATGTAACCTTTTTTTTATACAAATCAGTGTATCAATGTCATATAATGATTTTTTCAGATAGCTTGAAGGTGTACTAAAATGTTGCCCAGAACTTCTATAAATACCAATTTAAATTCAAATTATTTAGGTATACAAAACTATCAATCATCTCTAGTATCAAAACAAAATAATTGTTAAAAATAATCACTTTTATTAATAAATTTATCAAACTAATTATATTACTAATTAAAATTTATTAAAAAAAATTAAATAATATATATCTAAATAAAAATACTCTCCATTAACGAAATCAAAAAAATAAGTTTTCTTTCTTGCTTTTATGTCTCCTATTGTTTATATCTACAAAGTGAAGAAAATATTATCACGAGTTTAATTTGATCGTATAATTTTTTTTTTTTTTTCGGTTTTTGTATTTAGACTTATTTTATAAAATAAAAATGATAAGGTAACCGAATCTAAGAATTTTCCATATCTTAAACTGCTGTTCCAGTTGAGCGCAAAACCCAGGCTGTGTGCGCGGAACCTAGGTTCCGCAAATGATCTTGCACAAAATTGATGTTTAGCGCACGCACAAGGCGTGCACGGAAGTGGGGTAGTAAGTTTGAGTTTTTTAGGACTCAGACTTATTCGATATATTTTAAAAATTTTAGGAAAGTGTTACAAAATTAAGGGTAAAATTTATAATTTAAGTAAAATTTAAAATTATGTATTTTTATTTCTTAATTATTATTTTAATGCTTTTGTTGTAGTATAGATATTGCATACTAATAAATAATAAAATATTATTATAATTTTATAATAAATTATTTAAAATGTTAAATTAATGATTCTATTATTTCATTTGTACCAAAAAAAAAATGTTGAAGACAATAACACTATTACAGATTTTATAAGATGACCACTTTTTTAACTATCCGATTCCATTATCATATGTGCGGGAATTTTTTTTCAACATTGAACATTTAAAAGCGCTTGATATATATTTTTTTTAATGCTTTTTCATGCTCAATAGCCGATTTTTGAGATTAATTTTTTTAAAATAATTTAATTTTTAAATACAATTTTAATGAATTTATATAATGAAGTTTAAATTTAATATATGTAGATATTAATTCATTATATCAAATAAAATAAGTGAAAAAATAAAAAGAACTTGCTGATTTATAATTCTCAGATATTCATCAAAAAAAATTTAATTAAAAAGATGAGATTGATTACAATTTCATTGAGTTGAATAACTGAATTTTAAGTATATTTTTTTTAAATAATAAATGAGTTATGTAAAATATATGTATTTAAATATAAGAAAATTAAATAATTTGATAAAAATAACTTAAAATATGTTACATTAATAAACAAGATATCAAATAAAATTATTTTCAAAATTTTTTCATAAATAAATAATATAAATAAAAATGTACTTTATAGAAAGAAAACATCTGGGCTTGTAATCCGCTACAATGTGCAAGCATAATGGGTGGTGATACTTTCAAGAGCTTGTGTTCGTAAAGGACATTCCTTTGAATTGATTCAACTTATTTTCACCAAAATTTGCTCAAAAATAAATAAATAAATAAACAAAAGCCAATTTTAGACTCATTTGATTGGTAACAGATAGTATAAAACAAGTTTAGCATATGAATAAGAAGAAGATGCTGAAAAATACCAGTTACGGGAGCTTAGCCTGGGTTGAGTTGACCGGGCGAGTCTTCGACCTTCTCTCAAGCGAGATGACTGACTGTACGAACAGAAACAGTGCCTTTTAGACCAGCGCTGGTAAATGTCTCCCGCTCCTATTTCTTCAACATCCCCTGTTTACTTCTTATATGAGGCTAAGATTGTAACAAAAAAATAAGAGAGCTACCTGGCTGCAAGCGGAGTAATGCGCGGCTTCAGCAGTTATTTCCTTCTTATTGAAATGCTTGGTTACTGTCCCTATTATTGAGTCGTCCAAGTGTACGACGAAATTACCCACAGACAGAAACGAAATAAAGGCTACTTACCTATTGAATTGCAATTGAATTTATATTTGATAAATTTGTAGAACTAATCTGTACTGTATTTACAATATGTTTCTTATATATCTAGATCTAATTTGAAATTAAAGTGCAAATACTGTAACTTTGCTATGGTGAAAATCAAATATGAATATAAAAATGAGTAATTCCTACCAAATATCTCCCCCTCTTATTGCTTCGCATAAGAGAAAGATAGCCATCGCAGCAAAAGGTAGCGCATTGCCCGGCTTCAGTTGTTTCTTTTGTATTGAAGAAGCTGCTGCAAACTTAAAATGTCCGTTTATTTGTTCATACCGAGTATTCCAAGTGGAACAAAAGTCGCTTAAATTTGTACATTTAACAGAGTGTGCCGTCACACAACACGTGCAGGATTTTCGTCGCTATCATACACACGAAGCATTTTATGGTAAGAATGGCTTATAAATGACATTTAGTAATTTCATCTCGCAACCGTCATACCTTCCAAATGACAGTTCCTCAATACCAACCAAAGCCAAAATATAATTTCACAAACTCAAAGAACACAAAATGAAATGAGATGGCGCTTGCAACAAAATTCTCAATCAGACGATTTAAGCCGAGCCTTCTCATCACAAAATTGCAGCACAAAATGATTACAATATCCGGAGTTCATGACCTGAAAAACTTACACTAAGTGGTAAAAGAGAACAAGAGACCTACTTTTGTTACAAAAATTTCAATAACAGAACAAGCTGAAGTTTATTATTATTGACATTTCCCAACTAAATTTAACTTCCCTCATCAACAACAAAGTTAAATATGAACGAATTATACACTAATATGACAGAAACCTTCTTTCTGGTATTTTGATGTATCAAAATCGAATTAGAATGTGAAAATACAGAGTAGAAAATGCCAATGCATCAGCATTATCTGACAACAATAAAAACAAACTCTCCGTAATGTACCCAAAGGTGTCACTTCAGCAAACTAATGAGGCCTCCCTGTGGTCAGCTACCTTTGCTTTTTATATTTGCTCCTTGCATTTCTAACAGACAAGAACATGAAAACAGTCCCAAGCATGAATAACCAATCATTCACACTATGCTAGGTGGATCTCCAATCCAATTGCAAACGGCACGAGGCCAACGAGTTCTAATGCAGTCCACCAAAGGTGCATGCTGGGGAGGCTCAGGTTTTGCAACTTCAGTTTCTTTTCCACTCGACTCATTCCCACCAGATCCAGAGGAGACTGCTACATCTGCCATGAACTCCTCAGGAGTCCACCTTGGGGGAACTGAAACCCTCAACTTTGTGAGCCTAGGCCTTTGCATTGGAGTCTCACCTCCAAAGATCATTTGGCTGCCATTCAAATCTGATTTTGCAATTCCATTAAAATGATAAAGATCGAACACCTTCTTACCCATCAATCCAGTCGAATCCTTGAGGCCTCCCAAGCTCTTGTCCAAATCCAGAATAACCTGCCAAAACTCACTCCATACAATGAACCCTGTATTGCAAAGGTGATCGAGTTTCTCGGGTGGAAGGTTGATGTTTGTTTCCCTTAGGACATGATGGAAGCCTTCCACACTAATAAAACCACCACCTCCACTCTGATCTTGTGCATCAAAAGCTTTACGAATACGTGATTCTCTTTCTTCCAATTCATTCTCATCTTGGACAGTGGTATCAAGAGCAAATAGCACTGTATAATGAGACTCACTTCCAACAACCCATATTGGCCACCTTGGGCATTTTAGATGCTGGCCAACCTTACAGAAATTGAGAGATTCAAGCAGAGTGAGGAAGCCAACTTCCACAGTGGTAGATATGCCTTTCAAAAACATGCCACCACCTAAATTCATCCTCCCATCAAACACATTAGGGACAGCCTGCCCACACAGCAGTAGGTTCACGATTTCCTGTTCCACGGCAGACAATAGTAGGTCAGTATCTTATAGAAAATGAGATTACAATTCAAGAATTGATGAAAGGAAGACTGCAATATGACCAACCATAGGAGCACCAAAAAAGAAATAAATGCTTCACTAATCTGAATGGTACCTGAGAAGCATGCCCAAATGGTTCTGTAACTAGAGGTAGGCTAGGATCATCCCTGTCAGCTTGAACAGAGTCCTTTGGAAGAAAAAAAGGTTCAAAACGCATTAGTAACACAAATATCCCAAGGAAAAAATTTAGTAAACAAATTTCACAAATTTATCATGTGATATAAGTGGTACTTCGAACATGATGAGTAACTTTTTTGCAATATCAACGAAATCACTCTATACTCACATGGGCTAATACCATCATCAAATGCATGCACCCTATACTTTTCAATCTGATAAGAGATGATAATTGATCATAAATTTAATTATGGATCTATAGCTTTGAAATCTTATCCTGCAAATGTCATCACCAATGACAAAATTAAACAATACGTGAGAGATATCCAATTCAGCAAGAACTTCAAAAAGAAGATAAGCACATTAAATCATACGCTCAAATTCCTTCACTTCTCCCTATATTGTCATGCTATAATAACCAAATGTACTAAAGAGTTAACCTCAATAGGTTCAGACTTTGAAGCTAATGCCTTGACTCTGGGAGTATAGAAAGCTTCAACTTGACTGTTGCCTTCCAAGAATAAACCATCTAATCTCATTAGGCCATTTATTCAACTTCATCACTTGCGTATAAATGTCAAATATAAGAATTTCATGAATGTCTACTCATGCAAAGGAAATTTTAATTAAATGAATGAGCAAACAATTTATGAGTTAACCGAAACCAAAATAGGGTCAATTTATAACTGATAGAACATAAGTAAATGGTAAATATACATATACGGTTGCAGGCAATGGAGCATACCAGTCCTCTAGAAAGTAATGCAGAAATAAGGAACAACATCGCTCCCATACGGCTTCGAAAAACAGGAAGCAATGCTTCAAGCCTCTGAAGTGCACTTGTATGAGATATGAATGTATCCACTCTTATTACTCTCTGCAAATCAGAGCCTGATTCAATTGAAAGACCTTCAAGTGCCCTTGTTAAGACCTGTGAAATTGAACAGAGAACCAATCAGCAGACATACATATACAAAATGGTACACAAGCACATGTGTTTTAGTCAAATGTTGTAGAACCACAGTGATATCTCATGTCCAATTTACCTCATCCTTCTGTCTGTCTTCTGACCCCTCAATGTCATGTCCAACTGTAGTCAAAGTTGCAATCACAGCCCTTTTATCACTTCCACATAAAAATAATATCTCACCCATACTTTGGACCAGAGCTCTGTAAATTGAAAAACAGAAAAAAGTAAAAAGGAAAGAGAACGCATTACACATTACTGAGTTGAAGTGAAGAATCACACATATAGCCACAAAAGTCAAATACAAAACAGCCAATAAGCATCAACAAAATAAACAGCATTGCCTCCTGACTGACTTATCTTGAAAATGAAGTAAATAATAACAGATATTGGTATATGTTCATCTGATAAACAACAGAGAAGGTTGATTGAGATGTTAGTGATTTCAAACTAGTACTTCAGTTAAACCTTTGCTCATCCATATATGTAGATCAAAATTTAGTTAATTGTTTTTTCAATTTTACAACACCACCCCAAATACAGGCACATAAGGCATAAAAGTTCAAATTTAACTAGGACAGGTTAAAACAAGAGTCATTCATATCAAAATTAGCACCTAATTAAATTGTTTTGGTTAAATTAAATTATCTTGTCCTATCAAATTAAAGCAAATTGGATATCAAAATATAACAAATGGCTTTCAAGAGTACTCAATGTCAGTTTTTTAAACTTTAGGGAAGTATATGAAAAATATTACTAATATATAAAATTTATATCCACAAAATTATTTTAGTCATTTACTATTTTAATTAGTCAACTAACGATCAAACATATAAATATTACTATTGAGGGATGCTATGTGTTAGTTTTAAAAAAACTTGTATTTATATGTAATTTTGCCAAACCTCAAGAAAAGTATGTGAAAATACTCCTTTTAAAGATACAGAAATAATAAGCAAGCACAAATGCAAAGGTTGTAGCTTACTTTCTGAAGGATCTATGGCCTTTCCTTTCATGAACTAAAATCACGGAAGTTTAAAATGTTTAATTTCACAAAGTATAATATCTTCACCCAATATACTAACATGTTTTCATGAAAAATTAATCACCTTGCTTTTGCATCTTCAGTAGGAGAAATAAAATTATTCATCGCAACATATCGCCTTTTAGAGAAACTCTTGGAACCCAAAGCTTGTGGTTTGTTGGGTGCCACTTTACCTAATTCATCTGGGAAGAAAAGAAGGTATTTGAGAACAAATGCCTGCACAACAAGAAAAAAAAAGAAATTGTTAGACAATTGTTTTGTGATTATTTGACATGAAAAAGTTGCACACAAAATGCACATGAGATGCAATAAAAGTAATGTATAATATAAAGGAACCACTCCAGAAGTAAATAGCTCAGCCATGCATCATCTAAACAAAATATTAGCAAGCGTACTATGATTTAGAAGAATTCCCATGATATTTAGAAGCATGTCAAATTTGCTATATGAATAAAATAATTCAACTTTTATGTATAATGTGTACACTATTAATAGAGAAAAGGTGGTCACTAGTTGGTTTAATTTGTGAGGTTTCTCAAACTGATGAGAAGAAATTGAATTCGAGTCCCACTCACACCATGGCTGGGAGGGATTTGGCATACATTCATAGTCTATCTAAGAAACCCAAAAAGATAAAATAAAATAAAAAATAAAATAAAATAAAATAAAATAATAAAAAAAAACCAGAGAACAAATACAGGATCAAAGAGTAAAAGAATAGAGAATGGTAAATAAGATTAACCACTTTTGGCCCGTGCAGAGAATTTTACAGACTTCTTGTTAATATTTGCAAACTGTGAAATAGACCGCTTTTTAGCATAGCAAGGACTTTTATAAATGTCTGTTACAGATATAATAGTAAAATGCCAGACATGCAACGGATGTAATAAGAAAATCCATGGAAAACTAATTATGAACATGTGAAATAAGTAAAAGAACTTCCCAGGCAAAACATTTCAAAATCTTGGTTACAATTTATAACCATAACCAAGCTAATTCTAAGCTACTTTAAAAGAAGTTGGTCTAACAACAGTAATATTGCCATGTCAGGCTGAGCTTTTCAATACATTCAATCAACAAGGTCGGGAGCAATCACCAGGGCATAAAGTTAGATATTCCATATCCCAAGAGACTTCACAGAAGCAAAAACTATCAAATGTAGTTTGTCACTCACGAAAAATTTCCCACACAATGTTTGAGCAGAATTGGAATGAAATAAAAAGCAATAATAACTAAGTCCATCTGACTATAGGGACCAGGTGTTAGACATTTAAACACTCCCCAATGCTAGATAAAGCTTAATTATATATACATGATTGTGTGTTAGTATATGGATCTCTTTAAAATGTTATACAAAAAATACTAGGATTAGATATTTTCAAGTCAAGAATCAACTAGCTTAGCTGATCAGGTCTCTTGTAGGTGTCCAAGAGATCTTGGAATTGCATCACCCTCAAACCAACTTTGTTAGGGATTTCAGTTTACATCTGGGATCGCTGGGAAGTGATCTTTCAACAGAATCGACCACCAAATTATAGCAAATAGTTTAGCATCTTTCATTCCCAGCAAA
>CP135549.1:5580908-5613898 GCA_032402905.1 Khaya senegalensis | reverse complement strand
ATTTAAAATTATTTTATTTTTTATAAAAAAAAACTTCTACCAATGTTTCAACATTATATGTCTTACGATGTGTTTAATATTATTTTTTAGATGATTTTTTAAATTTTTTTAAAAAATAAAATAATTTTATTTTTTAAATTTAAATGTGTATATGAATGTATGTGTTTAAGTATTTACATTGTTAAATTGTATTTTTTTAATTAATATAATTTTAAATTATTAGATTTCTATTTGACAATTTTTTATGCACAAAATATGCACTAAATTAGTGACATTAAAAATAAAAAATATTAAATTCATTACAAATTTGATGTAAATTTAATATTAAATTTTTATAACAAATGATAATATGGATACGAAAATATCTATCTCAAACGTGGTTCATTGTCATCTCTAATTGAAAGAGACAAGAGAATGCTGACATTTGATTGAGTGATTTAGTTGTTGAGTGGTGAAGAGTTTCCATCGTTAAATGTTGATGATGTTAACAATCAGGGAGCATTGGGCTATAATAGACACTAGTCAATTTGTCAAATAGATATGTGCATTTTGAAGAGTTGACAAAGGGTCAATTAGGATGGGTAAATTTTTATGCAAAAGAGTATGCATTGTTACCGAGCCTTGTTACAATACAACAAAGTTCCTTTGATAATGTAATTTGGATAAGATTTCATACTATTGATGCTTACTTAGTATCCATTAAGCATATGTCCATTTTTATAAATTGACGTTTATTTTACCAATTTTATTTCAATAATTTTGGAATAAGGTTATAACAAAATAAAAGAATGTAAAACAAAGTTGAAAATAGACATGGAGTTCTTTATGAAATTATAGGAAACACTCGTAATTTTCAAATTCAGCAAATTTTGGACAATCGAGATAAAAATGAAGAGGGAAAATTTGGCACTGTTTTGTCGACTGTAGACACATATAATGAGAAAAATTATTATCCATTTTAATTTTCTTATATTTTCTTCATTGACAAGGCAAAAATTGAAGATATTAGTTTCAATTTCAACATCAAAACAAAAGTTTTTATGTATTTATTCTTGAATCATTTTTTTTTTGCAAGCTTGTTGATTTAAGATTAGGTTTATTGGATTATTTTTTATTTCATGTGGTAAAGAAGAAATTTATTCTTTGATTTTGAAACCCATCATTATTTTTGAAAACTTAGTCATTTTAAAGTCATAATTTGTTAATTTAGAGTTAATTCAGTGATGCGTTTATAAGCATTGTTTATTAATACCAATTTTAGTGAGTTTTTTTATTTTGAAATTTGATTATACATGCAATAATTTTACATTCTACAAAAATGTAAACACTTATAATGAGTTACAAAATTTGATTATAGGTGAAACTTTATTTAACCTCTTTGTTGCTTTATATAAAATGCATAATATAGCTCTTCCACCTCTCATATATAAATCCCACAAGTTAATTTACAGCTTTCATAACTCTGAATATATGCACGCCTTTTTTTTTTTTATTTTTTAGCTTTAGCCTTTAATTTCGTGGCATTGTAGAGATGAAAAGCTAAAAGTAAATGAATCCTATAAAGAAAAAAGGAGAAATGCGCAACAATTAACCAAAAGATTTAAAGTTTGTTTAGCATATAGTTACCATTGTCACATGGTTTTGTTTCCATTTTTTTGATTCTTATGCAATTTCTTTTCATCTTCTTTATATCTGGCATTCAAAATAATGTGATCACCAAGCTATATTATTTGGGATTTTCCTTACATTCAATACTTCTTGTTTCATCCTAACCATCTATTTTTTGTCTGATCGTGTGCTACCTTTTAGATAAAATTGTATGCACATTCTCTATGTAGTTGACAACCTTAGCTCTATGTTATGATAATCTTTTCTTTTTCCTTTTCATTTTTTTTTTTTTTGGAAAAATATCGGAGTTGATCTAGTGATAGGTCTATAAGTTCTACTTGTTAATGCTAAGTTTAATGAGTTCTTTGATTTTGAAATTTGATTATAGATGAGTAATTTTATGTTCTAGTTTTTGTTTGATTGCAATAATTTGATTAGGAAATTTTGGATTGCTGATTGTTTATACTTTTGTGCACACAAGCTACACAATATTGAGAATATGGAGGCAACATAGAAATTTTGGCATATGTGTTTTTGACTTGAAGATGAACTTGAAATTACTAGAGATGTTAATGTTAATTTAAAGATGTTAGATTACAAATCTGATAAGGCCAGCAATATGCCACTTGAAGAATATAAAAACGATTCTCTAATAAGATGGAAAGAAATAAACACCAGATGATTTTAGTTTTGCATGGATTCAAAAAAGAACATAGAGCTGAAGGAAGGTCAAACATTTCACATTGTGTATGGATTTAGGAAGGTCCTTCAAGTGTTTACAATTAAGCATTGATTTAAGTTGAAGAGGATTAAGAACAAGGAATCAATGATGACTTGTAAGTGTGCCTTTGATGACTATGAATGGAGGATTCATGCAAGTCTTACTTAAGACAAATTATCATTTCAAATTAAAACATACAATCTTATACATAGTTATATGAGGGTGTTCGACAACTATAAAGCAACATCAAGTTAGATCATGGCTTAGTTTTCTTCACTTGTTTGACATTGACATCAAGATAGTTACTAATGAATTGGAGAGAAAGTATAAGTCAGTTGCCCTCTAATTATACTATACGAGGTTAGAAACAAAGCAATGGAATTGTTTGGTGTAGATTAGAAGGCTTTTTACAGTAAGTTAATAAGGTATTCAACAACTATTACCCACACAAATCCAAAGTCAATTGTTGATTTGCTAATAAATTAGACTTTTAGAAACGATAATCCCACATTTAAAAGGTTCTTGATTAGTTTTGATGTACAAAGGAAAGGATTTATCAAGGATCTAGACCATTCATAAGTGTAGATGGATGCTATCTCAAAGTATAATATAAAGGAGTTGCATTAGTTGTTGTGGTTATATATGGCAATTATGGAGTGTGCATGTTAACCATTTTGTAATAGAGAATGAAAATCAATACTCATAGAGCTATTTTTTAGAAAGATAATACAAGCAAGTTGGAGTGAATATGGGGTCAAGTTTTATGCTTTATTAGTGATAAAAAAAAAAAGGATAATTAATGCACTTGAAAAATATTTTCCTTACTCAAATAAAATAAAAGATTTTGTTATGACACATATATGTAAATTTTAAGCAAAAATTTTAAGTGCAATACTTATAAACTTTTTTTGAAATGTTTGTAAAAGTAATAATTCAACTAATTACAGCAAATACATCAACAGTATTAAAAAGATTAATAAAAAAGCACACAAGTGACTTGTTTATATTCTTACAATATATTAGTGCAAGCATTAGTTTACTCGTTGGGTGAAATATGCACATGTAACTAATAACATGACTAAGAATTTTAATAGTTAGATAAATCAATACAAAGGATTGTCAATAATGAGAATATGTGAAGAAATCAATAGAAAGACTATGAAGGTTGTCCATGATAAGTATTTAAGTTTTTTTATTATCTATTTACTTTATACATAATATTATTTTATTTTCTTTTGAGTTGAGTTTTAGGACAAAAGTTTAAAACTTGTTTTGTTTTATATTAAGCTAGGAAAAAAAATGATTCTGTGCTGGAAAGCCCTTTTTGGTTCTATTTGTTAAGTTTTTGCATTTTTGATTTTCCTTGGCTTATTTATGTGCTTTTAGTTTTGTTTGTCTTCCGATTTTTGGAAAGAAAATTAACTTTTAAAACATGTATTTCAATTTCCTACTTTTTGTTTGCTTTAAATATAATTTTGTTTAGGTAAGAGAACTTTATTAATTAGATGAATTATAATTAATTAGTTGAAGCTTTTATAATTTTATTGAATATATTATCTTTCCTTAATTACACGAGAATTATTTTATTAATGACCTTTTCTTTAGTGTAAGATTGTAAGATAAGTTATGAATTTTCAGTTTTTGTCCAAAAAATAATTTTTAATTTTATTATTTTCAAGTCAAAGCCTTTAGGAGTAAAATTGGATTTCTTAGAAAATACATATTTTGGTCTGTGCATCCATCTTGTCAGTTCAAATAAACTTTTAATCAAATTTTTTGGAAAAAAAAAAAAGTTCTTTTGCCTTGATGCATTTGTTGGCATAACAAGTAACACCTATTGTTTATCTTTTTTAAATGTAAAAATAGTTCATGGATTAAAAAAATTTGTGTATTAATCTTAATTCTAATGAGATTCAAATTCTAATTTTTTCTTGAAATTAAAGTGTTACATACTTAATGCATTAAAATTTATGATTCTTTTTTATGTTTCAACCACTTTTGACATTGAGAATTATTCGTTTATATTTTAAAAAAGTTTCAACAATCTATGATATGTCTGGCCCTACAATTTTTTTTGGCAAATAAAAACTTAACACTACTTTAATATTTTAAAGGGCATTTATATTTAAAAAAAAAAAGAAGAAAATTTCAACAGTAAGCTATATAGATAGAAATTGTTTGGGCAAAATGTTTTCAAAATTTAATAATCTTGGCTTGATGCAAAGATTCTGTTTGCCACTTAGTAAAATTTAATCACTTGAATGCAATGCTAGTTGAAAAAATAATTGAAAAATTAAAGATAAGAACTTGTTTGGTGCCTAAACATTACAAAATGAATCAAGTAAGTTAAAAGTGTGAAATTTAATACAACAATAAACAATAAAAATTCAATTATTAGTTAGGAGAAATTCAATTATTAAAAGTGATGACATTTTTTCACATGTTGTTAAAAGAAGAATTGTGAGTTTTAGAGAAGTCGCTAGAAACATGAATGTAGTGATTGGGGATGGTGATCTTTATGACGTGTTGGTGAATAACATAGAGAGTCATATTGTTTGATTTAGGAACAAAACAATGTGACTATAGAAATTGGCAAATCTTAGGCTTGCCATGTGTGCATGCAATTTGTTGCATTGACACTATGAAATTATGTGCATTCTTATATCACTAAGGATGCATATTTGATGACTTATAAAGAACATATCACACATATTGCATTCGAGATTAGATGGCCATTAACAATGGCTGATGAAATTAAGCTACCATAAATGAAGAGACTAATTGAAAGCTAAAGAATAGTATAAGAAAAGAAACAGATAAAGATAAGATGATGAAGAGAAGTTGCTCAATGAGTTGCACATTTTGCAATGAGTAAGGGCATAACAGGAGATCTCATGGAAAGCAAAACAAAAATAAAGTTAGAACAAATATATCATAGGTGAAATTTTACATTATTTGGTTGTTTAATAAAATGTTGTGGTGTGCAAACTTGTATACTTGCACTAACACTTCTTGTTGTAGTTTCACATGGTCTTAATACTATTGAAATATGGTCTTCAAGTACACAAATGCAAAGTCAAATATATACAAGTTTAGATATATGTCAAACAAAAATAAAAACTTAGATTGATAAATTGGTGTAATAACTTAATTTTATTGGAATGTAAGTCAACTCAGCTAGACTTAAAAGATGAATTATGCGAAAATCCATTATCACACACTTGTACTTGTAATTGCATAGTCAACTCAGCTAGACTTAAAAGATGAGTTATGCAAAAATCTTTGATCACACACTTGTACTTGTAACTCCATTTAAGAGCTAGTATTCAATTGCACACTTTTTTTTTCTTCTTTTTGGTTGGAATAGTAGATAGTACCTCATCTTTTGGCCATGGATAAGTAGATGGTGCATCATGAGTATTTAAGCTTTTCGATTAACTTTACTTTTTTGAATACACATTTATTTGTTTGTATTATGGCATGAAATGTGGCTGAACCCTTATTTTTAACCTTGTTCTTGTTAATTATAACATTGGATCTATTTTTTGCTATATTAGTTCTAATATTGCTTTATTATATATAATTGTATTTAGAAGAAAAAAAAAATATTTGTTTTTCATTACTTATGTAACTTGAAAGTGACAAGGTATTGTTTGTGTTGTAAACTAGACTTCTTAACAAACTATTATAAATTATTTTACTTAAATAATAGTCAATGAACATTTACATGCCCAATAATAGTAAAAGATGTGAGTAATTTGGTATTTTGTTAAATTTTATAGTTTTAGAAACAATAAAACATAAAATTTGTTTACTTAAAGATGGTTAAATGTTTATGTTTCAAAGAATTTTGCCTTTTTTTTATTATTTAAATTTGTTTGATTATTGTAAATTTGTTGAAAAAATTACTAAATTAAAAATAAAATAATTTATATGACATGATTCATACAAAAATAATTGAAATTATGATAAATTGTAGTAAAACATGTTATAATAATATATGTGCAGCATGTAGGATAATATATAAGTATAAATTTTTTTTTTCATTGAGTGAAAAGTTGAACTCATACTATTTTTAAATAATTAATTAGAAATATTGAAAATATAATTTTGAAATTATATTCACAAAAACTAAAAATTGCAAAATTACTTTTCTTAATCGAATTGTGAAAACTATTTAGCAAAGATATTTTTCTTATTTTTGTCATAAAAATGAAAAACTAACATCAAAAAACAATTTCAATCACCACAAATTTTGTAGCTCATTGGTTACAGTTGGATTCAATCATACTATTTTTTTATTGTTTCTATCTCGGTGGTATTTTTATAAACCTCAAGGGCCCTAAAGTAATTATACCAAAGAACATATCCTCCTATCTCCAAGCATGGAGAGAAATTAAATAGAAAACAATTTAATTATGTTGTGTCGTAGTGTTATATAAATTTTCAAATAAGAATAATTTATAGGTCCCTGATCTTTTTAAAAATATTACGTAATAATATATTTTATCACTTTTAACAAATATCTCTCTGATAACAATATTTATTGTTATTTCAAAACAAATATTAGGTATGTTCAACGGATTGAATTGAACCAATTTGACTAAATTTGTATCCCATCTATCATTTGTCAAATTGTAATTTTTTTTTTCAATCTAATCTAATTTACAATACGATTAAATTTGATTCTCCAATAAAAATAAATTTTAATTCAATCTCATACAAATTCAAAAAATTAATTTCAATATTCTTTATTTAAATTGAGTAAGAAATAAAAAATTATAATACAATTTGTTTAAACTTTAAAAAGTATATTAGTTCAAAATAAAATAAAAATAATAATAAATATGCCGGTAATTGTAATTATATTTTTTTAAAATGTATGTTGAAAAATTAAAAAAAAATGTTAAATCTAATCACGACAACAAGGCAAAATTGAAATGTATGGTTAGTTTTCATGATGCACTATCACCATATTTCATTCCAAAATGTATAAAGATAAACATAATGTAATTAAAATATAAATCACTAGCAGTGGACTTTGTTTAGATGAGACTTGCGATTTAAATGGGTTGAGTGGTACACGTTGATTTAAGTGAAAAATTATAAAATAAAAAATAGAGAACTAGAAATGATAGTACGTGCTGGGGGAAGAAAAAGTGTGTTGGGTATTGAGGACCTGAGAAGGCAAAAGGAGCGCGAGCGTCAACGGAAGTATCGAGAGCAGCGAAAAGCAGCACGTGTCGGCATGGAGGCTAGCATGTGCGAGGAAATGGGCACACAATGCACCACACAGGCCCATGATCCAACTCACGATCCAACCCACGAGGAAGCCCACACAGAGCTTGGCCTTATTCGCAAAGGCATAAAGAATCCGCATCAAACAAGAATGTCAACAACAACAGGAAACTTCGCTAATCAGGAAGTTTGATACCAATTAGGCATCTGCAAGCAATTCCTTTATTAGTATTTCTTGTTTAATTAAATAGGAAGTTTCTTTTATATGTCTATCTTATTTAGGTATTTTTATCATAGTCAAATTAGGATAAGAAAATATGAACGAATAAGCAACTTAAGGCTATAAATATAGGCCTTCATCATGCAATCAACATTTTTTGGAACTTTTAATAATATTGCAGTTTTTGCTAGCATATTCTTATTTTCGGCCAACCTTTAAGAGTTGTCTTAGGTTCGCTTGGGTTTAGGTCAAGGTTAAGAGTTGTCTTCCTTGCCTAAGAGTTGTGTGAGGTTTAAGAGTTGTCTTGCCTCTCCAACGCATCACCATACTATCAATTGAGCACGAAAGTTCAGTTTAGGGGCAACAATTCGTAGGGAACTCAAGTTTTACGCATCAGAGCAACTAACAAGCATACCATTACCGATCACCGACGCCCCTAAACCGCGAAAAAGTTTGGGATAGAAATTTGGTCGCCAACATTGGGGGTGTGGGGGGTTGGGGGTGTGTGGTGGGTGGGTGTGGTTAACGGAATGAGATAATGAGTCTTGCTTCTGTTTTTATTCTTTTAAAGGCAAAGAAAGCGAGTTTACTTTATATAATTACCTTTTTCTATTTAGTTATTGATATATTTTTAAAATACCTCTTTTTTTAAAGTTTGATAAAATTATACATAAATATAAATTTTTATAAAATTGACAAAATATATTCATCAATAATAATACCATTATATTTGACAATTAATTAACAAATCAAAATAATACAATAACTTAAATAACTTTGTTTGTATAAATTTATATATTGACATCATTTTTCACATAACTCTCTTCAAATTTAGAAAATTAATGAAAAATACTCTTCCAAAGTTATTTTTTTATATTTTAATATTTAATTTAATAATTATACATAATACATAATTTAATTTAATAGTCATACATAAATTAAGTGATAATTTTCATAGAATAATACTATAAATTACTTACTTATATAGAATTGTAAACTATTTAATTTGATAAATATATATAAAATTATACAATATGAATATATACAAATAAGTATTATAAATTACTTATTTATATATAGTTATTTTAACTATTATAAAATATTTTTATGATTATTAAATTAATTTTATTATCAAATTAGATATAAAAATATTTTAGAATAATTAAAATAAATCTATGCAAACAAACTATTTATAATACTTATATATATATATATTTATCAAATTAAATACTTTATAGTTCTATACGACAAGCAATTTATGGTATTATCATATTAAATTGGTATCTAATTTATTTATATTTATTAAATTAAATGTTAGAATATAAAAAATAATTTTTACATATACTTTTTGTTATTTTTTTAAACCTTAAGGAGGTATGTAAAAATATTACCAATTTAAAATGATATATATAATATTTTTTTATTCATTTAATTATTTTTGTTAGCCAACTAATAACCAAATATAACCTTTTTTTTTTTTTATTTGCAAGGATTTTTAGTTAATTTTATAAACATTTATATTTATATATTATTTTGTTAAACCTTGGGGAAGTATTTAAAAATATCTTTTAATTATTAATGTAATATATGTTCAAATTGAGTTGACTAAAGTGAATTTTATAATATTTTTTAAATATATTTATTAAATTAAGTAATAAATTAGATTTTTATTTAAAATATTAATATAATATTTTTTGACAAATTAGACCAAATTCTAACAAATTTGCAATGTAAATCTACCATTCAATTCATCGTGAGCAAATTTTAGATTTTTCAATCTAATTTTAATCCATTACAAAACAGATTAGATTGGATCAAATTAAGTGGATTAATCTGATTAAATTGGATTTTAAGCACTTCTAACAAATACATTTTTGTATCCCTATCTGTCACGAATTTATTCATTATAAATGAATAAAGTATATTTTAATTATTATTATATCAAAATATAGGGACTTATTTGTTATTAAAACCTAATTTTGGTTAGTTGTATATTTTAATATATTTCTTTGTCAAATTCTTTTATTTATAGTAAAATAATTATTAAAAATGTTCAAAAAGATCTTACATGTCATAAGCGCGACTTCTATGCGAGAGGATAGGACCTCCGACGCGTTCGCATAAAATATAGGAGTCAAATCAAATTAAAAAAATATTAAATTATTAAAATATGAGATAATAGCATGCATGTCCCTTATGTTTTCCTAAATAACAAATAAAAAAATACTTTGATAATAAAAACAAATAAGTCCTTTATACAAAATATTATTAAGTTTTACATAAGTGACTAGCAATATATACGATCATTCGAGTTAGCTTGTACTACTTGTGCCTGTATTAAATAAATTTTTATATTAACTCATTCCTAACTCACTTAATAATTATGTTAAAAATTAAAAATATTAATATAAAATAATTATTAAATAAACTAAATTGAAATTATGTCATTTATTTAATATTTTTATGTGTAATTTTAATATATTTTTGAAATATTTATAGTACTATCTACTTAATATATTTTAAATAAATTTAAATATTTTATTTTTTTAAAAAATAAGATAAATTATTAAATTATAAATAAACAAATATAAAATATTTGAAATAATAATTAATAGTGTCATAAATAAATTTTTATGTTAAAAATATTAAAATTAAACATAACACAATTATAAATTATATTATATTATATTATTTTTTAATTTAAATTTATTTATTCGTATCGTATTTATCTTATAAATTGTATCATGACCCAAGCTAGAATTAATTGATAATGATTTATTTGTTGTAATTGAGCAAAGAATGTCTTGTTTGTTATTTTATTAAAAATTAGGGACTAACCTTTTGATAGCCCAATAATAGATAATTATTACAAGATATATTTCCTCGAAATCCACCACCTCGTCCTTCTTCAACAGAATCAACACACAACACACGCAGCACAAAACAAAGATAACCGTCGAATCAGAGCATACTCATCGTCGAAGAAGAAGAACCCGACGAAAGTCATTAAGACGCTATCTTCAGTCACGACCATCAACTTCCTCTCTCACTCTTCTCCCGCCACGTGTCCTTCCTTTCTTCCATTTCCTGCCGATAACACAATCCTCTTCTCTTTTGCTCACTCATATATATATATATATATTATATCTGCTTCCTCGAACCGAGCGCTGCTTACATACATTTTTGCGTTATCCTTTTTCTGTTTTGCTTTAAACCCAGAGTTTCGTTTATTTTTTGGGCCGTCGAAGAAGATGGATCACGCGGCGGACGCATACCAGACGGATTTGATGACAATTACTCGTTACACACTGAACGAGCAGTCGAAGTACCCGGAGTCACGTGGCGACTTCACTATTTTGCTGAATCACATTGTTCTTGGCTGCAAGTTCGTTTGTTCTGCTGTTAACAAGGTTTTCTGATATTCTTTGCTGGATAGTTCGTATTTCTTGTTAATGGTTTTTGTTTTTTAGGTTGTTAATTTGAGTTTTTTAATCTGAAGAGAAGTTTTGGTGCGAAGAAATTTGGAAGAAACTCTGATTTGTGGATTAAAGAAAGAGGAGAATGAATGAGTTGATACTGTTGAAAGTTTTATTAAAGTTGTTTCTGAAATTAAAAATGGTTCTAAACTGTTGAATTTTGTATTCTTCAAATCCTACTTTTCGAATTCCTTTGTATTGAATATGACAAGTGGAATAACAAGTGACCGTTTCCTTTGTTTAAATATTGCTTCACATGAGCACTGCAAAGATATTGGGTGGGTAGAAATGGATTTTACAGTAACTGACGCGATGATACGATGCAATTCTACGGATAAAATGCGAAATGAAAAAAATACGTGCCCAGAGGGATTATTTATTGAAGTTCTATTGTGGTGATTGAGTCATTTGCAGACTTCCTGAACAGGGAGCAAATCTTGAAAACATATACTATAGGTTTCTTGGCCTTTATTACTCAATTGCAGTGATCATGTGAACTGTAAAGATAAAAAACCTTCTTTTTTTCAAATACCTGAATTCAAAAATGCATTCTTTCAAAACTTGGTTTCTCATTCTAATATTTTTACTTTGCAGGCGGGTCTTGCCAAGCTCATTGGACTAGCTGGAGAAACTAATATTCAGGCAAGTAGTTGACTAATCTGAATCCTTTGTTTGTTTATATAAGCTCATTTTTGTTCTTCTCTGTATTGTCTTTGTTTTGTCTGAACTATTTGTTGACTGAAAATATTTCTATGAGGTTCATTTGCTCATTAACATGAGTTTGTTTGCTTCACTACAGGGTGAAGAGCAAAAGAAATTGGATGTTCTCTCTAATGAGGTTTTTGTCAAAGCTTTGGTCAGCAGTGGCAGAACAGTATGTCCTCGTTTTTCTCTGTTTAACTTATTGAAACCAATTATACTAAGATTTTCTCCTGAAAGTTTGGATCCTCCGCCAGTGCATCCTTGTCTCCGAAGAAGATGAAGAGGCAACATTTGTGGAGCCCTCTAAGCGTGGAAAGTGTGTTCCATTGCTCTCTGGTGACTTTATTTCTTATATATTTTGTTAAATGTTGAATTTCAACATTCTTCACTCTTATTAATATGCACTTGGTTTGAATTTGCTCTGATGGCACAGATACTGTGTTGTTTTTGATCCGTTGGATGGGTCTTCTAACATTGATTGTGGTGTTTCCATTGGAACGGTTTGAAATCTTATCCACGAATTGTCTGTGTTATGTTGTCTTATCGAAATTCTATACTAACGTATTTATAATACGAATATTGTTTCAGAATAAATATATTGCAATGATCAATTGACTTATTTTCTTTCATCTAGATTTTTGGGATTTATATGATGAAAGACAGCCATGAACCAACGCTAGGTGATGTGCTGCAACCTGGGGGGAACATGGTGGCCGCTGGCTATTGCATGTATGGAAGCTCTTGTACGGTAAAGAAGGATCACCCATCTTGGTTTTAGATGTCTAATTGTTTTTCAGTCAACCTAATACGTCAACAGGAAAAACAAGAAAAGAATTTAGCTTACAGGGATATTCAACTTCAACCAAGAAAGTTGCATTTTCTTATTGTTGTATTGATTTGAATTTTGAAAAGTATTTCTTATTATGTGATAAACTCTGATCGGATCAGAGTGGTTCATGAGTTTTTATTTTTCTGTGCACAGTGTTACCTTGCTTTACTAATTCAAGAACGTAATTGGTCTGCAGCTTGTATTAAGCACTGGGAGTGGCGTCAATGGATTCACCCTCGATCCATCTCTTGGGGAGTTCATACTGACTCACCCAGATATTAAGGTATATCTATGATTATGGCATTGATCAACATGAAAAGCTTAGCTACTAAATGTGAAATATAGTTTTGAATTAGTTGTACTAGCACTGATATTTTTATTATTTTTTTTTTCAAAAAACAAGAAGAATTACATAGTGGAACTTGAGTCCACAAATCAGCCAAAAAACATCTGAAGAAAGGAACCAAAAATTTTTCTTCTGTTTCTTCCTTTTTTTTTTTTTTTTTGAATATTTCTACTTGGTTAGTGATCCTCTCTATGCAAGTATTTTGCCTTTGACATTCAGGGGCAGTTTGAAAAATTACATGCAATTATTCTTTTTTCCTCAACTTGTAAATATTCACTCCAGATGCCATTAAGGTGAAAACTGTATGCACATAACTCTTTGATAGAACTGGCTTAGATGATTATGATGTGCCCCTTAAAAGACGAAGAGGAACAGTTATTCAAATTGCATGTAGATTAGAAGGGATATCTATCATCTCTATCAATAGTCTGTTTGTTTTGGAGTTTTTACCTTTTTCTTGTTTGCACTTTATGACAGATCCCAAAGAAAGGAAAGATTTACTCAGTAAATGAAGGAAATGCTAAGAATTGGGATGGTCCAACAGCCAAGTATGCAGTATTCACTTTAGTAATCTCTTGTTTCTCTTCCTGTACTGTGTTACAGTTCCTGATATCTCTGAACTTTTAGGTATGTGGAAAAATGCAAGTTCCCCACAGATGGTTCATCACCAAAGTCTTTAAGATACATTGGAAGGTATTCTGGTTCCTAACCAGATAACAATGATATTTAGGTGTCTAAATTGTTGGTTTCATGTTTAGCCACTGCAATTACGTTTTGACTGATTCACTACCACCATCACATGAAATCCAAAGTCCTGGATTGAACTGGAAAATTCATTATCTATTATTGTTTCTTTTTCTGTACATGCTTAATTAACTGTATGTATTTTTAAGGTTTATGCTTATGCTTTTAATCGCAAATCTCTATGCAATATGCATGGTCTAATATTCAAGCAGCAAAATAAATCATGATTCTGTCTTCTTGTATGTTGCATGCTCTTTTCACAAGGCATCAACGGGAGAAATAGACAGTGGGTTATAGGTAGTTGGCATTTACTTTCTATACTTTCATGAGATAGATCTGGACAACTTGACCTTATATAAAATTCATGCCACCTTGTTTGTACCAACTTAAAACAACTCCCGCTTACGTTTTGAGTTTTGAAGGCTTAACTTCACATTTTTTCTGAAAAAGCAAAGACTAAAGCCGGCATTATAAACATCATTGATGATTTCAGGTTCGATAATTTCAGGTTTGATATAAAATTGTGCTTTGGCCAAGCTCCTAATCAATTTACTTATAAGGGTTCTCTCGAAAGCCAGCTATTCAAAATGGATGTGTAGCATCTTTAATAATCATAAACACAGCTTCTGTGACTTGCAGTTAGAGTTTGATTGATGTTTTCCAGAGTGTCTGGTCAAAACCCAAAATCTTTTCTTAAATTGTTAAATTTATAGTTTCTGACAATCCTATCATTGTAAACAGCATGGTTGCTGATGTCCACCGCACATTACTTTATGGAGGTATCTTTTTGTACCCTGCTGACAAGAAGAGCCCCAATGGCAAGCTACGGTATGTTATAGGCAGCTGTAGCATTTAGTTGTTTATTTTCCTTAATGTCATTAAAGCTTGATATAATACTATATTATTACAAAATTGCATATTAACCTTCTGTGTGAGCCATTTGATTTGTGTTGGCTAGTGTTCTCTATGAAGTCTTCCCAATGTCATTCTTGATGGAACAAGCTGGAGGTCAGTCTTTCACTGGCAAGCAACGGGTACGGATTTATCATAACTTTCTTCTTACAATGATGGTCCAACTTAGTTATGGAAGTTGTTTCCTTTTTTGTTGGGTGGAAATTATCTATAGAAGTTTTTTTCGTCACATTTTGCATCAAAAACTAAAATTAATGCTAGATTGTTTCATACTTTTGAACCAAAAGTGCATTATCTATTGGGGACTTCCGGGCTCAAATTATAATTTTCAATGTCTTGTGCATGATGAATTGACTCCAATTCTTGGCAGGCTCTCGACTTGGTCCCAAAGAAGATCCACGAGCGTTCTCCAATATTTCTAGGCAGCTACGATGATGTTGAAGAAATCAAAGCACTCTATGCTGCCGAAGAGAAGAAAGAATGAACTTATCTCTTTCATGTTGCTTACGCACCTTGTAAGATTCCATTTCTGATCAACTTTCCGTAACTTTCATTAGGATCCCCTGTCTGTACTGAAATGCTACAATTTATTGGTGGACAAATAATGTCCACGCTATATATGTTTTGTATAAAAATGAAGGTGATCATGAAAATTGCAGATAGTTCATTCACCACTTTTTATTTTTTCTCTTTTGGTTGATTTACTTGCTTACTTTTCTTCTTCTTCTTCTTCTTCTTTTTTTTTTTTTTTTTTTTCCCTCTCCTCTTATGGGATGCCCTTGTCTACTTTTCTCCTCTCTCTCTTGTTGATAGTCTTGCATACTTTTCTTACCTATTTGGTTATTTTTGAAATTCAAGTATTATTAAAATTAAATTATTATTTACAAATTTATGTGATGTGATACGAAAATATAAAATATTATAAATTTATATGATATAAAAATACAAACTAATGTAATTAATATATTCATTATTATTATATTTTATTTTACGACAAATAAAATTGAATAATGTGATTTTTTTTTTTAATTCTTAACAACAACGTGGTTGTTCTTAATTTGTAGTAAATTTATTCAAAGTTTTATTAAAGGAACAAAATAAAGGGAAATTTTGAAATGAATAAAAGGAAATAATTTCCAAATGATATTATTTTCAATAACTTTATTAAGCATTTATAGTTTTCATTTATTATTTTTTAAGAAAAGGCCAAATCATTAACGAACAAGTGGAGAAAAGTCCACGTGTTGTCATCGTAACCCAACTCAGTACCAACGCTAATACGGCCACACCGGAACACGCATTCCATTTCTTCCTCCTATTGATAACACCATACGAGAGAGAGAGAGAGAGAGCAAGACAACGTAAACACAAATTCAGAATTCCATAAATCAACGAACGAACAGTTAAATCACCAGAGTGAAAAAAAAAAAAAAACAAAAATCATCAGATCGGAATCAAAGCTCCCGTTGGGAAATGTCGAGCGACAGCGAGGAGGATGAGTTGCTCCAGATGGCGTTGAAGGAGCAATCACAACGCGAGCTCAACTACAAGAACCCGCCGTCTCGGAAACCCGTGGCTAATTACGTTCAGCCACCGAAATCGACGGTGACGCAGAAAAAATCTGGGAGATCGCTGGCGAAGAAGGACGAGTACGAGGAGGAGTCGGAGGTAGAGATGCTGAGCATTTCGAGCGGAGATGAAGAGGTCAATAGAGATCAACGCTTAGCCGCCAGAAATAGGGCGAGAGGGAGGAGAGACGATGAGGGAGCTTGGGACGGAGACGAGCCGAATTGTTGGAAGCGCGTTGATGAGACCGAGGTTTTGTTTTCAATAATTCTTTTTGATTTGTTTTGCTTTACACATGAAATGTGCTTTTTATTTTTGTCGTAATATCGCTTAATTGGTGTCACCTTAAATCTGTTGTCCAATATGCTGATGCTGCTTGCCTTTGACAGTTTTTATTGAATTGTTTTTTGTTGTTTTAGCTTCTTGTGTTTTCTGCCGATGATATTTGATTTGCATTGGGTTTTGTTTGATGTAGAGTAGAAATCAAAAGGCTTTGGACTAGTTCGGTATACCCATTGGATACAATTCATTGCTTTTGGAAACAAGGATGCAAAAAAGCATAGAGAAGCACGTTTAAATATTAGAGGCAATTTTTAAATTTTCCATTATTTAGCTGCTGACAAGAATGCAGTAATATGGGGCTTTAGGAGGCTACTGTCACTTGAGGCATTTCTTTTGTTTGGCATGAATTAGGATTTAGGACCGGTGGTTCATTTGGATAAGATTGTGCTTTTTCTACAGCTTTCTCGTCGGGTTCGTGAGATGCGAGAGACAAGAACAGCACCTGTGGCTCAAAAGTTTGAGCGGAAGCCTTCAGTAAGTGTTAGACCGGGGCTTAACACTTTGCAGTCCTTCCCACGAGGCATGGAATGTATTGATCCACTAGGATTGGGGTAAATTATCTCTTCTATGTTGTTCTTTTACTTGTAACTCATGGAGTCCTTTCTAATTGGGGCAAATAACTATCTTAATTTGTATTTGACATGGCTCGTGATGTTATTTTAGTTTATAATGCTTAAGTAATGACATCATCTATGATTTTGTTGCTTGTTGATTGCTTTCTGTATTTCCGTCATGCCATACTTTTTATAGATGCTTAATAGAATTTGAGTTCAAGTTATTTGATTGTTGGAACTGCCAATTGTGTTCTCCTTCATGGCAAGGTCGCCTGTTTTTATGTACTGCTATAATTGTTGATCTCCTGTATGTAAATAGAAGGTATAGTGACACATACTGACAGTGGTTGTGCTAGATCAACTTTTGCAGAACAGTGGCCTGGTGTTCTTTGCCTTGAAATATTTCCACCTATTATTATTTCTACTGACTTTTTTTTTTTTTTTTTTTGTGTTATATTGACAGGATAATTGACAACAAGACACTAAGATTGATAACTGATTCATCCGGAAGCACTCCAAAATCTGATAGAGATCATCTAGACAGTAGACTTCGTGGTATTTCATTTTCTTCTATTTTCAACATGTTTGGTAATTTTGATGCCAACTATTGAATTTAATCTTATTTGATAAAACTAAGTTGGCAGCTTCTTTTGTGTTGTTTTGACATATTGTAATAATTTCCTGGAAAGTACAGGTTTGTGATATTGAATTTAATCATTTTGGTTGTAATTTTTTATTCTTCCCACTAGTTAGAAATATTTATTTTAAAGGTATTATATACATATAATGAACATACTGCTTTATTTTGCAGTATCAATTTCCTATGAGGTAGTTTAACTGAGAAACTGTTAGGTTTCTTGTTATTAAGTGATAAAGTGGAGCTTTGCAATCTTTACTCTTTTTGCTCTTGATGACACTGCATTGTTGTTTCTCTGTTTTTGATTTCATGGTGATAATTATATAAATTTATATCCTGAGAGAGATATTTGTGTCCAATCTTTTGTCTTACATTGGGTTTATCTTGCAGATGTGCTTGTTATATATGTATGTTATTTCTTGGATTCCTTGGTTATTATATTTGTCTATATTTTTGAATTCTGTTGTGGACTTCTAGGTGAGTAATGTCTCTTAATTGTTAAAGAGTTTATATATCTAAGTGATGATTCTGTTCTGTATGCAAATTTTTGCAGAGAAATTGATGTATTTATCTGATAACTTTGATGCCAAGCTCTTTCTATCACGAGTACACGAGGATACCACTGCTGTGGACTTGGAGGCTGGTGCTCTTGCTTTAAAAACAGATCTTAAGGGACGGACTCAACAGAGAAAACAATTAGTTAAAGACAATTTTGATTGCTTTGTCTCTTGCAAAACTACAATTGACGGTATGCAAACATCTCATCTATCTTGGATTACTGATCTTATTTTTGAGAATGGAATCTTTTGCTCATGATTTTTAGCATTTAAAGCCTCTAAGAGTGTTATTTATTTATTTTTTTTTTTTGGCAATAATTGCATTCTTAATGGTTTTGATTTGGAGAATATTAATTGTTGTGCAGATATTGAGTCAAAATTGAAACGGATTGAAGAAGACCCTGAAGGTTCAGGGACTGCTCACTTGTTCAATTTGATGCAAGGAGTCAGTTCACAGGCTAATTGTGCTTTTGAACCTTTATTTGAGAGACAGGTAGGTGAGATACTAATTTTATATTTTCTTGGAAGTTCAAGTGTCCAGACTAATCAATCATGAGTACTATTTCTTTCTTGAATAACTGCATTGTAGGCACAAGCTGAGAAGATAAGGTCTGTTCAAGGAATGCTTCAGAGGTTCAGAACTTTATTTAACTTGCCTAGTACTATTCGTGGGAGTATTAGCAAGGGTGAATTTGACTTGGCAGTTAGGGAATATAAGAAGGCGAAGTCAATAGCACTACCCTCTCATGTATGCTAGAAAGCTAACTTTATGTCATATTTTTCTGTTTATGCAAATTATTTCCGGTCTAATCTTTAAGTCTTAACTGCAGCATGGGTTGTAAGTAAATGGAATTGTGTATACTTCATGAAATAATTGTGAGCATGTTTGCTAAGGTGTTTATTATGGTATTATATTTATATGAAAGGAAAATAAGTTTACGAAGTTATTTCTTAAAGGGACAGTTAAGACTTCCGTATATATTTTGATCATTGGATGAACAACTTTACTAGCATTACTCTATATTGTTTTGCCATTTTCCATTTGTAAATCATATTCTTCAGATTTTATCTTTTCTGATTCATGTTATTGAAGATTATTCATCTTTTGTCCTTATGCTCTGCTATTTGATACCATAATCTGAAGTCTTGTAATATTTTTTATGAGTTGTTTCATGACCATGCTTTCTTCCTGCTTAAGCTAATATGTTTACGTCTCCATATTGCTTTCAGGTCAACATACTCAAACGTGTTCTTGAAGAGGTTGAAAAGGTCATGCAGGAGTTCAAAGCCATGCTTTACAAGTCTATGGAAGATCCGCTAATAGACCTGACAAATGTAAGCTTATGTAAGATCCTTTGTTTTTTTAGTCTGTCTGCAGTCATACTAGACAGGATGTCAAGTAACTAATTTCCTTTTATAATTTACTGCAATAAAGGGGAAAAATGCTCCATGATTGTAATGGATTAGAATAAACAAGTATGGACCAGGAGGGAAATGAGGGACAGAAGAGAATACTAAATGAGTTAAGTTGTCAGTTAGGTTAAAGTTGCTCTACTTAGTTTAGAAGATCCTATTTAGATAAAGCCATAAGGGAGTTTAATGAAATTTTCTCCTATTTGACACATGTATAGTAATTTTAGGACGAAGAAAGGAAGTTCATATTAATATTCTTTAATCTGCGTGCCAGATATATAATCCTTATTTCTTTATACTGATGCACCCGGTGACGGTATTTAATCATGAATTTTGTACGGTTTAGTGGAGTGCTTAAGGACCCTTTGATGTGAATCAAACAAAAGGGACCAAACATGCAACTATTCTTCTGTTGCCATGGTGTTAGGTTAGTACTCACTTATCTGGCAGTACTAGGACCCAATAGATGGTGATAGATGGTTGGTCTATATGATCTGATGTGCAAGCAGTGAGCCGGATTGTAATTCTTGCTGTGTATTTACTGAATGTCTCTTATAACCTGTGCTAATCTTGGCTATATATTTTCTTTTGGGCTACTGAGAAAATAACTATGTTAAATGTAGCTTGAGAATACTGTGAGGCTGTTATTGGAGCTGGAGCCTGAGTCAGATCCTGTATGGCATTACTTAAATGTACAGGTCAGTATGTTTGTAATTGTGGTTATAATTTGTTGTTTGGTTTTGTGTAACACTGTATTTACTTTGTTAAGTACTTTACAAGCTCCTCAATACATTTGCTGCTAGAATGTGTTTTTTTTTATGTACCATTATAATGTTTGTCAGTTGAATTCTTGTATCCCTTTAAACACCAGTGGTTTACTGGTAAGTCCAGCAACAACTTAGTTTATGATCTTTTCAATTATTGTTAACAGAAAATAGCAGGTAATGATATTGAACTGACATAGGGGAATAAATGTTGCTTGCTCTTAAAAAGCCAATATGATAACTTACTACTTTTTGTTGCAAACTATTCTGATATCACTGTCATATGACTGCTTTAGTGAATTTTCAATCTTTATCTCTTCGACAGAACCACAGAATTCGAGGTTTGTTTGAGAAGTGCACCTTAGATCATGAAGCAAGGATGGAAAGTTTGCATAATGAGATGCGTGAAAGGGCTATATCTGATGCTAGGTGGCAGCAAATTCAACAAGATTTAAATCAATCTGTATGTGCAACCATTAAAAGTGATTAATGTGATATCGATGGTGGAAATAGCCCTCTCCTTTTAACAAGTAAAAAAAATAGCCCTTGAGTTGGCACTTTGTAATTTTATCTTATCTTTTGATTATTGTCAGTCAGACGCCGACTACTCTGTTACTCTTGGGAACATCCAACCGATGGATTCCTTGCCAGTAGAGTTTACTGGTGAAGAAGTTGATGCTCTTAGAGGGAGGTATATCCGGAGGCTAACTGCTGTACTTATTCATCATGTACCAGCCTTCTGGAAAGTTGCACTTTCCCTTTTTAGTGGGAAATTTGCAAAGGTATTCTGAATTTTTGTCATTCTAGAACACTGACTTGTTGACGGCGAAATTATAAGATTGGTATTAGATTATTTTCTTAAACATATTTGAAGTAGGCACATTTGAATTTTATCATATATGGTTTGTGTTATCAGCCATTATTTTTTCTTCATTTATGCTTTCTTTTTATGTATGCCAATTCATCCTATACTAAAAGAACTAACTTTCATAGCATTTATATGAGCTGCCAATATTATTCATTGATTGTTGGCATGGGATTTTAGTTCTTGGTTCTTGGGATTATCTAAAGTGCACCTCAACGCTTACTATTTGGGTGGTTACAGAATTTTAAACTAAATTTCTTAAAGAGGTGATTTTTTACTCTTTGGAAAAGGATAACAGGTTTGAAAGTGCAGAAGATGAGGGGTTACTTTTTGCATGATATTTATGATTGTTTCCATAAATAAATTTCAGAAAAAAAAAGTTGTTCTTCCAGTTTTCTTTTTGTATTATCTATGAGTTTAATCTTACAGGTGACCTAGAGATTAATTTCTCTCTACGATGCCTATAATCATAGCTGTTTAAAGAGACCTGGGTTTAAATTGGCATCCATCATGGATTAAAGTGTTAGTTAATATAGAAGTGCTACCCTAACTCTATTAGTTCCAAAAAAATGGGTGAGAGAGAAAGAGAGATCTATTGTTGTAGTCTTTTGTTGGCTTTGAAGATGGCTACCAGATTATGCTACTGGACAGTTTGATCTCGAGAAACAATCATGTTCTTGTACTAAGATGAATAAAAGTAAAATGCCTAACAATACTAAAGCATAAATCAGATGGTTTGGACATTAGACTGGGATGTTTGAAAGTTCAATTGTACCTAGTTTAGATATGATCAAGCATAATCAAGAATTGTGATAATCACCAATTAGTCTTCCACTTAATCATAAAAATTTTACCCTCGATTTTATTTTAGAATCTAACACTAGTACTTTTTCACTATAGTTAGCAAACTTCACTTTTTTTTCTAGTTTAGCATTTGCAACTAGTCAATTGGCGAGGACTTTGGAGCTGAAACTTTGAAGGTGCAACCATATTTCGGACTAACATAAAGTGATTGCTATGTGAGGAAAGGTTTTGTCTGCTTTTGCTAGCCAAAGAACAGAGCTGGCAAGAGTGCTAGAATATTTTGTTGACAACTTCATCACTGTTTTGTTTGGGTAAAGACGAAATCAATGATTATATATTTGTTTCAGAGATATTAATTCCTGAACTGGGCCAGCTTCCTTAGAAGCTATACTTTGTAAACACTTTCGTCTTTTTTCAGTATTGTCTGTTATGGGCTCTAGTTGTTGATGATTGTGATAATTTGATGTCAATTGTATGTTTAATGGCAAGTAGGTGACAAGAAGAATAATAAATAGAAGAACACCATGATCTAGAGTTAAATTCATTGGAGGCAGTTAAAAGAACTAAAGAAACTTTAGGAATTAAGTTAAATGCTTAGGAGCCTAGGAGATTCAGTTTTAACAAACTAGCATTTTTCTTGCTGTAGCATTGGTTTTTTGTTGCCTCTTATATTCTTCCAACCTCGCTTCATTTGGAATATCCCTTGCTTTGGGTTGATTGAAGATGAAAACTTACACTGCATTGATAATCTATTTGGTAGAGCTTTGTAATCTTTTCAGCTTGCTCAAGTTATAAACATGTAACATATTCTTCATGTGGAATACACCTTTCTTGAGTTAATTGAAAATGAAAATTTATGTTGCAATGGTAATCTATTTTGCATAGATTTGTAATTAAAGCTTGCTCTCAAGCTGTAAACATGTAACATATTCTTGCATGTATTGTCATTGATGTATCTTTTTCTTCTTTGACATGTTTGTGGCTATTTTTCTTCTTTTTGAGATGATTTCTTGCTCTATTTTGATTATGGATTTTATACTTTCAGTCTTCTCAAGTTTCTGCTGAGTCAAATCTTAATGCTTCTGCCAATAAAGCTGATGAAAAGGCTGGAGATGGGAGGTATTCAAGTCATTCTATCGTTGAAGTTGCTGGAATGATGCGCACTACCATATCTGTGTATGAAGTCAAGGTAACCATGCATTCATGCACTTTTTTTTTTATGTTGAAACTATTATCTATTGCGGGAAAAGTAGTTATAGGTTTGGCAGTTGGGTTTTGTGCAGTCACTTATTGAGATTCTATGTTATTAATGTTAGTTTAGGGTGGTGATGTTCAAAATGATTCGGAAATGTTACTCATGATTTGAGCTGACTATTTTTCTCTATATTACTTTTCTCATGATAATTTACAATTAAACACACAGCTGGCTACACAAGTTTTTGTACTTTTGCTGTTAATTTTTCCATTTGAAAATCAGTACAAATTTACCTATTAAGCTGGACCAGAACATGGATCATTGCCTTTTTTGTTCCTTTTTGCAATTTAGTCATCTGGATTATCACACTGTAATGCAGGTACTAGCTAGCTTAGATACCAAGTTTCTTGATCAAATCCTGTTCACATTGAGTGGTTGTGCATAAAGTTGCAAATTGCAACAAAATATACATTAAAGCAAAAAAAAAGGTTGTTTTTTATTATGTAAGAATTTCTTATTTATGCTGGAGAGTGGTATCACAGCACTAAATTGGTGAAACTTTGTCATTTCATTTTCCTTGTAATATTGAGGTTGTCATTGGAGTACATCCTATGTGTGCCAATGGAACCCAAGAAGGGTTAAGAAATTTCCAACTCTGTAACTTCTAATTTTGAAAATTTCAATTATTATGTATGTATCGGGATTAAATGAGAGGCACACTATATGTAAATTGCTGTCTTGTAAAAGCTTTAGTCTGCTTAGATGCTGTGCTGGTAAGATAAAGGTTAGTTATTGTTGAATATAAACTGGTCTGTAGTTCTTTTCTAAACTTGATTATTGCTTCATTAGGATCCAGTGTTTCTTAATGCCTTGTATACATGGTAACATGTATGCCGAAAATCATGGAATTTGGCTTCTTCTGTGTATACTGCAGTTATCTGGCACTGTTGCCGTCTGTATTGTTTATTCAGTTGGTGAATTTGGGATGTAGTTCTGAAGAGTTTATTGTTAGCACAGGTTCAAAGCACATTTCGTGATCTCGAAGAATCAAATATTCTCCGATCATACATGAGTGATGCCATAAAGGAACTATCTAAAGCATGCCAGGCTTTTGAAGCAAAAGAATCAGCTCCTCCGGTTGCTGGTATACAGTTAATTTTTCCATTCTTTTTTGAAAAAAAAAAAAAAAAGATGTGGTATAAAGTCGTGCTGAATCTTAAGTTACTTGACTTCTCTAATTATGATTGTTTTGCTTCTTTCTCTCCTATTGATGACACTCAAGGTGCAATTGCTTTTTTTGGTATTTTGCTTTTTTGTCCCACAGTGATGGCACTTAGGACACTTCAGGCAGAGATCACCAAGATTTACATAGCTAGGTTATGCTCTTGGATGCAGGGGTCAACTGATGGAATATCAAAAGATGAAACATGGGTTCCAGTATCTATTCTTGAAAGGAATAAATCTCCCTACACTATCTCTTATTTGCCTCTAGCATATCGTTCAATTATGAAATCGGCAATGGATCAGATCAGTTTGTAAGTCTAGATCTAACTATTGCAGAGATTTTGTGTTATTATTCTATTTGAAACTCATGAGCTTGCATATGAACTGCTTGCTCTGCATAATTTCCTGTATGGTTGCAGTGCTAGGTGTGAGTTTAAGACTCAGTGTCAATGTTATGTATTTGGTAATATGTACTGGCATTATTAGGTATTTTGGGGGTAGATATCTTATATAAGGGGGTTCCTCAGACTAAGAAATATGCAAGCAAACTAATACACATAACCATGCTTGTCCTGGCTAGCAGTGATAAAAATACCAGTTGCTTCCATCCAATATTTGTGCCTAGCTTGTGACACAGTCATGGCGGTTTTTTATTCATTAAGAAGTCATGAAAGAGAAGGATGACATACGAAAGATGGCCATAAATTAGGAAAGATAATCAACATTACATTCCATATGTTATGAAGCCAAAAATCTTCTTGAGAACTTTTTGTTTATTATCAGAGCATAGGTGCCCGCTTGTTATTGTTTCTCTACTAGCCAAAAGGGCTTTTCTAATGTCAAAAGCTCTTTTAAAATTTTGTGGTGTTTGGTTATTATTGGAGAAGAGCTTATTGAGGATTAAAAAAATTATTTTACCTCTATTGGAAGAAGCTCAAAATTTGGGCTTTTGAGAATTTTTAAAATGTTAACTTATTTTGTTTTAATTTTATTTTTTCAGTTCTCTTGTAACAGAACTTTTAAATATTTGTCTATTAGGGTAATTACAAAAGTTTTACTAAAAGATGTATTTGATAACCGAATAACTAATAATTTTTTGTTAAAAGCTCTACTTTAAATCTTTGCTAGTACAAGATCTACTCTAAGAAGCTCTACTTGAAAAGTTATACCAAAAAGACCCAAAGTTCAATATTGGAAAATTCTTGAACTATTAGAACATGATTATTAGCTTTTGTAACATGGTTGTTAGATACAAAACTACTTCTGGATTGTAGTTTTGCTTTCTTTCTATAATCATCTTATTCTTTGTTTTTCTCAGGATGATTCAGTCTTTAAGGAGTGAAGCTACAAAGTCAGAGGATATGTTTGCACAGGTTCAAGAAATTCAAGAGTCTGTTAGACTCTCATTTTTGAACCGTTTCCTTGATTTTGCTGGTATGGTTGAGGAGTACTCTTTATTTAATGTTTGGAATCACTTTTAAGATATGAAAGTTAAGTCTTTGATGCTTTCATTTTGTGCCCACCAATTAGGCCATTTAGAGCATATTGCAAGTGAGCTTTCCCAAAACAAATCAAGCAAAGAGCGTCAACATTTACAAAATGGATATTCATCTGAACATTGCTCAGAATCATTGTCCAATCTCCCAGGAAGTGTTGCTGATCCACATCAACGACTGTTGATTGTATTAAGCAATATCGGGTATTGCAAAGAGGAGCTTTCTTATGAGCTGTACAACAAGTACAAACATATCTGGCTTCATTCTAGGTAAGTTTTCAACTCTTGCTCCTTAAGAGGGCAGAAATACTATAATTGTCATAGGGGATGTATGGTGCATTTTTCTTGCGGCAGTCGATACTTTTTAACAAGGGCAACCAAAATACGATTTGATATATTGGATATAAGGAGGTCCCAACATGAAAGCCCTGATCTATGTTGATTCTATCTTGTGAATATTAATATATTGTCTCAAAACATATCCCCTTTTATGTGGGAAAATCAAGTGATAAACTTAGGGCTTCAACCACTAGTCATCTGTGTTATCATGAAATGAGGTTTTGGGCCTCTTTTCAGTACCTGTGTCTGAATTCCATGGAGTGCTTGTTTTCTTCATTTACCACAATTGGGAAGCAGGTGTGACTTAATGCTAGGTCTGGTTTTGTTGTATTTGTTGTCAACTTAGGACTTTGACATATCCTAATCTTTTGGTTTTGAGCTTTCTTGACCTATACAAGTATAGCACACTCATTCACTTTTTTGTAAATCATTTATTTGAATGCATTTTTTTATTGGAAAAGATAAATAGATTTTGCCCCTATCTGATCTAGTTTTAGGTTATATTCTCTAGTTTAGGACATGAATTCAAATCTCTAAAGTTTCCCGAGCCTTTGCCGTCGGCTACTCCTGAGTCATTTAAATTACCAAAGACACTCTATTCACTAGTTGTGGCATTGACACAGTTACTGACAAGTTGCATTATAGCTCATTATTTATGTTTGTAACGTTTGTATTGTCATAAATTGCATTTTAGTGGTGCCTATTATTACAATGCTTACGTTGGTCACTACTGTAGGGAAAAAGATCAAGAGGGCGCTGATATACAAGATCTAGTGATGTCTTTTTCTGGACTTGAAGAGAAGGTCCTTGAGCAGTACACTTTTGCAAAGGTATAACTGAACTTCAATTAGATGGAAAAATTAGTACTATGCAGTTCTTGCTGCATATTATTTTGTGTGCCTTTCACTGGGTGTTTTTTTACCATGAGAGGTAAAAGAAACCTGTAGGTATATTTGAATACTTGTGTGGCTGTGGGCACATTGGCTGGTCTGTGCATGCAATTCTGATGTCACAAGAAATTATAGCCAGGTTATTGTTTTTACCTAAGTTAGCTGCTGCCATGTATGGTCTTATTATGGTAAACCTAGAAGTGTTCTTCTTTAGGAAGTACAAAAATTGGTTTAATAGGCTATGTAAATGCTCATCAATGTGATGTGATCTGTATAATTTTTACTACGAAGCTAAAAGCAAAAGTCAAATGAAAACAAGAAACAAAGATGATCTGCAGCATGATGAGCTAGGGAGCTGGGTGTATCCGCCGAGCAACTGAACTTGGTAACTGAGGGACCCATTTTAGGATATAAAGAAATGAATGAGTGGAGAACTGTATGAATAATTTTTACTGGCCTTTCTGCTGGGTATTATGAGGACTGTTTAGTTGCAAGTATTATATTTGTTGCATCAACAGACCTGATTTTGTGGTTCAGTGTCATTTTTCTCTTTTGATTCTCCAAAAGTTACTATAGTAAAGAATGTGAACAAGCATAGAAGTTTTAGACATTCTCAGATAAATTTAAGACGTTGCAGCCCTTTTCATGTTCAACCAATTGATTTGGATGGGCTCAGGTCATGATAAGAATCTATGAAACACTATCTGATCACAATATTCAGAATATTTACTGTTGTCATTTTGTAAACTTCTGTTTACTATGTCTACTGAATGGTGTTAGGTGAAGTTCGGGGCTAGCCACTTTCTTTTGCTCCAAGACAAACTATAAAATACTCTTCTGCTATACTTTCTGGCCTTTTGGGGCATTACATGAGCTAGTTTACATCTTATTCCCCAGGCAAACTTGATCAGAGCAGCTGCAACAGCATTTTTGTTGGATTCCGGTGTTCAGTGGGGAGCAGCACCTGCAGTCAAAGTGAGGAACTAATAATATCATTCTTGGTTACTTTCTTCTTTCCAAAAACTACTTTGACAAATGCTTTATACTTGAGCAATTATGAAATGCTGGTATTTGCAGGGTGTGCGTGATGTAGCTGTGGAGTTATTGCACACTCTAGTAGCTGTACATGCAGAGGTACTCCCTGGTGTATCTTGTGGGGTGTAATACAAAAGCTTCAACCGCGCTGTTTGAGTTATGTAAAAGCTTTTTAAGCTCTGGTTGAGTTTTGTATTTTTCATTGCAGGTCTTTGCTGGTGCTAAGCCCCTCTTGGACAAGACACTTGGCATTCTCGTGGAAGGTCTGATTGATACCTTTCTTGGCATGTTTGATGGAAACCAATCCAACAATCTTAAGTCCCTAGATGCAAATGGTTTCTGCCAACTCATGCTTGAGGTACTGTATAATGTTTTTATTTATTCTCTGAATAGGTCTTGAATCCAACTGTTGATATTCTTTGAAAATCCTATTAGTCTACTTATAGCCCTACCATGGAAAGTTCCTTGACCTGGTTATTTCTTGTTTGCTTCTACTGTATTGGTTCTTCTGCATTATGATTGACTTGGATGATTAACTTCTTCTGACTTCTCTTCTGCAGCTTGAATATTTTGAGACCATATTGAATCCATATTTCACCCATGATGCAAGGGAGTCTTTGAAAGGTTTACAAGGGGTGCTATTGGAAAAGGCCACAGAAAGTGTTGCCGAAGCTGTAGAGAATCCGGGACATCTCCGCCGGCCAACTCGTGGAAGTGAAGATGCTCTTGTAGATGACAGACAGCAAGGGATGACTGTGTCACCTGATGATCTGATTGTAAGAATCTGTATCCTTGGGTGATATCTTCCTGTCATATGTGCCATTGGAAATATTACAAGTTACTTTGCATCTTTGATTTAGTCATGACTTTGTCATGTGTAATATGAGTACTGCAGTATCGTGTTTCATTTTCTGGAAAACCTGCATACCCAGAATTGTAAGAATATAGTGGTAATGCAATACTGTTGCCTATGTAGATGGGGCCAGAAATGTCGCTATCACCATCCCAACCCTGCCCTTTTTTTTTTTTTTTTTGTCATTTGAAACTTCAGTTATTCATGATGTAGTGTGCTAATCAAGTACGCTGACTGTGGTTCTGCTATGCTGCAGGCTCATGCACAGCAGTATAGCACCGAGTTGCTTCAAGCAGAACTTGAGAGGACTCGTATCAATACAGCATGCTTTGTGGAGTCGATTCCACTGGACTCAGTGCCTGAATCAGCCAAGGAAGCTTATTCTTTCAGAGGTTCAATGGATACTACCAACAGAAGTTACACTTTAATGGATTCTCCTAGCAGAAATTACAGAGCTGCACAACCAATGGGATCTCCCAGTGTTTCACGGCATAGGCGTAGATAAATTAGTCAAGTAACAGCAATTTTTGTCTGTCTGATTTTCCCGTGTGTATGCACGTTTGTTTTAGTTGTCCATACATTTAATTAAATGAAATCAATATTATTTTTGTTGTAAATCCCTACTCGTGAGAATATTTCATTTTCCCTCCGAGCTTGTCGACAGCGTGATAATGTTTATATTATTGTTATTCGTGCTATAATTTTTTAATGAAAATGTCCTTGATTGATTGTATTTTGCTCTTGCTAGCACAATTATATATCCAAGATACGTGTTTGAATTCAGTTATGACGATGAAAATATTGTTGAATCTGTGACTGGAAATTGTCTTCACGCCCGTTACTACTAACATTCCTGAAAAGGGGATAAATTGTACAATAGAGGTGTCATTTGCCATAAAATAATGGAAAACCATTCATACATCTAATGCAGACTATAGCTTTGTTTGGAACCATTGGGCTTCTAGGGTTATTTAAAAGTGCAGGTTAACGATTTTTTATTTTTTATCTTTTTATTTTTTGAGATTCAGTGATTTTATCATATAGCATAAACCCAATGTTCAACCAAATGTGCAAGGTAGTAATGTGGACTATGCAGAATTGGGTTTTACTAAAAAGCAGAAAACTATGCAAACAAGAACCTAGAAATCTAAAGAAACAATTAGAAATGGATGCAGCAAAATTCCAAAGATAAACTACTACATTCATTCATGCATTCATCCATGTGAAGACACAGATTAAGTGCTGCCTGCTTTACGGCCACAAGATGATCAATATATCTGATAAATGAATGGTGAGTCAACCATTTTCATAAGATGGTCCATAAATTGAACATACAGTAAAATCCAATCAGTTTTCAAGTGAGTTTTCCAGAGAGTGAGCACAGACATCTTCACAAAAAAAAAAAAAAAAAAGAAAATTAATCCAGAATAAGTTATACCATAACAAGATTGCAACAGTAACTAATACAAAAAATTCAGTCTATTACATAATGATCTAAGAATATGAGATATTGCATAATTGTTAACTTGGCACGTAAATAATTTGGGACTTTTTAAGATCAGAAACATCCGACACTGGCAAAGCATTTTACAAGCAATAGGCGATTTCTTCACAAGGAGTGCACTCCACAGTAATGCTGTGTAGTTTAAGCAGTCCTCAATGGAGGAGAAACAAGTATGACTCCATCTCCTCTTACAAAGAGAAATGGAACTGTTCGCCTTGTAGTCTGAAATGAAACAAAGAAAATTACTAAGCTTACCACTCAGAATGTAAGAAACCTTTCTTCCAATCCTATTTACACAATTTTTTACCTTGAAAAGAACAGTTTCAGTTTCAGTTTCTCCCCTCACAAATTTTACAATATTTGAATTAGAATATTGAAATATAAGAAAAGATAATTATTAAATTTCCATACATCAAGTATTTTCATTGGAAAAATGCCCCTTCAAAAGCATTAAACAAGGACATCATTTTGAAAGAGCTTAGCAAGTTGCTAGTCCTGACAAGTATGCAGAACTTGCCAAATTTACTCAAGCATACTTTCCAGATAGGAAATAATGGTTCTTATCACAGACCCAGACATTGCAAGAACTCATCTTGCTTAAGATCTCGGTAATAACTAAGACAGCAATGAATCAATAATACGAACCCACTGTTTCTAATTCTCTATGACAGCTTTTAAGGTGGATAATGTTATAATTTAAAATTAAAGGAAAAAAATTTAAGATGACAACATACCCGTACAATCTCTTCATAGGTTTCATCATCAATTTCTACAGTAGTAACAACTTCTTCAACATCCCCAAGAATCATATTTAAATGCTGATCATATGCCTGCAAAAGCCAGATTGTCACCTATAGAAAGGGGAAGGACTCAAGAACAGTAAAGATATTAATGCTTAATTACTAAATTGCAAGGGATAGCATTACTGGGCACATAATTTTCTTCCATAATGCTGTTCCGGCACTATGTTTCAGACAGTAACTTTATTTATTTATTTTTTTATTGGCACCAATAATTCCGATACCATATCAAGAGGTTCAAATATACAAAGACCGCCAGTTTTTTGCCAACTATAGATGAAAAAGTGAACATAACTCTAACTTGTATCCTTATTCACCTCTCCGCAGGTGTTGACAATACAATCAATCTTACAAATCACTACAAAATTTGCTTCTATTAAATTATTTTTTTGCTGCTTGTTACTTTATGAACCTAAACACGAATGCTTAACAAAGAAACGAATTATACACGGTGAAAATATTTTACTTTAACAATTATACATACTCCATCGCAAACTTAATTTTTCTTCCTTGCTATGTTTCTTTACCTCTATTAAACCCTAAGCCGGAAATTCTCTAACACTTTCAAAGTCAAGTTAAACTATTTAGGTAAAAATCAAATGACACTTTTTTGTTCCTGGTTATTGTATGCTGAAACCCTATATTTTTCAAATACCCAAATCAGCAAACGAAAACTACAATCAAATAAACACATCTCCATGTACAAAAATCCCTACATAAAAACGAAAAATAAAGAAAAATTTGAACAATAAAAACGCGGATGTGCGCACAAAGTGAGATGAATTGAAATCAATACATGAAGTTTGCCACGTAGCTCGCGTTCGGATCGGAGCTTGACGTAGATGCGCTCGTCAAGGCTGAGTCTTATAAGATCCAACGGCTCCTTTACTGCGCTTTCTTCTTCTGTTGCCATTCTCTTTCGCTTTCTTCCTTCGCTCTTTGCTCTTCGGTGCCTACGACCCGGATTTTAACTCGTCATCGTAATTTTACTTTTTATTTAAGCTCTTCCTGGTTTTTATAGATTTGAGCGGGGTGGAATTCCTGTAAACACGTGGTATATTCGTATTGTGTTATCGGTGAATATGACAAAATTTTAAGTGAATACGAATCAGATTTATTTATTAATTATTTCAAAAAAAAAAAAGGTATGAATTGACAATTTGAATACAATTTATTTATATATAATTAATAATTAACTTATATTCATATTAAAATATAATTTATTTACATAGAATTGTATATAAATTTAGCTACAATTTTTTTAGGCACAAATTTATATACGATTAGATACGATTTATTTAATTTTAAAAAATTAAATTTTTAAAAAATAAATAAAATATATTTTAAAAATAACAAT
>CP135549.1:5492140-5580840 GCA_032402905.1 Khaya senegalensis | reverse complement strand
CTGAGTCTTATAAGATCCAACGGCTCCTTTACTGCGCTTTCTTCTTCTGTTGCCATTCTCTTTCGCTTTCTTCCTTCGTTCTTTGCTCTTCGGTGCCTACGACCCGGATTTTAACTCGTCATCGTAATTTTACTTTTTATTTAAGCTCTTCCTGGTTTTTATAGATTTTAGCGGGGTGGAATTCCTGTAAACACGTGGTATATTCGTATTGTGTTATCAGTGAATATGACAAAATTTTAAGTGAATACCAATCAGATTTATTTATTAATTATATAAAAACAAAAACAAAAAAAGGTATAAATTGATAATTTGAATACAATTTATTTATATATAATTAATAATTGAGTTATATTCATATTAAAATATAATTTATTTACATAGGATTGTATATAAATTTAGCTACAATTTTTTTAGGCACAAGTTTATATACGATTAGATACGATTTATTTAATTTTAAAAAATTAAATTTTTAAAAAATAAATAAAATATATTTTAAAAATAACAATATTATTGTCTAATATTTATAACAAATTTGAAGTATCATTATTTAATATCTATAACAAATTACATTAAAATAATAAAAAAAATAAAGTAAAAATTGTAATCTCATCAATTGTACAATCAAATTTATGTCCATATAAATTTATCTCAAATAGAAAAAATTTAAATCTCACTTCTTTCAAATAACAACATAAACTACACCATAGTTAATATACTTTTCTAGCTTGTTTGTGAAAATGAAATTAGAGTTTTGAATTTTGAATTTTCAAATTTTGTCCCTTTTTATTATATACTAAATTCTTGTCTTCTTGTTGTTCGAGTTATTTTGGGTCTTGGCATTAAATTTAGGCTGAATATTAAATTATATATTTTTTTATTTTTAATATCTAAAAAAATAAATAATAATAATTTTAAATATATTATAAACAAATAGTATTATAGACGAATTAAAGTGATTTTTTAATTTGTTTATGATTTATGTGTTAATTGAATAAGCAAATTTGATAGTTCATATGCATATTCGACATAATTATTAGACAAGTGATATAAATACCATATGTTAATTATTTGTGTCTAATTTTTTAAATCCGAATATGTTTATTCACTTTCAATTCTTGTTGAATAATTGTGTCATAACTCATATTATTACTCTTAGATTTTAGGGTTTTTTTTTTTTTTTTTAGGTTTATAGCTCATCTAAAAAGTTTTACTTAATTTTCATAAAAAAAAATAATTTTTTGAACAAAAAACCCCTGTTATATTGTTTCAACTTAGACCAGAAAGAAACAAAAATTGTTTTGTCGACAGAAGCTATAATAGTCGCAGGGAAATGAGAATGGTTTTATGTCATTTTGGATGACATTGTTGACAGCAAAGCACGTTGAGCATTAGATGTGCATTTTTCATTTCTTTGGTTTTGCATTTTTTTTTTTTTGTTTCTTTAGTCTTTTAATCTTTCAAGTTTGAGTTTGAGATTGCAGTTGTAGACTTGATTGGTTAGATTGTGGTTACCTGAATAAGTTGTGGTTTGCATATTTGGTGGAAATTTGCGATGATGTTTATGGAAGAAAACAAATGAAACTAGATTCTTATGATTTTGTGCGGTTTGCACATTTGTACGAATTTTATGATGATGTTTGAGGAAGCAGACGAATGTCACTAGATTCTTACAAGTTTGCATGTTATGACCAAATTGCTTGCAAATTGCACGTTCTCTTTACCGTGTCTCTCCTACTGATGCGATTTTATGTTCTTTTTTGCGTTTACCGAATTTAAGGCACTGGACAAGACATAATACAACGATGCACGCAACTTCACCAGGATGACCCAATCTGAGTAATAACCAACAAGATGAATTAGATCTATATAAGCGACAACTAGTGCTTCAGTCGGATAATTCCATGAGCAAATAACATGAACTGAAACCGAACATATCTACAAGTGGCGGGTGTGCGTGCATATGGAAGTTGATCTAGGTCAACAACTGACAAGCACGTCTTCATGGCCAAGTTTATAATATCATCTTCTTTTTTTTTTTTTTTTCTTTTTATTCCTTTACTTCATATTGAAATCGATCAACCTAGTAGACAGTCATAGTCCTTTTTATTTATTTGTTCGAAGATCTAATTGTAAGCCCATTTCATAAGATGTGTTAACATCTCATATGCTTCTCTTTTCTTTGTAAAAGTATTTTTGTAGTAAACATCTCAAGTACTTAACCAATGTAATAATGAGGAGGGAGCGTGCATGTATGAGGATTGCATTTAAAAATTTTGGGATGTTGGTAATCATTACATTATACATTATACGTGTAAAATGAGCTAGAACCTATCTATTATGTCTAACTTTCTCTTCTAAATATTTTGCTGCCTTGGATCAAAACAACCACAGTTTTAACATTTGCTTAGTAAAATCATTGCTACCATATGATTTTGTAGCCATAAAGAAATTGATCATAAACTTCTCAGCATAATTTTTCTCTAGCATGCATTTTGTGCGAATGTCCCTAAAATGTGGTAAACACAAACATTATGTGTTACTTTAGGAAAAACTACTTGTATGCTTTATCAATACTTGCCTTTCAGTTGGATATAGAGACTAGGTTTTCAATGTCTCAAATGATATGCAACTTTTGCAAAACCTAAACCATGATTGATAGTTTTTGAATCCCCAATCCCAACAGCCAAACGAAAAATATGATTATTCTCATCTTTCTAAGTTGAAACAAATAAAATTTAACTACATGTATCTTTCTAAAAGGTACAATAAATTATTATCACTGATCTAATAAATAAATAAAACTCATTGATATGAACACCCAACATAAAGAATAAGTGAAATGATTATCAAAATATTTCTATATATGTGTGACTATACCAACATTACAATTTTTTAAAATATAACAATGCAATGATAATAATCACATGATTATGCAGGAACTCTAGATATTAATTGAAGGATAGCTTCACTTTGAATATCATCTTGAATACCTTTTCATATAATATTAATACACTAAATTCACTTTGAATATCATCTTGAATATTTTTTAGTGTGTAAAATTGACTAAATTCTTGAAATTTTCTTTTTATGAGCTCATCAATAAGCTAAGATTTTGCTTATCAATGCCTATTTAAGGATGACAATGGATAAGATATTCAAAAAATTTGAGATATTTGTAGCTATTTCTAATAAAAATACTTAATATCCATATCCTACATGTAACTGTTAAAAAATATATATTTAATATTTATATCCATATCCGATCAAAAATTTGAATATTTGTATTCGTCCAAAATAATAAAAAATTGATTAGATGTGTTTTAAATATCGATTTTGTAAAATATAAATAAAATATTATATTAATTTGTAATTACATCAATATCAACCTAATGAAAAGAATATTTCAGTTTCTAAATTATTCGCATCACAAATGACATATATCATAATTTGTGATGAAAATTCGGATTAAAAATGGATTGAACAACAACATAATATTCTATTTAAAAATATTAATATTTATTAAATTTATTATTTATCAATAAAAAATTGAAATAAGAAATATGCATTAAATAACAATATTATATTATAGAATTAAACAAAAAATTAAGATTATATTAGTTTTTATAGCATAGGGTAGAGATTAGATGTGAGTGAGTTTATTATAATTTAATAATTATATTATTTATTTTTGGATGAATATTGGATATCTAATAATCAAAATTATATCCGACCAAACTAAATTTCGAAAATCTATTTTTATATCTATGACTTATCTAATATCTAATAAATTTTGGATATCTAATATTTTTTTAGTCGAATATTATTAAATTATCTATGATATCCAACCAAATTAACATCTCTATGCCTATGGCTAATTCATCTAACAAACAAGTAAGCTTCAAGTTAATTTGTCTCACTTGAAAGTATATATGATCTTATATGAATATTAGTCGAACATGCCATTTACATCTATCGTTCTTTTATTTAGCCTTAAAACAATTTGCTTTAGAATCATGAATCTTGAACTGATAATTCGTTTTTATTGCAAACAAATTCAAATCATTCTACAAGTTTTTTTTGTTATGATAAAATTTTCCAACTATCATGTCACATTCAAAGGAATTTTACAATGCATCAAATGCTATAGTAATTGGAGGAGGAACTTGAGTAATAACTAGAGCAAATGTTTGCATGCCAATGAGATTTCACTAATATTAGATTGTGATTTGTCATTGGTTCTATTAAATCTTCAATACGATCATTTTGATTAATAGAATAATCCTTATTTATTTCTTCATTGGGAATGCACTTAGCCATATGTCATATATGTATCACCAAAGTATGTTTCTTGTTCACTTGCTTGGTTTTAATGCTTGTAACAAGGATCTTCATTATAGTATCATGGTACACAGGCTTGTTCATATGCAACAGTCATATGTGTAACAAAGGAATCTTTTGTTATAAGAAGTATGTCACTAAGTTAGTTACTACAACTTGGAGAAGCAAATTGATTTATAAAAATGTTTATTATTCATGTGTGGATGGCTGTGTATTAACTTGGTGATCTAATGTGATAAATAAAGGAATAAACCTATTAAATTTTGATATATCATTATAGACTCTTATTAAAAATTTCAGTTTTATACTCTATTTGTATATCTTTTGATCTTTAAGTGAAGTTAGTAATGACAACACAAATTTAAATATCACCTCCATTTTAGTATTAAATTCAATTTAATGTATCATAAGTAAAGAGTAACTTATCAAAGAACTTTGAATATTTAATATTTCTTGGTATACAAAATATTCTACTCTTGTCTCTTTTGTAAATTTGAGCATCAATTATTAAACCCTTTTACGATTATCTAAAATAAACTACAAAATAAGTTATTCCATATCTATAATAGTATTGTAGTAGTTTAGTTTAAAATTCATAAACTTTACCTATACATATATTGTAACAAAATCATGGATAATTTTTTGTTGCAATTTTAAGTTTTTGGACTAATACCTTGACATATTGTTAAGATACTCAATTATTTGTGTTGAGTTATCATGGCAAATCAAAAAAAAAAAAATCTTCAACCTTAGAATACCATTTAAATTCTTTTCCGAATTGATCTTAAGCTTAGCTAATTCATACATATTTCACCAAAATTTAGTATCTACAATATTTATTAACATCACATTTCTTGAAAGAATAATGTAAAAATATACCAAATAATGCATATATAATATAACAACACTATAACTTAGTAGTAATAATTCTAGTCACCTTTGATGTACATTTCAACAACAAAATTATTAAAAGAGTGTTTTGAAGTGAAGAATAAAATGAAATAAGTTGTGCGAATTATTTTTTTTTTGTCTTTTACTTTTTCCTTTCTTTCTTATCTAAGTTGAAACAATTGAAACAATGCAATAGTGGTATTTTTATCTAAATAAGTAATTTGCCTAAAATTAAGAAATATTTATGGGATGAGTTATAAACAATCTCTTGATAGTTTAATAACAAATCATTCATTTGTCTTCGAGAACACAAAATTTGTTTGATAGTTCTTCTTTGGTGAATACATCTACTATTTGATGTTAAGTAAAAATATTTTCACCTAAATATCATAATTGCAAAATATCTTGTATGAAGTTATAATCAATTTTCACATGTTTAGTATGAGCATGGAAAACTGAATTCAAAGCAATGATAATAACACCAATATTGTTATACTATATGATAGGTGTTTAAGAAAGTTAAATACTTAAATCTCTAAAAACTATTAGAATTCAACAAATTTCTATAATGGCAAGAGCTAGTGAGTAATATTATGCTTCTATATTCAGCTTAAAAATCATAGGAGTTTTATCATATACCTTTTTAAGTTTTGTGGTAATTTTATTTTATGACAAATTTTGTGCAAACATACACTTACCTTCACTCTAATCTTAAATTAACTAATTAAAAGATAAATATTTTTTTAATTTATTTATTCTTTATAAGTTAAGAGGTATATTTGTCTTTTAATTATCAATTTAGGTGTATAGGAAGATGGTTTGATCTAATTTTGTTTGATAAAGTGGGTTTTTAAGGGATGTTTGGTAACACAAAAAAATTAAACTCAGCGAAAGCTTTTGTTTTAAGCATCCTATTTTGATCTTATTTAGATTTCATGTGGTGGAGATTGTAAGAGAATATTTGTATCGGATGTGAATTTTATTGGTTTTAAGTTATATAAATTGTCACATTTAGAGATAATCTTTCTATCAAGAGAATTTGTATTTAATAATGACTCATATTCTAGTGAAATCAAGACACTAGAAGATTGGTTGAAATTTAATTCTCTAGATTAAAGAGATTATCATGACAAGTATTTAGTAAAGTTTGATCTAGCACAATGTGCACATAATCATTTAAGTGGTTAGGTGTGGATTGACTAAAGTTTAAATTAAGTAGACAAAATATTTAGCATTTATAGTTAAAGAAAATTTTACTTGATAATTCAAGGTGCAATTGAAAGAATTTCCATTAAGATTGAATTCTATCTTGAAGTTAATATGAACTGGTTAAAATTCTTTATTAGAAAAGATTATTCATCAAAGACTACATGTCTTGATATCCAAACATATCTCGATCCAAAGTCAAAAAACACTTGTGCCCTTCTTGAGAGTTAGAGTAACTAATAAAAAATTGCATGCTTTTAAAAGATAACCTATAAAAAATGGTTTAGCAAAAGATAACATGCATTGAATATATATAATTCATCATAAATGGGTTCAGATTTATGATGCAAAAGCATAATTTGATTGGTTAAAATATTAGTAGGCAATTTGTTTATTGAGTAAACTATACTTAAAAAGGCATCTATATAACAATGTGTCCATAGTTAAGATTTAACAAAAATGTGGTGATGTTTCCTTTTAGTAGCTCCATTTGCTTAGAGGTACAAAGATATGTTAAATGATGATATATCCCTTATGTTGTTAAAAAAATTTTGAATTATTTAACAAAAACTCATTATTATATTTTTCTGTATTTGTTTAATTAGATGTTGAAGAAAAAATTTATGTAATTATTTCGAATTTTATAAAAGCAGCAAAAACATCATATTAATATTCAAAGGGAAATTACCTAGAAGACATTTAATAATTATCCATTAAAAGAACATAACACTTACATCCATTATTTGATTTTATAGAAGAAACCCATACATTAGAGTAGACAAGAGTTAAAGGAACATTAGATTAATGACTTTAATGAAGAAAATATAATTGATTTGTTTTGTCGAGTTGACAAGTTGAGCAAACATCATGTTTATTTGCTAAATCGTTAACAAAAAGTAAATTGAAATATATTAAAACATATAAAACTAGGTTAGATCGATTACCAAGCTTTAAGTGCTAAGTTTGTATATTTGTCTTGATTTTTATTTGTGCTGAAAGATACATGGGTACAATATAAGAAATCTTAAATTTAGTGAGTGGATAGAGGCATTTTTCAACCTTGAAGTAAAATTCGAACTATTAGATTTATCTTTATAATAAAGTCACAACTTGTTAATAAATAATAATTATATCGATAAAAATTTATTAAAGCTTGCGAACAATGAAGGGTTTTAATGAGATTGAATTTGGTTTGGCTAATATAAAGGGTAATGAAACCATCGCTATGAATATCTTAAATTGAATCATTGTTAACAGTAACAAATTTTGTTCAATTAAATGCATGTTAATGATTGAGGTTAGATATATCTAGTGAATGCAAGCTAAACCTACTATCCATGCTCTAGATTTAGTGTTCATATGTTACTTAAACTCAAACATTATAGTTACCAATTCCTATAATAGATGTTGATCATAGTAAAAATAATCAACCCGTATAAGTAGATCGACCACAAATTTAACACATTGGCTCTATAGTTTTTATTTTGCAATACAAGTCAAAATTGTAACCATAGTTTCTATTCATATGCCTATACTTTTTGCGTCTTCTGTGCAATAGGTAATTCTTTGATTTTTGCATATAATTTTATATGTTGGGTTTGTCGATAATAAAAGAAAAATTGCCACTTTTAGTATTGGAATTGGAGTTGGTATTATTAAAAAAAAGTTCATCTTAAAAATCGTTAAAAGTAAAATTTTTGTCATGTAATAAAATTCAAATGATGTGACAATGAAAGTGTAAGCCAATTATTATCCATGAAGAACAATGCTTGACCTTCAACAACTTTACTAGCTGTTGCCAATTGATCTATAAGGTCTTTGAAATATAAAGATATTTTGAATATATTTTGAAGCCTTAAGTTAGTGTCTGAAGTTAGCACTTGATATGATCAATTCGTGTGATAACTTAGTTTAACTAGTATGATATTGTTTACTTTAACGACTTAAAGTGACACAATATATCGAGTTTTGGCCCCTCACGATTTTAATCTTGGTACTTAGAATTTCAAGTCTTGAGTCTAAAAACTTCATACTAGTTAAGAGATACATAGTATTTATAAGTATAAGCCCAAGCTTACTTTTAAGATATGTGAAATTTCATAATATAAAAGAAAAAGTTATAGTTTAACCAAAAGGAGGAAATCAAAATCCTAAACATATTCATACAAACCTAAGAATCAAATTAACTAATACTTTATTTGTGCAAGTAAAATACATAAAATAAATTTATCAATATGCTTTAATTGCAAGAGTGACTAGATTTTGTTTAATTTTGTTTTTCGAGGGCAATGTGTTTAGTTATTGTCATTGATGTATTATAAAAGATAGGATTGTATTTTATAGCACAGTTCTTATGAGTAAGGGGAAAAGAAAACAAAATTAACTTTTAACTATAATTTATGTAATAAAAGATTTAGATATACTATTTCATTTATTAATAATTAGAGATTTCTACTTGCAATATCACAAGGATATTTATATTTATAATGTAATTGTAATTTTAACAAATTTCATGATAGTGAAACAAAGATAGTGACAAAATAAACCAACTATATAATGATGAATAATTGGATAGTTGGACTATAAATATAGATGAATTTTTTTTTAATGAAAAATTTGCTATACCAGATAATTTTAAACTTAGAGGTGATATCTTGATAGAAACTTATCAATCTAAACTTATTGTATACTCAAAAGGTACCAAGAAGTATAAAAACCTAAAGAGGTAATATTAATGAAAAAGAATAAAACATGACATGACTTAAATACATATTTCAATGCATTACCTATCAACAGATAAAGAACTGAACATTAAAGGCCAATAAGAATTTTATGTTTTCACTATTATTTAGTGAAAGTAGAATCATGTTACCATGGATTTTACCTTTACCTTTTGATGAGGTTAGATTTCTTACCGCGAGTCTCATCACTTTGTGCCATTATGATCATTTCTTTTCTTTTCTTTTTTTTGAAATTATACTCTGAAACCAAAGGTATATCAAGGGAAATGTAATGCCAAGGAATTTAATGATTACTTTTGGTAAATGAAATGCTATTTTAAAGTAGTCAATTTGTAAAATAATCCTAATAAGGTAAACATGACAATTCTATACTTTCTAACCTTTCACTTTCTTAGTGGCTTAAGAAGCATAAGAAAATTTAAAAAGACTTAAGCACTATTGGCACTTGCGATGCGTTATAACAAGAGTTCAAATGTTAATTATTTTCAAAGAATGTGTTGTATGATACTTGTAAGAGGTTAAAAAAGTTAAAGCAAAACATGTTCATTGTGGAGTATTTTGAGGAGTTTTTAAGATTTATGTTATTTCATACATAAGTAATGAAAACTTGCTCTTCAGCCCTTATGAAAAGTTGCAAACATGAGCCTTTTTAGAGATTAAGTAGTGGGATGTCAAAGACATTGCCATTGTGCTAATTGTAGCTGAGATGTTTGTTGATTTCTACTAAGGAGATGTAGGAATGTTGAAGCACAATAAACCCAACAATAATTGGAGAGTACAAGATTCTCATCTTTAATAAAATAAAAATAGAAAAGATAAGCCATTGAAGGGCAAGGAGTAACATAGCATGATAAGAAAAGAAAAAACAAGTCGAGATCAAATTGTTTTCTTTGTGATGGTAACTATTAGACCAAGGATTGCTTGCGAAAAAAGGCATTTAATGCCATGTTCGAGGCATAAAAGGCGGTGATAAAATAAACAAGTATGTGAAGTTTGTAACAACTCAATGTTCTCAAAACCAAACCTTTGTCTAACACTTCGCATAATAAAATCTTCATGCATATAGAGGCGTGTATCAATGGTAGAAAGACTTATGCGCTAATAGATATTGAAGTTTTGCATAACTTTATCAAAAATGCAAAGGTGAAGTACTCGGGTTTTAAAGTGAAAAAAAGGGGAGTGAATTAGGGTGTTGAACTACATTTGGGAGAATGGCGTGATAAAGTGAACTTTTTGGTAGCATTCGCTTGACAACTTTGATATAATACTAGGTATGAATTTTCTAAAATGATTCAATGTTATATCAATATTGTAATACACCTTGATGTGTATCTTAAAGGTAGGTCTTTGTATGGTGCTCACAACAACCAAACCCACTATCAACATTGCTCCTCTTGACCATAAAAGTGAAGAAATGAGTTAGTTATGGAGAAAACACATTTTTCATAATAATATAGGAACTAAATGATATGGTAGACAATGTAAAGTTTGTACTACCGAGGGAGATTGCAGAGGTGCTCGGGAAATATAAGGACTTGATGTCAAATGTCTTACCACAAAAGTTATTGCCTCGATAGGGAGATGGACTATAAAATCAAGTTAGAACTAAAGATGATTCCACCAACAATGGTGCCTTATCAAATGACGTTGCTGAAGCTAGCAGAATTATGAATACACTTTAGCAAAGATTAGCAAGTTATATATAAATAAGATCATTTGATTACATGGGATTCTTTTATTCATCATCCTTAATCAGGGATTCATGATTTACATTCAATTTTGGAAGAATTTGTAAGATACTTTAGATCCGGAGTTGAATTTAATAATATTTTCTACGCTCAAATGGATACTCGGTCTAAGAAAGTCATGCAGATTCTTAAAGATATACTTAATGCATATGTTATATATTTTCAAGATAGTTAGAATAATCATTTGTCCTTAATAAAGTCTTCTTATAATAACAATTACCAATCTAGCATTAACATGATTCTTTATGAGTTTTTATATTAAAACCATGTAGATCATCATTATGTTAGGTTGAAGTAAAAGAACTTATTATACTTGGACTAAATTTAGTACAAAAGACCATTGAGAAGAGTTACACTAATTAGAGGAGTAAACCTCTAGAGTTCATGGCTAGAGTTATTTCTTCTTAAAAGTTTCACCTTATAGAAGTATCTTGTGATGTGAAGTCATGGGCAAGTTAACACCAAGATATAAGACCTTTTAAGATACTTAAGATGATGGATCCAATTGTATATAAGCTAGCCTTAGCACCACAAATGTCTCGCGTGCTTAATATTTTTTATGTTCTAATGTTAAAGAGGTGTAAGCCAAATCCTACTCATGTCATCTCATGGATTAAGATTTATACTTATAACGTGACACTAATTTAGATCTTTGGTCAAAAGGTTAATATCCTCTGTACAAGAGAAATTTCTGTTGTTAAATTTATATTGCAATATCATAATAATGAAGAGGCTGCGTAGGACCTTGAGTTGAAAACTTAAAAGTATTATTTTTATTTCTTTAACTTTTGAGGAAATACAATAAATTTTAAGGAAGAAATTTTTTTTAAGAAAGTAAAAGTTATTATGTCTTGAAAAATGTCAAATAAACACATGGATATTGTAATAAATATTTTGTATTTTTAAAATTTTTAGAATGATTAAATTATTAAAATTTTGGACAAAATTTTTTATAATTTTTGAATATTTATAGTCTAAATATAATTATAAAAGGACTTAAGGTTATTTTATAATTTTCTGAAAGATTTTCTATAAATACCTAATAATTTTATTATTCTTTAAACAACCCCACACATTTTTTTTCTAACACTTTTCAGTAAAATTTCAGCCATGCTCTGGCGAACACCTTTGTAACCCAATTTTTAAACCACGTATTCTACTCGACGTTTCCATTTCACCATTGCCAACCACACATTAATTCAATTTTTGATGCTCTACCAAATTATATTTAAAGTTTTAAAATATTTTTAACTCTACTTGTTAGCCAACTTTAACAACTTCTCAAAAAACTGAGCACACTGGTAAAAGTGTCCTAATGAGTAAAACAAATTCATTAAAAAAAAATTAGACCTAAAAATCACTAAAATTTTTTCATCTATGTTGCTAAAGTTGTGATTTTCTAATTAAATTTCTAACAAATAAAAACTAGATAAAGAAATGGACATCTTTGTTCAATTCAAGACCTAAAAAACTATAAGATTGGTTGAAACCCAGATATTACATCACCACAAACCCAATGGTTGCCACTGTGCAACAACATTTGTGATAACTTAGCCCAACTAATATAATATTATCTACTTTGGTAGCTTAAGATGGTCCAATCTTAAACTCTCGTGGTTTATTTCTAGCATTTAGGATTTCAAACCTTAAGTGTAAAAAGCCTTATATAATTAAAGGGGACAGAGTACTTAAAGCAAAAGTCAAGACTGACCCTCAAACAATGTGAAATTTCACAATTTTGAAATGGTATTGAGAGAAAAATCAAAACTTTATTGTATTTTAGATTTGTTTGGAAGTTTTCAAACCATATATGGTTAAGACTAGCCTTTTAGAAATGGATGCAAGAATCCAATTGATAAGTTGAACTTTTTTATCTACAACAGTATATTGATAGAATGTTCAATATCATTGGGTAATGGTATGGATGGACAGACTTTATTATAGTTAACAAAGCCAACTATGTTATAACCATGAAGCAAATTAAGAAATTGAGTTTTTCATGTGAGGTAGGTATAAGATCCTTTAAGCTTGATAAAGATGGAGGTGAATGAGGGGGGTAAAAATGGTGGAGTAAGAAGTTTTACTTTAATATCATGTAACAAATATAAGTAGAGTATAGAAGAGAAACTACATGACTTGTCTTACATTGGCTAATAAGCTTTTTTTGGTTGGTATTATGTTAAATTTATAAGTATACATTGTAAAGAAAAAATAATGAGGAAAAATAACAGATGAACTAGGTTACAACTAACCTACAAAATTTACAACAATAACAATTATGGAAAAAGAAATTGTTAACAAATTGGACTAGCTCAAACATTTAGAAATTAGTAGCAAAAACTTCTATAATTGTTGCATAAATGTTTACAAAATTTTATGAACTGTCAAAGAGATCTTTTGATAACCTACAAAGCGTGCATTGCATCCCATTGGTCTAAAGAAAAGGAAATTAGATTGCTAAACATTTTCTTTTTATTTGAAAGCAACAATAATAAGGATTTTGTTATAAAACAAGAAATGTAAGATATATCAAATTTTTTCAATTCTTATATTAATTATTTCAATTTTAATATTCGTGTTTTAGGTTTTTCATATTAAGCTTTTCAAGTTTATGTTAATCATTTTAATTTTATATATTTTATATTATTTATTTCAAGTTTTACATCTCATATATCAAATTTTGATGTATCTTAGCCAACTTCTAACACTAATAGTATTATTTTTCACAATTTTGTGTCTACCACATGCCTTTCTTTGTCTTTTTCATTGCATATAATTTAATTATTTTTTTCTTATTTGTTAAATTAAAATTAATTTTCTATTCTATAAAAATTACTTTAATTAATGAGCAGTTGAAAAAACTTGAAAACTTGCAGTGCTATTTATTGAAGTTTTGTTATTTAAACTATAAACACAAATTTATATACAAATTCTATCATATAAACTTATGTAACAATTTTATTTACATGTCTTATATTTTTACGAGAGTAAAAATAAATTATATAAGATATGTGACAATGATTTTATCACGCAATTTGTCTAAAAAAAGTAAATAAATTGATATTATTAAAATTATATAATTTATAATATTTGATTAAATAAACTTTCTTTCATTAGTTATTTAAAAATATAAAAATTTTATTATATATTTAAAACAATATTATATGCACGTTAGATAATGTATTATTAATATTTAGTATATTATGAATATTGTTTATCTCCTATTTATTTTATCAATATAAAGTTTTGTATAAACATTTACCTCCTGAATATGAAATTGCACCTTTTTTTTTTAACATTTAATATTTTTGTTTCAATTTTGACCATTTCTATTTTGTTATTATTAAAAAATTTTACAAAATAATTTTTTAATAAAATAAAAAATTACCAACTTGCAACAAGAGGGCAAGTTGTAAACAAAAGGCTGACTTTAGTAAATTATTCAAAAATTTAAATAAAATTTAGAATTCACAAAATATCGGAGTGATGCTGTATTCTTGAATGAAACATTAAAAAATATTTAAAAATTTAAAAAAATAAAAAGACATTTTCATGTGCCCCACCACATAGTAAAATGTGACAAGTACTATTATAAATTTATGGAAATGTCACTTTTAACCATTGTATTGAAGTCCCAATAAACTAATACGCATAATATATATATAAATTTAAAAAAAAATGTACAGTTATTGAATACAACTCAAAATTTTATTTGCAATTTGCCATGGTGTGGTTGGTGAGTAGATAGCTATTTTGTTGGGGGTTGTGACATAAAATATGGGTCATATTATCGTGCTTACGCAAGCATAGTAATTTTTTTATTTTAATATTTTTGTTATCATTTTCTAAATTTAAAATTATAATTAAGAACTATAAACAATTGGAAGTTGTATAGTTTAATAGTTTAATAAGCAAATAAAAACTATGCTGGACCCACCAGATCCTGCCATACATTGAACCTGCTGGACAACCTTTTCTGCAATCACTATATATAAGGACATATTCTGTACTTACTAAAAACAATTTCCGGCTTACAAATGCGTACACATTTCTCTCTATTCAGTTTCACGAGTTCGGAAGCTGATTTTTTTTTTTTTTTCTTGTGATTTTAAGCCCTGGATTCTCGGCTTAAGTTTAGGAGACTTACTTTTAGGCTGTGTGAGCTCCGTTACGGGTGATTTTGTGCAGATAACTAGTTCTGTGGTTTCGAGGTTATATCTTCTCTATGTTAATGAACAATTATTATTATTATTTTGTGTTTTATGTTTGGGTTTGTATAGTTTTGTATAATTATCGGTGATTTGGAGCTGGGTTTCTGGTGGCAATATGAATTTTGCTCTATAGTTTGTGAAATTTGTGATTAGTTCTTGGAATATTGGAAATGGATGTTTGCTTGGCTTGATATGATGGAATTTCAGGTTCTGTTTTAATATTTGTGTAAGGTATAGTTTGAATAGTGGAAAAGCTTTAGTATGGAAAATTAATTATTGGGTATGCTTGGTTTTGATATATGGTTTTCATGAACTTCAGAAAAATTGATTAAGAAAAAGCAAGTGATGCATGTGCACTGGGATTTTAGAGGAATGGGTTCATGTTTCTGATCTAGATTATTGTGATCATATAAACGATGGAAGGAAATTTATCACAAGGAGGTATGATTCCGGGTGGGGCATCTTTCGGGGGCCTTGACTTGCAAGGATCAATGAGAGTTCATCATCAAGCTCAAAACCATCCACACTCCATGCACCAACATCACCACACTATTCCTCATCAAGGGTCTTCAGTTCATCCCTCGATTCATGAGGGATTTCCTCTCACAATTGGGACCATGCAAAGTTGTGATAAAACCAATTCCGTGACCGATTATAATAAGGGGGAGAAAGGAAAAAACTCAGTGAGTGATGATGATGATCCGAGCTTTGTTGAAGATGGTGGTGAAGGTCTTAATGATGCTGGTAAAGGGAAGAAGGGATCACCCTGGCAGCGTGTGAAATGGACTGATAGGATGGTGAAGCTTTTGATTAATGCTGTCTCTTATGTAGGTGAGGATACAAGTTTGGATTGTGGTGGTGGTGCACGAAGGAAGTTTGCAGTTTTACAGAAAAAGGGTAAGTGGAAAGCGATTTCAAAGGTCATGGCTGAGAGGGCATTTCATGTTTCCCCACAGCAGTGTGAGGATAAGTTCAATGATCTCAATAAGAGGTATAAGAAGCTTAATGATATGCTTGGTAGGGGCACTTCTTGCCAGGTTGTTGAGAATCCGTTGCTTTTGGATGTAATAGACTACTTAACTGAAAAAGAGAAGGATGATGTTCGGAAAATATTAAGCTCTAAACATCTATTTTACGAAGAGATGTGTTCTTACCATAACGGGAACAGACTGCATCTGCCTCATGATCTAGCATTGCAACGTTCCTTACAGCTGGCTCTTAGAAATAGAGATGATCATGATAATGATGATGTAAGGAGGCACCAACATGATCCAGATGAAGATGATCAAGATTTGGAGACTGATGATCATGATGAGTTTGAGGATAATCAAGCCTCACATGGGGATAGCCGAGGCACGTATGCTGTGGCAGGGAGCTCTACTAAAAGGCTGAGACAAGGCCAGGGCCATGAAGATGTTTGTCTTGGAAATTCCATGAATCCTCAGGATTTCAACAGAAGCTCTTGCTCCCATCAACAAGTTGCACAAGCTGATATGAATCAAGTTTTACCTGAAAGTATGAGAGCGGCTTGGTTACAAAAGCAGTGGATTGAATCTCGCTCACTTCAATTGGAAGAACAAAAGTTACAGATTCAAGTTGAGATGCTGGAACTGGAGAAACAGCGATTCAAGTGGCAGAGATTTAGCAGGAAAAGAGATCGTGAATTAGAAAAGTTAAGGATGGAAAATGAGAGGATGAGGCTTGAGAATGAGCGCATGGCGTTAGAACTGAAGCAAAAAGAAATGGGTGCTGACTAAAGCTAATTGATTGGTGCCAAACTTTGTTAATAGCAGCAGTGGGACTCGCATGAAGCACACTGATTTCTTTTCTTGGTAAGCTGCAGTTGATTTTAATTGGAGTATCGCCTATTGGAATGGGAAAGCTTTTCTGAAATCTTAACCGTTTCTGCATATATTATGTAGTAGTAGGATTCTGGCAATATCTATGTCTGGTTTTCATTGTTTTGTCTTTAGTGAAACAGTATGCCTTTGGTTGAAGAATTTGGTGGTATCTTGTGTTTGGGTTTAGTAATTATTGTGAATTTGAATATAGTATTATACTTTTCTTCATTTTGTTTGATAAAATTTAGCAATATGCCTTTATATCTTAAATTCAGATTAGCATATGTTTCATTGGTAGATTGGAAACCTTAGCATTCAAGTTTTTGTTTCCACTCACTGCATATGTTTCAAGAGCCTTTGTATCTATAGGTATTGGCAACAAATATGTTGAGAATTCTTCACTAACTGAAGGTCAAAGATTATGCAGTAGTGTGTTTGTAGGCTTTTTATCATGTTATTGTAAGTGCTGCTTGGCTATATTTTTCCTTTTTTCTTGTGTTGAGGATGGGTTAATTTTAGATAAACAGAGCCTTTCGTTATTGCTTTGGATTACATGTTTTCTGGAACTGTTACTTACCGCCCTCTCCCTATCCGTCTACTTGGCGGTGATAATACTTCGCTTTTGGCTTTTACATATAAAGGGTAACATTATGCACTGCTATCTATAATGTGATTTTGATTTGTGGAAAGGTAATAAAGCTATGAATGCTGGGATGTTTGCATTCTTGGATATTTTGAACTTCTTAGGACTACTAATTGAAGACTTATCAGTTTCTTGTGTTGCAGTAAAAATGATAATTTTGCTTGAAAGACCTTGTTCACATTTTTATCTTGTCATTTAGGACACAAGGATGGATGTCACCTTTTTTTTATTTTAATCAGAGTTTAGCTTAGAGAAAGTATTTGGAACCTTCTATTTCATACTATGCTCTCTTAAGTTTCTGGAGTACTGTGTTATGAAGATTTTATTTTAGTCATTTTTATTTTAGTCATTATGTTTGATATCATCTATAGCTATTTAAATGTTTTCATAGAGGAAAGAATGTTAGATTTTGCAAGATGCATATACACAGCTATGATTAAGAAAAGAAATATCTTGACATATGTGAGTGTGTCCTATAGTGTTATCTAAACATAACTGGTAGAAAGTTAATTGGAAAGAGTCAGTGGCTGTAATGAGATGTTCAAAGCTGGGACCAGCATCTTGGAAGTTGTGAATTCTCTAAATTAACTTGGATTCTCTTATTAATAGTTGTAAGAACACTAAAAGGTGTAAGATACGTGATGCAAGATTTTGCCCCTCTTTTCTCAATTTGTGGCTCTGGATTTTTTTATGATGCATCCAGTAATTTGGCAACTACTTCTTTGTGGGGACTTAAATTTCAGTTTTCGGTTTAAATTTGGAACCTGTGAGACCAGAATCATTCCTGAACATGATTGATCTTGTGCTCATCTTTATCAAAAGGAAAGCTTAAAACCCGGACTTTTATATAGCATTATGTGTCCTCTCACTGATGTGTGCATGCACAGTGGCACATCACTTCCTGATGTTTTTGTAGTCAAATATATCTCATACAATCAGGCATATTATAGTTGTGTCTATAAGGCTCCTAGTGCACTTTTTAAGTGACTATAATACTTGACATACAAGTTCACATGTTCCAGAAGTTACACAGGTAACATGCTCTCATCATCTTACCTATCTTGATGGACATCTACATTTGTGGATTATTGCAGTTTATCTGAGTGACTGTTTCAATGGCACTTCGAAGTGTGCTGCATGCATTTTGGAGCTGTTGAACTCCAAAGTTGCGGTAGTGTTCTTTAGTTGGATGGTTACTACTTTTTATAATTGTAGCTATAAACTGTTATTTAGCAACTTGATGTTTGCCAAACAAGTCTTGCAAAAATGCTAATTTGTCAAATTTTGTTTGCAAGGGCAATAATTTGGATGCTATATTATATGTTCATGTTATATTGTAGCATTCAAGGAAGAAGAAGCTGACTAGGGGAAACTTATCTCCTTAATGTTAGATGTTCTTGTTCATGAAAAGGAAGCTTGGTGCTTCTTCATGGAGAAGAGGTGGGCTCGGTAGTCAGTACATTCATTTGGTGAAGATCCTTTTCTGATTTTAACTTTTTCAAAATATGATTGGGAGGTAGCAATGCCAAGCGATTATCTGGTAAATGCACTTGGTGGGAAATATCTACTTCTTTCCATAGTCCACGTACTTAATTGTAGAGTTTTCTTCTCATCCCGTTTATCTTTGTAATGTTCAGCTTGCATGCACTTTATATAAACTTGAGCATAAAATTCATTTGCATGAACTTCTTTGTGGAGGAATAGGACTCTGGCACCAGGTTCTAGTGCTTAATATTTTCCAGCCATTCCTTTATTGTTTTCCCTTGGCTTCTTTTGCTATTCATTTTGAGGTTGTGTTAGCAAGTTTGCTTGATGCCAGAGAAACTTAGAAACTATGGAGCAGTTTTATGGACATTATTAGCCTATTTTCATACTACCAAAGAAGTTTAATTGATTGGTATAGACTATAAACCAGTTGATCCAGTAATTGGATGCTTGATTTGTGAGGTATAGGATGAAATGAACTTGCCCTACATTTGGCGCCAGGATTGATCTCTAGACCTATTGCTTCTTCACAAGAAATATGATGAACTGTAATATTTATCTAATTATTTTTACTTGATTGAATGTCCCGAGCTGTAATGAAGCTGTTGTTCTGGTTTCATTCATCCTTCATTCTCTTATTTCCAGAAAGGATTGATCGTGGATAACAAATGAGTACTGTTGCATGCAGACTGCAGTTTTTAAGTCTTAATCCTAAAAGATTTAACATATGTTTCAGTTGTTGAAAGAACTATTGTGTTTGTGTTGAGGATTTCCTTTTCTTAATTTGTATGTGGATTTTTGGTTGTATGTATCTCTGGTGAAATAATCGTTGAACATTTGTTGATGTTTAGTAGTTTGTATATATTAAATGCAACAGCACTCTTTTTCACTGAGGACTTATTTGGTCTCTGACCCACCATTTGTCTTGTCACAAACTGCATCTACTTGTTATCAGGTCTTTCCACAAAAAATAAATAAATAAATAAATAAATAAAAAGATGATAACATCCAAGTCCCTGAGCTAAAATATTTTTATAAATAAAGGCATAATTACTCTATTGTAACAAGTTTTTAACTCACTATTATTGAAATGTCGAAATCATTCAATATTGAATTTCAAATAGCCCAATTACAATGAGGGATCTTTTATCATTTGGGAAATAGGTTATTTTATTTGTGCACATGCGTACGTATGCGTGTGTATATAGATAGATATATGTGTGTGTATGTGTGTGCATATGCGTGTATATGGATAAATATGTGTGTGTATGCACGTGTGTAAATAGGTATATACACTTGGAAGGGGTAATTCAATGTAGAAATTGATCAAGTTTACCTATAATGGAATATGATACATCTCTTCCTAACCCTATTGAAAACTTAGTTCTATTTGTAATTATAATTTAATGTCCGTCCCTCCATTCATCCTTGTATATGGAACGAGATGTTCTAAGTTCTGATCTTTCTATATTGCTCGTTCAGTTGTGTGTTTTTGTCATTCTGTGGGCAGGGTAGAATTGATTTGAAATAAACCAATATAAGAGTAAACCTAGATGATAGGTCGGTTCTCTATAACACTTTCGAGGGTCTATGAGAGAGGACGTGTCAGTAAAATTAGTAGGTTTAAGTTGCTTGAGAGATTTGATCGTAATGAATCCCAACCACCCAATTCTCCTTTATCTCCTATTCTCAATCTATTTCATCTCATGCGTCTCCTTTACTCTTCTTGAAATGACAGAATTAATAATTTCAAATATCACAATCAGAGCATGGAACGTAATATTAGAGGTTATGTGAAACTGTGAACGGCCTAGAGCATTCTCTGAAGTTTACCCAGAGAATAAATTCAGAAATCAAATGGAAACAAACGGCAAGTATTTTAGTCAAAATATAGGAAAATTCAATCAAAATTTTGCCTTAAATGTTGGTCCATTGAAATGAAATAGCGATAGCAGAAGCAAGTCGTACATGTAACATCAGTGAAAACGTTAGGAGAGTGGTCTCATCTTGAAAGTTGAAAGCCGTGGCTAAAAGCGCTTTTTTTCATGCGTTGTCTAGGCAAGGATCAATGAATCATTTTAAGTGATTTTTGGACCACTCGTTTCTCACCTTTGCTGTAGCCCAAAATCAGCACATGGGTAAGACCATGAATTTATAATCCAGCAATTTGATGCAATAATCTTAAAACAATTTTAGTGCAAATGGGTCCAATTTTCATGGTTCATGCATGTCTATTTCAACTTGATTTCAAACCACTGCCCTATGCTCAAGTATAATAGTTTTTTGATCTCTGTTGATGCAGAACAGAGGAAAAATTTATTTGACCCATTATTGTCCGTCATTCCATTAGTAATATAGTTTATTTTTTTTGTTTAAAATTAATTATTTTGTTACGAATTCAATATATTTTCGCTTGTGTTGTTGTCGACTTCTTAGACATGTTTCAATGAGATAAAATACTACAATAACAAAAAAATTACATTGCTTTCAAATCACACTCCTTAGTGATACAGGGGCAATTCTAATCACAAATTATTTTTTTATTATTTTAAATATTATAATATTACTCTACTTTTTAATAAAAACGAGATAGAAAAAAATAAATTATAATTTATTAATTATTTATTATAATCTTATTAATAATTTTTTTTAAATAAATTATAATTTATTAATTATTTATTATAATCTTATTAATAATTTTTTTTAAAAAAAAATAGATCTTTTATTATACGATTAAAGTTACTTTTATTCGTTTTCATAATATATTAAATTTATTAAAATAAAAAATAAAATAATAATAATAATATTTATAATATTTATAATATTATGCTTCGTAGTAATGTAAATGCGATTAAAATTACGAATTTCAATTAATGATCTAAACGGAATTTGGATAACAAATTTTTCATATAACTCCTAAAAGATTCTCATGCCGTATGTTGCTTGATATTAAACAAGATTTATGAAATAATCTTTTAGAATAATTTATATTAATTGAATGAATTAATAATTACAGGTACCAGAAGAGTGTTTTGTGGACCATTTTGAAAATGAAAAGTGAACCTCCAACAGGAGCGTTAGCAAAAACAAAACAAAAATAAGAGAAGAAAAGCAAGTGTCAAAGGCAAAAGGCTTATCCTGTTATCCAATTGTGTCGCAATCAAAAGAAATGGACACAAGTAACAGAGGAGGAGAGAAATAATAGACAGGAGAAGGAACGTGGTTTTTTGTAAGCGCTCTCATTTTCTTTTCAGTCTTTTACTTTATTCATTTATTTTTATCGCATGATTAGGGCCTCCACCTTTCAATTGCTAGCTCAATTTTGCCTTTTTGAGTGCTTGGCATTGCTTCTTTTGGAGTTCATTCTCCATCATCCTTTTCCTAAATGCTTACTTTGTGGCAACTTTTCTTTTTTTAAAAAAAAAATAATAATAATTTTTGATGCGATAATATAGAATTTATATAGAATTTAGATGCGAATTATTATGATATAATACAAAAATCTACATCAAGTGTGAACCATTTATACTTTTCATTATATTTTTAAAGGAAAATCTATAAAAATAAATACAATCAACTTAATTGATTAAGTTTTAAAGAAAAATAAAATTTATTAAATAAATTTAATTTTTTTTAATAAAATAGATATAATTAATTTTTTCATCCTTTTTATTACAAGAAAAGTTGAAATTCATAATTTTTTGTACCACTTTAAAAATTTGTGTAATCGAATCAATCAATCTCTACAAAGTATTGTAATACAACACAAGCTTTTATATATATATATATATATATATAAAGTCTCAAAAAAATTAACTTTAATAATATGTAATTAATTATTTAAGACAATTTTTTTTAAAAGAAAAATTATTCATAAGAGTTTTGTTCAAAAAGATTTTCATTCATGTTTAAGTTTTCACCATAATTTGGTTGCATTAATTCTTTTTTTAAGCAAATATAAAAGTAAATAGAGTAAATGCCAAAATTAGTAATATATACCAATACTGACTGATTTGATATTATTAAAAATAATTTAGGGTTTTGGATGCACATGGCTCCATGTTCAAATGCACTAAATAAATGATATAATTTAGCCATGGCATGACTCATGGGAGGTGCAAACAGAAAGTATTAGTAGTGAAACTACTACTAGATCTTGGCACATGGTTTGATTGCTTGGAATTTACTTCTTGGATTTTCAATAATCTTTAATTAATTAATTGATTTCTAAACTTGCTGTAGGTGTTATGTAAATTATATAATATGTATAACAAATGACTATCGAAACTTCTAGGAATTGATTTGAATATATAGTTTTTAAATAGGATGTTGGTTAAAAATAGCGACGGTGGCAAAAACAATAAAATAAAATAATTAATCTTTGAAATTCTTACAATAATCTTTCCTTTGTATATTATTTTATTTGGGTTAATTAGGAGGAAGAAAAGTACAGTATAAAACTAGCTAGAAAAGTGACAAATGTAATAAACAGTGTTGAGGAAAGCAGGCAAAGACATTATTTTTTTGTGAGGTCATGTTGATGGGTGGTCACATTCAAGTTATTGGCCAAATAACAATTGGGGTTGAGATCTAAGTTTATGCTTGATGGGCTCTTTTAGAATATGTGATGCACATGCCATTACCTTCTATGAATTTCCAAGTATTTTTTTTAAAATTTTTCTTTGATAAATATTCTATAAATTTGATCAAACTCCAGTAAAATTTTTTTATAGTCATAATATCGGAGTTGAACTAATTTTATTACTATAAAAAAATTATAACTTAACATAAGTGTAATTAAAAAAAATATTATTTAAAATTTATTATTCTTAATGTAAGTGATATAAAAATAAAATATATATATATATATTATATTAATAATTATTTAATAGTGTCAAATCCAAAAATTTTTGTGTCAACCAACTTTAAATATACTTAAAAAATTAAAAATATTTTGACTTCAATTATAAGGTATCTATTTTATCGAATTATTACGTATCTACAAATTTAAAAATGTAATAACAACTCTAAAAAATAAATTATTATCCTAAATAACTTAAAAAATATTTTATTTCATCTTTTTCTTTATTTAATGTAATATAAGACATATTTTTTTACAATATATAAATAATTATTATTATGTGGAGGCAATTTTCTTTATATAAAATTTAAAAAAATTATAACTTATTATAATGTGAAGTCTATTCTTACTTATAATTAACTCAAATTAAGATTAAAATTGTTTATGATTATACGAAGATTATTCCTACATATATTATCAATATAAAGAGATTTTACTATATATGTCAATATTTTATCAATTTATAAATTAAATAAAAAATTCTTAGGATTTTTTTTTTTCAAAATTACATAAAATTAAAAACATTCTCATTATAATATTAATTTGAGTTGTCTTCTAAATAAATACGTATTTATAATTAGTGATCGATAAAAGTAAAATCAACTATATATTGATAATAAAATATATTTGTCAAATATTCTAGAAAATAGTTAAGTAAATTCATTTAATGAGACAACATATCTTTTTATAAAATATATTATAAATTTTGTGCGAGAAAAAAAATTTGCCTATTTTTTAAAAAATAATTTTAAGAGTACAAATTTTTACATAATTCTTTCGGATAAACTAATATTATAAATTACAATATTATTACATATTTTATATAATTTATTTTTTTTAGTCACATAAAATTTTCATTTACTATCATATGAACTTACAATATAATGATAAAATACTCTCACATCAATTTGTTTCAAATTAATAAGGTGTCTAAGATCACACTTAAAAGTTGGAGATAGATAAAATTAATTATTTAAAAATTTTGAGTTGTTCGTCGTGTGATTAAATAAATAAAAAGAGAAAAAGAGAAAAGAAAGAAGATAAAAAAAAAAAAAAAGAATCTAGTTTGGTGGGTTAAAATAAAAAAGTAAAAAAAGAAAAAGGAATCTAGCTTGGTGGGTTGCTTAGCTGGTGACAGATAAAATAGGGGAGGGAAGGTTAAACGGCATCACATGGCAGACAGACAGAAGAAGGAGAAGATATCTATTCATATATCACATGGCCACCATGTGATTTTTTAAACAACTTAAACCCCCCTTTTATTTTGTCTACTTGTAACTTTTCAATCTCAACCAGTAAATCAAATGTCACAGCCAGCTATATATTTATTTATTTCTATTTTATTTTTTTTATTCATTTTCCATCTCAGCAATTTTTGACAATCCATCCACTAGTTTTCTTCTTCCTCCTTTTTTTTTTAAAATTAAAAAATAGAATGGAAAATTTGTGCCTATTTATCTAATTAATTTTGAAATTTTCAAAGTTTTTAAAATAATATAATATTATTATATCAATATGTACAAATAAATTTTTATAAGAGTTTATATATTTTGTGATACTGAAAAATTAATCAAGATGAAATTTGAAAATTTATGTAATCTTTCATCTATGCTTTTTTAATTTTTTTTTCATTTAATTTATGAGCTTGACCTTATTAAGTTTGAAATCATGAAGTTGCAGCATCTACCATTGTCAGAAAAAATAAACAAATTAAGTTTTGAATCTCTTTTCTCTTGTTAGTACAATTTATTTCAATGGTTTAAACCTAGATTCAATCTTGCCATACCCTTTTTTGGGGGGGGATATTTTAGAAAAATAATAATATAAACCTTTTTAATGAAAAAAAATATATCAAACATAAATTGGAACATACAATTCTTTATTAATATTAATCTGTAACTATAATTTATATCAACGTTTATATAAATAATATTTTTATTTTTTTAATATATAAAAGAGAGTAAAAAATATTCTTAATTTTATCAAATAGATGAATAATTATACAATAAAATCTCTTTATAGTCGTGATATTAGAATTAAATTAATTTTATTATTATAAAGAGATTATAACTTAATAAATATGTAATTATAAAATTTATTACATTGACTTAATTATTCTTAATACAATTAATATAGAAATAAAATTTGTACTATATTAATAATACTTAATGGAATATGTCAAATTTTTATGAATAGACATTGATAAAAGTGATAGACATATTTTCAAAAAGTTAGTACATTATTTATGTAGCGTTGGAAATATGCGTTGAGAAACAACTATATGTTTTAATTAAAGAAGAAATTAAAGTTTAAATTAAACAAGAAAGAGGAGATAATCTTGAGAATAATAGTAGGAAAATATGAAAATTTTCATTTTAAGAAATCTTAAACATATTTGAGAAGTTAGAAATATTTTAATTTTAACAAAATAATATTCATGTTTGTAAATTATTACATACTTGTAAATTCAAAACTATAATAACGACTGTAAAAAATAAATTATTGTCTCAAATAAATTTTAAAAAAATAATTTATTTAATATAATATAACATATATTTTTTGCAATATATAAATAATTATTACTATATGGGTGCAAATTCTTTTATATATGATTTACAAAAATTATAACTTCTGACAATATAAAGTTTATTTTTAGTTATAATTAACCTAAATTAGGATATAAATTTTTTATAATTACATAGATGTTATTCTTTTATAGATTTTTATTGTTATACATTTAGATGATCAAACTATAGCAGTGAAATTACATGCTTGTCACAAATTTTATACAATTATTTTCTACTTTTTTATGAATTTACTTAAGTAAAAATAAAAAAATATAGAATACATGATGATAATATAATAATATTATATAAATTTATTTAAACAAATTACAGAATATAACAACATTGATTTACAGTACAAGCAAGCAACGGGTGTTGATTTAAAACCTTAAATAATCTCAAGGTATCTCTGATGATTGCTGCATATCATCTACAGATTATTTATGGTTTCTTAATTTTAATTTGCTGCAAACAGATCGAGGGAGAGTGTGTGCTGTCCCGTACTGATTATTCTTTAGAGATCTCTATATTTCCAACTTCAACAACATAATTATAGAAAAACAGAAGCAAATGTATAGTGTGTGTGTGTATTTCGGCTCAAGAAATATCCAATAGTTGTTATCTATTTATACAAGCAGCTACTCAACCCTAAAGAAGAAAAATACAAATATGATGTCTCATGTATTGTACGATTACACAGCTATCAAAATTCCATAAACTGAGCTTTCCTTCAGCTGAATAATAATAGTCCACATTGCACTGCCATAGGTGAGGGACCTTAGTTGACACCTCTTTCTGCCAAATCATGCCTGCAGCACACAATACTAGCTGGCTTCTTTAACCAACTCAAATCACTACCACTCACGACACAGCGATCAAACTATTTGCTTTCAGATTATATATGCAGGAGGGTTTGTTCTCCACGTTTTCAGCAACGAATACTCTAATGCCATTCAGTTTTTAATATTTGCAATTAGCTACTATCATAGAAATAAGTGCTTTCGCGTTTTGCTGTCAAAACTTTTCATATTTTACTGGTTCAAAATCTTATCACGTACCGGGGACCGCAGCAGAACAAATCCATATCAGCTGCCATTGCTGCCATTTATGGCTCGCTCCTCTCTGCAACAATTTATAAAAAAAGCAGTATCAGATGATTCATGTCTTAATTTAAACTATTCATATTTTCAATCAAATCACACAAAGGGCGATGATACGTGGGTAGAATTGACTTTAACATCAAAGGTGAATTATTGCTTAATTGTTTCGGCTTTTAGATTAAAAAGTTCATAAATAAAATTTCATGTCTCAAAGATTTCTACTCAAATTTATTATGATCCTATCGGATTCACATCTTATGTCAAATTTAGTATTAGACTAAAAATATTAAGGTTAAACTCTCTTTTAATAGCTAATTAACATTTTCAGTCAAGTGATTAACTTTATAATATTGTAACATTGACAACACTTCTTATGTGTGTGTAAGTGAAAGATATTTACAAAATATAATGTTGAGGGAACATTCTTAGGTATAAACATCATAACTTCTTGCTATCATATGTATGTATGTATTAAGTATGGCCCGTATATTTTATTTAAAAAAGAAAATAGGGACTGAGAGAAAGAGAAGTTTAGGGTTGGGTGACATGTTAGCTAGGCTGTAAATAACTAAAGAATAATAATAAATAAAGAAATAGGAATATGCATAGACAAAGTGGGAAGGCATCTAATCTATTAATTCTATTCAGTTAGAGAAGTAGTACAAGGCATCTAATACTATCCAGCCATTTGCACTACTTCTGCCAGCGAAGCATCCATTACTTTAAAACAAATGCCCTAGTAAATTAAATAATTATTATGCTTGTAATTTTTAATACAAGCAAAGTATACGCAACAACATCAACAATACTCACAATTCTCCCTCAATTAAAAAAAAAATAACAAAGAATATATACAAGTATACAAAAAAAAATTATATGAATTGTAAAATAAGCTTATATAATTTATTAATTATATTAATTTTTTATTTTTATTTAATTAATACTATCGTACCGTTAGTTTTATTCTATCATTAATCAAGTTATGTGTGTATTTACTTACTAATTAAATGACAGAACATTATTCATATAAAAAAAATTAAGTTTTAAGTGATTGACATTAATTTAAAATTGTCAATCATTTATCCTATTAATTTATTTAATTCATATAGCAAATCAACGACAATGGCAAAATTTGTATAATTACACTACTTTTGATCAATACATTGTTTTATAAAAAAATAAAAAAGTTTTTTTAGGCCCTTAGAGTTATGAAAATTTTGTCTCTGTTTGTTATAATATTTAATTCAAATATTAAAAAAATATATTAAAATTAAAGAATCATTTTAGCCTCTCAATTAAAAAAAAATATTTTAATCATTCATATGATAAATATTATTAAATAAAATATTTATTATAAATATTTTTATAAATACAATATACAAAATGAATATCGAATTTATACATCAACGTGACAGTAATAAGAGTTAAATTATAATATTAATAGTAAATAAATATTAATTTATAATAATAATATTAATTTATAACAATGGACACTGCACTTATGCAAATCATATTACAATATACAAATTTAAACTTGAATATATTGAACAAAAATTTTGATCCAACCCTAATAAATATTAGAACAGTAATAGTAAAAAGTAAATGTTCTTATGGTAATTTTTTTTTTTCATTTTTTATTTTAAAACCAAAAGAAGGAGGTAACTTGTCTTACGGTGATCAATTGCGTGGCCTTCACCCTCCCCCAAAATGGAAATAAACGGTGCCCATTCTCTCTTGAATTTTACCTAACTTTTTACATTTTTATTTCTATTTTTTTTTTCATTTTTATAATTTTACCCAAATACCCTTCTATAATTATTCTAACAATGACCAAAAAATTAATTACCTTTTTTGATTGACCAAACTGCCCCTCTCCATCTTTGATTATTTTTCTACGCATAATAATGCTATGATAGCATACTTCATCTCTGATTATTTGTGCATTTAATGCTCTTATTGATTGATTTGGTCCCACTTCTTTTTGCATTATGTGTTGCTTGTGCAATCCACTTGTTTTTATTTTTTATTTTTTTTTATTTGACTCAATAATTGAGTTACTGAATTGATGGGCAAATTGTAAATAATAAATCTTCTGTCTCCCAACTTTCATAGTGATTTGATTTGATACTTAGCTTTCACTGGGGGCAAGTTTGGCCCGTTGTATTAAGAGGTTGGGACTGTATTAAAAAAAAAAATTGTATAATATTTGACAATTACATAAAACTACATTGAAGGTATAATTAGATATAATAATATATGATATATATTATTTATTATATTAAAATAATAATATAATTTAAAAATATAAATATTAATACAATCTAATATATTATTATATTAAAAATGTGTTAACTTATAATATAATACAATGCATATTGCACTAAATATAATATATATTTTTTATTTAATTTATTATAATTTAATTTATTTAAAATAATACAATTCAATATATATTATGAAATGAGCTCTAAAGTAGCTATAAAATATTTTCTTATTTTGAATATTGAAGTTTTTTTTTTTTTTTAACTTCAACACATTTACTTTTTTAAAAATATATTTTTACGGTAAATAAAAATATAACAATTATAAATATATTCTAAATTAAGTAAACTTACAACTACACTTTGAACATAAAATAATAAATTCACACAAATTAATAATAATAATAATAAAATAATAATAATAAAATAATAATAAAAATGGGACTTTCAAGAACTCTTATCGAATACCAAGTCGATTTCCAATTTAAGTGCATTGAAAAAGACGTTATTAATTTGAAAACCAAGTGAGAAATGCAGTGAAATCAGTACAAAAGGGATGCCACAAATTGTATGGCTCTCCCTCAAAGTAATATCGAATTTCATCTTTCTTGAAACCCAAAATAGAGAAACACCCAAATAAAATCAAAATCTAGCCATATCAATCAATCAAAATGGTCCCCCATAAAAAAAAAAATAAAAAATAAAAATCACAATATTTTAAAATCGTGGATGATTGTATGTAATCATAGCCATTAAAATTTTGGATCATATTTATTATGGTAGGTTTGCAACTAACTGAATTTGGACACCATTTACTTCAATTCATAAATTGCTTGGCCTAATAACATGACTTACAACTAGTTTTTAATTCAACAGTGGAACCCACTTCAAATTTTGTCCTTTTTTATTATTATTAAAAAAAATTCTTTGATTTTGAAGAAAAAAAATTAATTAAATTACCTAATTTTAAAGATAATGTTCGTGAGGACAATTTTTTCCTTTGTATAATTATGAAATCAAAATCAATTTTCAAAGTATACATTACAATTTGTCGCCATCAAAGTTGGCCCCCTTGCGCCACAACAGTCTCCACCAACAAGTTTGAATATTGATGATAGATAGATAGTTAAGTCTTTAAGTCATTTATTTAAATTTTATTATCTTGTAATTTTTATACTAATATATAATTAAAAATCTATTCCTTCTCTAATGATTTTATCATTATGTCTACACTTTTTGAGTGATATTTTATTTTATTTTATTGTAAATAACGTAATATTTAAACAAAAATTTTTGTAGATTTTAAAATAAAATTTTATCTTATTTCATCCTCTAACAAATACGTGACAAGTTACTTGAATAAATTATTCTTAATAACTATAATATTACTTTTTTACAAATAATTTTATCAAAAATATTTACTATTTTTTTATATTTAATTTTCATTCAAACGTATTATATTAAAATTATAAACAAGTATTATAATTTTTTTTGACTATTGTTATTGATACTTTTTATAATTTTAAAATTATTTTATTAAAAAATCTTTCTATATAATATATTCTTATTTTTTTTCTTATTTAAAATATATTTATTTGTAGTTAAATCAAACCTCAACATATGCATAAAGTTTATAAAAAAAAAAAAAGTGATTAAAAGTATTAAAATAACAATAATATATTCTTTTTTTTTTTTTCCAAAATCATTTTCGTGTTATAAATGAAAGATCAAATCTTTTTCTTATTGAATAAGGGTGTTTTGGGTAGATAAAATATACTTTCTTTTTTTTAAAAAAATAAAATAAAATTATAATTCCCATAAAAGTACTAAAGATCACTAATCTGGTGGTGCAATAAAAATACACCAAAAATAAGCTTCAATGATTAAAGGTCAATGTGACCCATGTTAGGGGTGATGTAGTCATTTCACTTTCCAAGCATAGCCAACCGCCACTGAAACCCAAAAAGCGAAGCTGCCAATCTCACGTTCATCTCCCTTCACCGTCCAAAAATTATTCAAAGAAAAAGTAAATAATAAATTAATAAATTTAATTTTTATATATATAAAAAATTAAAATATAAATATATTATAAAAGCTGACCTACACGGGCCGGCTTTTAACTAAATTTAGCTGGACAGACAAAAACCAACTAATTATTACCGTCGTCGCCATGTGCAGCTGTTCATAAATTCTTTTGTTTATTTATTTATTTTTTTAAAAATTTTATATATTTCTGTGCAACTTTTATTATTACCGATAACCCACAGCTCCGGTCATTATATTACATAAAAATTATCATTAATTGCAGTTATGTAATGAAAAAAAAAGAGTAAATATTATGTGATTAAATATTATTGTTGCCAAGTGGTGGAAATGATCTCAGTTAAAAGACTATTTCTTTCTTCTTTTCTTTTTTCTTGATGTATACTTAAAATCATAAAATAAACAAAGAAATAAAAGACTGGAGATTCCACAGCTAAAATAAAAAAAAAAGGAAGTAGAAGCAAGCGGCTTCTTTGAGATTGACAAGTAGTAGCAGATCCCACAGCCTCATAATAAATTAATAAATTCACCATTCAAACCCTTTTAAGAGAATTCACCCTTTCTTTCTTTCTTCTTCTTCTTCTTCCTCTTCTCCTTTTGTGCGACACTATTCTTTTATTTTTGTTTGCTGTAATTGTTACAAGTAGGAAGAGAAGAGAAGAGGTTTTTAGCTAATCCTATATGCTAGCAGGGAAGCCAAGTATATCCGGCGATGCTGCCACCATCACCACCACCGTAACTGCGGCGGCCGCTGGCGGAGAAGCTCGTAACGAAGGCGGAGAAGAAGCTGTTGCTGAAGCTGCTGCCGCGGCCGTTGGCGGATCAAATTCAGGTGAAGATGATAAAAGTAGGGTTCTTGATGAAGCTGACCGTGCTTTCGGAGGAAACAGGTGGCCGAGACAAGAGACTTTGGCTCTTCTGAAAATAAGGTCTGATATGGATGTCGCCTTTCGTGATGCTAGTGTTAAAGGCCCCCTTTGGGAGGAGGTTTCCAGGTGAAATAAATAATTTTCTCTTATAATTTCTTCAATTCAATTTTGAGTTCCTCAGTTGAGATCTGTAAAGAACTGTACTTAATTTTCTTCAAAAGTTTCTCATTTTTCTTTTGGGTTTGTTTTTATTCTTTTTTTTTATTATTTTTATTTTTTACAGTCACATCGATTGATGTGGTAAATTCTGAGTTTTATCTTTCACTTGTTGGGTGTGTTTAAGAGAATTGTGGATCAGGAAAAGGAAATTCAGTTCAGAATTCAGGCACTTGTTTTTTTTTTTTTTTTTTTTTTCTTTTTTCCTTTTGGCATTGGCCTTCCCCATTATATTTCACAGGGAATAGTAATTAATCTGAATTGTGTGGTGGCGTAGATTCTTTCAACTAATTTCGCCATGGCAGATTCAGACTGTGTTCATCAATCAATCATTTGTCCGAACTCTCTCTAGTACAATTTCTTGTCTTGATTATATGATTTCTACGTTTATTATATGTGTCAAATGGTATTAGATTTTTGTTTTATTGCTGAATTTAAGATGGGATTAACACATAAATGGAGTTTGATTTTTTCTACTGTTATCATCAGGAAGCTAGGAGAGCTTGGATATAATCGAAGTGCCAAGAAATGCAAGGAGAAATTCGAGAACGTTTACAAGTATCACAAGAGAACCAAAGAAGGCCGAACCAGCAAAGCACAAGGCAAAACTTACAGATTTTTTGATCAGTTAGTAGCCTTTGAAAATCACCCTTCACTTTCATCTCCATCGCCAAAGTATCAACCTCCGTCGGTGGCGGTGGCGGTGGCGGTTGCGGCTCCGCCCGTATCGATAGCAATGCCGGCAGCTAATCCTCCACATAACATCAATACTGTTCCATCAACAGCAACAGCAACAACAGCGCCACATATGCCAACTCAAAACATTGTCACAATTCCATCAACAAACCTTACAATTCCTTCATTTCTATCCACAAACCCTACAAATTTACCCCCACAACAGGCAACAAACCCAACCAATCGTCCCTCTCTAAGCAATAACCCATCCTCTTTTCATAGCATTCCCGCATGTCTACTGTCGAATTCGACGTCTTCGTCGACCTCATCGGACATGGAACTGGAAGGGAGGAGGAAAAGGAAAAGAAAATGGAGGGATTTCTTCGAGAGGCTAATGAAGGAGGTGACAGACAAGCAAGAAGAACTACAGAAGAAATTCTTGGAAGCAATAGAGAAACGTGAACATGAAAGAATGGTTAGAGAGGAAGCTTGGAGAATGCAAGAAATGACAAGAATCAATAGAGAGCGAGAAATTCTGGCACAAGAAAGATCAATATCAGCAGCAAAAGATGCTGCAGTTATGGCTTTTTTGCAGAAACTAGCTGAACAACAAAATCCAGGCGGCCAGATACAAAATAACATTAATATTATTCCTCCACCAATATCTCAGACGCCACCGCCAGCCCCACCCCCGTCACAACCGCCATCAGTACCGCCGCTACAGCCTCAGCCCTCACCGACAGCACCGGCAACACAACCACAACCAGCAGCAGTGTCACAGCAGATAGTAAATTTAGATGTGATGAAAACAGACAACGGGGATCAGATCAGTAATAATTTCATGGCAACAAGCTCTTCGAGATGGCCTAAAGTTGAAGTTCAAGCGTTGATAAAGCTGAGGACAAATCTGGATCCGAAGTATCAAGAAAATGGACCGAAAGGGCTACTGTGGGAAGAAATCTCTTCGGGGATGAGAAAGTTAGGTTACAATCGAAGTGCGAAGAGATGCAAAGAGAAATGGGAGAATATAAACAAGTATTTCAAGAAAGTGAAAGAGAGCAACAAGAAAAGGCCAGAGGATTCTAAAACCTGTCCATATTTTCATCAACTTGATGCTCTATATAAAGAGAAGTACAAATTTGATATTGCTACAGCTTCGAATCATCAATTATTCAAGCCTCAGAACTCAGAGCCATTAATGGTACTGCCGGAGCAACAATGGCCACCTCAGCCTGAACACAGAATGTTACAACAACAGCAACAAGATTCAGCCATGGAAGATGTAGAGAGCGATCAGAATGTTGAAGAAGATGACAAAGATGTTGAAGATGAAGAAGAAGATGGAGGAGAATTCGAAATTGTACCAAACAAGCAAGTTAATTCAACGGATGCAAATGAGTGAGAGTTATGTCGGCAAAGGATAAATTTTCTGATGTGGATCTGGTTGCATTTCAGAAGAAATTGCACCGTCATCGTCGGCCGGCGGCGGCGGGTATGGGACGGGGTGAAATTTGGATTAAATTATACGCAAGAACATGCACATGGGGGGTTGATTGTCGCATATAGTCAGTGGGATTATATGTAAATTTATGATTTATATTTATAATTTATTTATTTTTGACCAAAAAAATAATAAGTCGAGGGAAAGGGAGAAGAGAGAGAAATTCAGGGTTCCACACAATAACTAGAGAGAGAGTAGTTTTGTATTTTTGTTTATGTTATTAGTTCATGGTGGTGTAAATGTGAGAAATGGTTACTTGCCTTTTTTTTTTTTTTTTTTTTTTACTTTCTTTCATTATAATAATTATTTTCAAACATTAAAAATTATTTTTAATTTAAATTTTTACAAATACAAATATTTATTAGCAATTAAAAAAATAATATTAAAATTAAATATAATTATAAATTAAATTCACTTTTTAAAATTAATTAAAATTAAGTTAAACTAATTTTTAAAGAAAATCTTAATATTTATGTATGAGAGACAGAGAGAGCAATAATTTTTAAATATGTTGTAAAATATATTCCCTTAATTTACAATAAAGATATAATATTTTGTTTCTAAAAGGTAAGGAACTTAAGAGCTTTTAAGAATTTCAAGTAAAAATATATCAGATGCTGCACTATGTACGTATATAATATATTATTTACAATAATAACACGATTAATATAAATTTAATTATTAAATAAATTACCTAAAAATGGAAGTATATGTGATGTATAGATTAAAATACGGGGATTTTGAGGTGTATAGCGAGGCCTAGGCCTAGCTCTTGCCTCTTTCCAATTGCATTCGTGATTTGGATCCCCACAACATGGCAGCTTCACATGTAGATGTAGTGATGGAGGGTCCACAGAGAGGAATCTTTCCTAGTTCTTGGTAAAGATAAATAAATAAATAAATCTTATTTACAATTTTACAAATTAAATGTTTCAGTTTCCTCAATTTGGTTCCCACAGAATTCATTATCTGTCAGTACCAAGTAATCGATTGGGATTTCTTGATTGCATTTACAAGAGCATTATTATTATTATTATTATTATTATTATTATTATTATTTATGTTTACGAAAAATATATATATAGTCTACGTTTTGGTAATCGAAAATTAATTAACCTTAGATAATGCCATAAAAGAACAGTTTGCTTGATCTTCATCTTCTTCCTTCGATCATATTCATAATATTATTGTAGCTGCATGACAATATTCAACAACATCTGCAAATGATCACGAGTATTATATATTTAACGATCAATCAAATTATCAAATAGTTAGCCTTACAGTATTCATTAATAATTATTTGGGAATCTTTTGTAATTATATATATATATATATATATAGAGAGAGAGAGAGAGAGAGAGAGAGAGAGAGAGAGGAGTAGCAGCAGCATTTCCTTTGACTTGAAAGCATACCCTACAATTTTTTGCCGAAGCTTTTGAATTTGATAGTGAAAATTGCTGCAAACGTTGCACATTAAAGCTGTTGTGTCCCACAAATTGATTGGTCTGAAATATTATAAAGATAAGAATAGATATGCTGTTTCCGCAGTAAACAGTATAAGACAATAAAAGCTTCTGCATTGCCATCACATTCAAGTGCATACGCCCACAAAACCAAAACCCAAAAGAAAAAGAAAAAAAAGTTTCCTTTGCGATATAAGAGAGCATCAACATCAATCTCTGCTTGAACTTATCACCAGAGCTAGCTGTCTATGTTAATGAAAAGCACAGAGAGAATGAGGAAATTTATCAGATACGAACATTCAGTGAAATTCATATTTTAACTATGGAGATTTCAGTAGAGTTTTATATTATGTATGCTTCAGTGTAAAACTGCAAGAATTAAAGTGAAAATAATTGTAGTAAAAGCTAGCTGTTGATCTTCTTATTTTACTACATGGGAGTTGAAAATTAGGGTTTACATATGTGAGGTTAAAAAAACTGCGACCGTTAGCTGGAATCATCAAGGAAAATTAGACGCTGTTTTGTTGTTATCGTTGTTTGTACTGTTTGTTTTTAAAAAAAGGCATTTTCTTTCTTGCATGGATATTATATTTTGATTATTGAATGCCACCTGACCTTTTAGAATGTTAGGTATGTGCTAAAATTTGTCTGGCTCTTGAAATAATGAAGAAATAATTTTGTTTTTTCAAAATGCAAATAAAAAGAGAATAAAGGTAGCCAGTTTTTACTTTAGAAACTTAATTTGTTTTGGATTAATTCACTTGGACCTCCGATTTGAATATGTAGGCAAGTGTTTCAATTTTAAATATTTTTTAAATAATAAAGTTGTTTTCTTTTGAGATAAAAATTCAAAATATTATAAAATTGTATTACCAAAATACAGTGCTGCATTGACACAATCTAATTAACAATCTTATATTTTAATGAAGTCACTCTAACATGTTACTTCGAATATTTATTGATATATTAACATATCAAAGGTCAACGATCTTTAAATCTTCAACCCATTACGAGTACTATATACCATTTTACTAATTAACTTTTGTCATTAGGATGAGTTCTCATTGTGAGGAAAAAATATGTATGATAACTAGAATATAAAAAAACTTGTTAATTTACTCTTAAACAGATAAGTCCTTTGCATATTTTAAATTAGTAAAAAATTATATTTTTGAAGAGTTGGACACTTGTCACTATATCTACTAAGATATACAAATACATTACCTTTTTTAATGAACTTAAATCAATAAAATATACTACATCAATTTAATTTGATGTAGTTATAAACAACATGATGTGAAACCTTAGATGAAATTATTTTTAAATCCACAATAAGGTTGACTAAAATTTCAAGAAAGTTAAAATTCATATTTAAGAATTTAAATCCATTAAATACTTATTGAAGAACCTAAATTATGTAGAAAATGCCACAAAGAACTGATATTTGATAAGTTCAGGAGAAAGTTCAAAGAAAAATGTTAATAAAAATAAACTTACTGCTGTTGTGCATTTTTTATTCATCATATGACCTAAAAATTTGTTCCCTTGTCTTTTGTATTACAATATGAAAATCTAATTAAAGTAAAAAGAGTCAAAATGACCCTAAGTCCATAGACAAAGTTATCTTTAAACCCACAAGAAATTTGATTAAAATTCTAATAAAGATAAAATTTAGATTCAAAAATTTAGGCTTGCTAATTTTTTGGTTAAGAACCCAAGTTATGTTGAGAATAACATAAAGAATTAATCTTTGATAAGTTTATGTAAAAGTTTAACGAAGAATGTTGAAAAACAAACTCATGACTAATGTGTATTTTTCGTTCATCATGTGACTTAAAAATTTGTTTTCTTTATCTTTTATATTATAATATGAAAATTTAATTAAAATAAAAAAAGTCGAAAAGACCCAAAGCTATTTGAAAATTAAAATCTCCAATTAATAAAATAAAATAAGCTCAAAATAAATAAAGTTTTGGATTAAAAATAAACAATTCAAAAATAAAATAGGCCTTTCTTGATGATATGACTTTATAACATGTTTTGCACATGACTTAATCCCTTATGTCTTGCACATGACCTATGAAAGTTGTGTCTAAATGTCTCTACTTAGTCCAAACGACGTCCAATCAAAATTAAAATTAATTCTCAGTCTTTTGTACGTCCAGAAAGTGTTATATAAAGTTTGGTATAATTTAAAGGTTCTTTTGACGAAGTTTACAAATATGGCTATAATCACTCCAATAAGCCTATTAAATGTTACCCATAACTTCTTAGCCCAAGCTCTTATAATTGGATTTTGAAAAACTTACAATAGACTTAAATGACACTAGTTTTTATTAGAAGAAGTTATGATTAAGACCATTGTAGCACAGTTTATCTAATTTATGATATATATATTTAAATAATTTTATTTTTTTGGGTCTATTTAATAATGAAATAATTGATAGTTTATTAAAAAAAATATATGTAAATATACAAATAATGTATTTTTATTTTAGAACTATTATTATGAAAATGATATGGGTTTGAATCATTACAACTAGTAGGCCCATATTACAAGCCAATTGGGTTGTCGTGGGTTTTCTTGGAAGGAAATACTACATCTGCCCACCACTTATTTCCTTACTAACCGCATCCATTATTGAAAGTGAAGCTAAAATTGTAGTAAACATAAATAAAGTTGCATGTATACGAGTAAATAAACAAAGAGTGTGATCCTTACAACTTAAAATTTTGACTTAAATTACTGACATCACTTTTAGATCATTAATCTATGTAAATATAATAGTTGAAATTCAAAATCAACATGTTGCATTCAATGCTGCCAATTAACTATTTTTGCTTATACTTAGATTAGAGAGAGTATTAAGTGGGACGGTATTTATTAATAGATTAAAATTTTTAATTATTTATTACTTGAATTTTAGTTGTAATAGTAGTTTATTAAGAATCATTATTACAATAAATATTTAATTTTCTTACAAACAAACAAACAAAAAAACTCATTCTTAATTTTTGTATAATTATGCATTTCATAATTAAAAAATTAAATTAACTTCAACTTTTACCTTTAAATATAAAATATAATTGCATCAATAATTATTTTTATATAATAAAAATTAAAATTATTAAATAAATATAACTAGTTGTATGAATTATAATAAATATAAAGTTATAAAATAAAATTATAAATTAATATATATACGAAGCATATGAAAAATATTTATAATTAAAATAATAACAAAAATAACGATACTTATAATTTATAAGATAATATTAATTTAAATAAAAATAAATATTAATACTGTAAATTAATTTGTAAATAAATTAAAATAAATTAAAATAATATTATGTTCATAATTTTTAAAATAATTAGTTAATAAAAAATAATTATATGAAATTAATTAAAATATAAAAAATGATAAAATACACAAATAAAAAATAAAATTGAAAGTTTAATAGTTTTATAAGGGAGAATAAAGATTTTCAATGAATCCTCTTTCTCCCCTCTATTCTTCCAACCAAACCAAAAAATTCTCCTTCCTTTAAAAATTCTTTTCCTTTCTTTTATAAATTTTAAAAAGCAAACACACCCTTATAATATTATTATATAGTAGTTTTTTTAATATATATATATATATATGCAGGACTTTCTCAAAAGGGATCCATAATTTGTACATGCACTCACAAAAAAGTCCTAATCTAAAAATTAAGAAGGTAAAATATCAAATAAAAATTCATAGATTGCCAATGAAAATTACAACCCATTTTCTAAATTGTTAATAAACAATATTGTTGATACAAACAGTAATCATATGAAGAATTAAGGGCACATATTGTTAAGGGAAATCAACTTGCAATTTATGAACAAAGATAATTTGGCAAAAAAAAAAAAAAATCTTTAAAAAAATATATCCAAGCTAAAAATGATTGTTATTCTTCAATTTTTTATGAAATAAATATATAATAAATTACACAATTAAATTTTTATTACAAATAAATGAAGTTTCTTGAAGGTTTCATAATAATAAACATGTTAATTAGTTGACAAAAGTCTTAGACCAAATAAGTGTCAATTGATAAACGTATTTTATATCTAAATTTTTTAATATCATCTTATTTAGATAGTTTTTAAGAATTTATCACTTTTTAATGAAGATTTTATGTGTTTTTGTAGGATTTTAAAAAATTTATTAATGGGAATACTTGATGAAGACTAGAGGTTATACAAATGTTAAAATGGTTCAAAAATAATAAGAAAGAAAGAGCAAGTGCCTAGGCCCTTAATAAGCAGCACTTGAGTGCTGAAACAATGAAAAAAGTTACAAAAAAATTATATAAGATATGAATATATTTGCTATTGAGTAGGATTGTAATGCTTAATGTGTTTCAATTATTTTAATTCACTTAGAAATATAATAAGTAAATATTTTGAAATAATTTTATTATTATCTTAAAAAATATTAACAAATAATTATAATGTTCTTAATTATCAATTATGAGTGTAAGTTTTGTTTAATGAGAATAAATAAAATTTTAACAGATTAATTAAACTTTCTATTTTTATTTACTTTTAACTTTATTTTTGTTTATTTTAATTTAATTATTAATTAATTTTAATATAAATCAACTTGTTATTCAAATCCTTTAAATAAAATTAAAATAGTATAAATTAGTATTTAGAGCATCACTTTATATTTGTTTGCGGTCATTTTCACCACATCAACCATTACTCTTTTTTTTCCCCCTCTTTAGCAATAAGAATTTAATAATTAAAATAATCAATTCTCCTCATGCAGAATGTCATACATGAGGAAAAGTTAATTGGTGTTATTTTGTTGGAATGTTTATAAACTTGAGGTGGAGGCAACTGAATCATCAAGCCAAAAAAAACCTAGCAAATTTTATTGGTCTAAAATTGTGAAAATCATGCACAATGAAGTGAGGTAAAAGTTTATCATCTTCCAAATGAAGATGAGCATGAGCATGATGAGCTCGATTGATCATCAATTAGAAAAGCTTATCTTATCCATGGAAATAAAAGTACTGAAGAAGAAGAAGAAGATAAAATCTTTTGCTGGCTTATGAAAGCAACAAGTGCTTGTTTTTGTTTTCTTTTATTAATATTTTCAATGGAGAAAACTGTGCATACACGATTATCTATCTGTATATCCATCTGTTTCTTGCTTGCTGATATAGTTATCACCACTCAATACTTGTGGGCCTTTCTCCTTTAATCTTTAATGGGAATGCACTGTTTTCTCAGCTTCAAAACGAAAAAAATGGGCATATCAATCATTCTGCATAGTGCTAACCGCATTTGTAACTTCAGAATTGATATATGCAGCATCTAATTCATCAATCAATTTTTTTGGAAGAATTATTTGGATTTATATGATCAATTACTCAACTTTCTGATAAATTATGAGTTGGTTGATCAATAATAATTAAATCAATCTCATAAATATAGCTGTAAGGAAAGTCAACATTATCTATAGTTAATTTGATACATTATTGTTATATTATTATTTATTAAGATATAACTTAGAAGATTCTTCTTGGTAGGACCATATTATAAATGGCTTATTCATATGTGATGTTGGCACGTTATGGGAAGGAAATGCAGCTATCACTTCTCTCTCTGTCATGTTGGTGACAGACTGTTATTCACTTATTTTCTCACAGTTTTTTTTTTTTTTTTTTTAAATTTATTTTTTATAGCTCAACTTTGAAATTGAAAGTAATAATACTCTGAAATTCACTCAAAAACAAACACTACGAAACATTTCTCCCATTTTCACCCAGTCAACACAAAAAGTAATTTACATGCTACAACTCTGAATTTTCCCTGTTCTTTTTATATTATTATTATTATTATTATTATTAGTTAATTATAGAATTAAAAAAAAAAAAACAAAAATCTTGTTTCTTTCTTTATTGATTTTTCCATGTACCCCATGTGTATCCCCACACCCTAATTTCATGCATACTAAAATCTGGCCTGCATCTTCATCAAACATATCCTCCTGGAAAATTTTGAAATTTAGAAGAAATTAATTACTTTTTTATTTTTATTTATTTATTTTTTACCACAATGAAAGATTTTCACTGTGCAGAAATGAATTCGAAGTATTGTCTGTCTTTGTCTTGTCTCACTCAGTATTCCCCATTGAAGCAGCGGCAGCAGCAGCAGCAGCAGCCGCTGGTTTGTTTGCTACTATCTCATAACCTCCATTTCCTTCTTCTTCATATTCTTCTTCACTGTCTTCAATGTCCTCTTCTTCTTCTTCTTCTTCTTGAATCCGATCCGGCAATGGCGGCCGGTTTTCTTGCTGATGAAGCGGCCGTTGCTGCTCAGGCTGCACCATCAATGGCACCATGTTGTGATTTACAGACTTTACAGATCCATACCCTGAAGAATTTTGATCCGCCTTGCTCTTCTCCCTGTACAAAGCATCAAGCTGGCTAAAATATGGACATGTCTTGGAATCTTCCGCCCTTTTCTTGTTACTTTCCTTAACTTTTTTATAATACTTGTTGATGTTTTCCCATTTCTCTTTACATCTCTTCGCGTTCCGATTGTATCCAATGCTTCGTATGGCGGCTGAGATCTCTTCCCACAACGGCCCTTTCGGTCCATTTTCATGATACTTTTTGGCCAGATCCGTACGAAATTTGATCAGAGCTTGAACTTCAGCTTTTGGCCATCTAGAAGAGCTTGGCATAACGACATTTTCACCGTTTTCAGCTGTTTTATTTGGAAGAGTATGCATATCATTTGTCGTTGCCAAAGCTAGTGGTTGCGGAGTTGGAGGCTGTGGTTGTGGTTGTGGTTGTGACTGTGGCTGAACCGTCGGTGCTAGCTGTACTGGCGTCGGTTGAGGACTTTCCCGAACTGGGTTTTGTTGTTGGCCCGAAATTTTTTGCACAAATGCAATGACTGCTGCGTCTTTTGCGGCTGCTGTTGATCGTTCTTGGATTAGAATTTCATGCTCTCTATTGATTCTCGCCATTTCTTGAATTCTCCAAGCTTCTTCTCGAACAATTCTGTCGCGTTCTTGTCTCTCTATTTCTTCCAAGAATTTATCCTGCAACTGTTCTTGCTTCTTGATCACTTCCTTCGTTAACCTCTTGAAAAAATCTTTCCACTTCCTCTTTCTCGTACCTCGCTCTTCAGAATATTCTTCATCTGACGCAGTCGAGGAAGAGGTAGAACCCGAGAAAAGATTCACAGGTACGTCTGGAAAAGAATTCATAGCCTGCGTCACCGGCACCGGCGTAGGGTTTGCAGCTGGCGGAGTGACAGTGTTGCGGGCTACAATACTTGTAGGGTTTGTAGCAGCTGATGAAACATTGCTTTGGGTGACAGAATTCGGAGGATTAATACTCCATGGAATTGCAGAAGTTGCTTGCATTATTGAAGCTTGAGATTTTGTTTGCGGAATTGAATGAGAGAGAGGACTGTGGTGATGATGATGAAGAGCTTCTAATTGATCGAAAAACTTGTAATGTTTTCCTTCCCGTTTTCCCGTACGGCCTTCTTTGGTTCGCTTGTGATATTTATATACGTTCTCGAATTTCTCCTTGCATTTCTTGGCGCTTCGATTATAACCAAGCTCTGCCAGTTTCCTGATCATCATAAATATTGTAATTGTACAGTTCAAGAACAGCTTTTACTTCTGTTTTTATCCCATCTTAAATTCGAGTAACACAATAATTAGATTAAGTTTAATAACATATTGACAAGTAAAATAAACAAAATTAAAGAAAAAGAAACACCTAATCGTGAATCAACCATGAGCTCAAAATGGATACAAATTTTTGGAAACCATAATTTGGAATCATCAATTTCAGCTGGAGTTTATCAGAGGACGATGAAAATTTGGAAATGTTTGAATAATAAAACCTAGATCACAGAAGAACTGAATTGAAAATCAGTGACATAAAAATGGCTCAGGGAAACACTGGTACTAATTCAAAACCAAGAAAATTTATGAATAATCGTGTATATAGAATGAATTTTGAATGGAAAATGTTAGATCTCTCAATGCATGAGGGTTACTTGAATAGTAAAATTAATTGCCCTATTCAATCAAAACAAAATTAACAAAAAATGAAATTGTAAATTAAGCACTAAAAATCACCTGGAAACCTCTTCCCACAATGGACCTTTGAAACTCGACTCTCGAAACATTTGATCCATATCAGACCGTGTCTTCAAAAGGGCCAAAGTTTCTTGCCTAGGCCAGCGGTTTCCGCCGAAATTCCGGTCACCTTCATCACCTCTTGCTTTACTATCTTCTTCACCAGCTGAATCATTCGAGCCATCTTCACAACCACCATGACCGCCACGATCACGGGCTCCTCCGATCGCTGCTGCTGCTGCTGCGGTGGCGGCGTCAGCATCGGCGGAGGAGCTGCCAAGCAGAGCTGAGGTATCTCCCTGCTGCAGCATAGCACTCTTTTAGCAATTACAGCTTGAGCTCTAGCTCTCCAAAAGTAGTAATATCAACAAAGGATGGTGAATCCTCTCAAGGATTTTTATGAAGATATATATGTAAAGTGTGTATATATATATATATATATTTCCAAGTTACAGATTGATTTTTATGTTGTTTGGGTGGGATCTCCTGTCAATCTCATACCAAAATTTAAATAACAAATAAATAAAATAAGATCTTTTTTTGTTATTATTAATAATCAAGCTGCTCAAATGGAATCTTTTGATATTTTGTTGTGTGTACTACTCAAATTATAAAAATTAAAAACTAAAAGAAAATAAAAGTTCGTATGGGTTGTATTCTATGATCGGTTTAAAAAAAAAAAAACAAAAAAAACAAAAAAGAGAAGAAGAAGAAGAAAAAATAAATGATAACTAAATGAAAATTTTATCAAGAGAGCAATGGCACCAGCTGCAGATAGCGACGATGGGGATAATAAGTTGGCCCACATGTAGGTCAGCTTTGCCTTTTTTTGGGGCGTTTTGGATTTCAGTGGCCGTTGGGTAGACATTGTTAAATGACGAAATTGCCCCTAACATGTATTCCATTGACCCTTTAATCATGCAAGTGCAGGCTAGTTTTTGAAAACCACTTAATTATTTAATTATTTAATTTTTATTCAGATCAGGTGATCCGTTACGCAGAAGTTTATACCGTAACAAAGATTACTTTCACATCTGGCTGGACCGCTTTGTGTGTGTTATTTTACCAAAATGACCCTGATGTGCAGTATTCTTCTTAAAACAAATAATTAATTAATCTCTGGTTAATTAATTATATTTTCTAATAAATTAACTAAGTGATGGCAGTAACAAAACAGACAGACAGTGATACCCGTGGAGCCACGTGGGCTAAACGGCTTGGCAAACCTTGCAGTCAAAGTATCTTTTAAAAAATTTGATATTATTGTGATACGAATGGAATATTGTCTCCATTTAACATTTTTATAACGTAAAATTTATAATTTTTTACTAGAGGATTTTTATTATTATTTTCTAATATTTATCATAATATTATACTTATTTTATTTTCTATAAAATAAAAAAAATAGACAAAAATCTTATTTATAACAAAATATTAAGCAATGTGATATTTGTTATAAATAATAAAAACATAAATTTAACAATTAATTTGGTTAAAACTAAGGAACCTATATGTTCTTCTCCCAAAAACTAATTATTATTATTATTATTATTATTATTATTATTAACTTGCAAAGAATAAGAAATTGAAAGTGGTGTATAATGGATGTAGAATTAAACAAGTTAGATGAAGGTCATGTTATTAGGCAAAAACATTTATGAGTTGAAGCAAGCAGCAACCAAATTTAGTTATAGGTTGTGACCTACCGTAATAAATGGTATTCAAATTTCGTTGGGCTAAAGATCTTATAATATAAATAAATTCTTTACGATTTCTTGAATTATTTGATTAAAATTTGGACCATATCAATTGTATTGGTAGCTAGCTCCCCTTGTGTGTGTGTTGTTATAAGTTGTTAGATGTTGCTCTCTCCCTAATTATTTATTGTGTCAAGCCCGTGATAATAATTTTATTCATTACTCATTAATTTTTAGTTAAAATTTTTCTATTTTTATAGGTAATTACAATTTGTTGTCTCCAATTAATGGGTTATTTTGATCAATTTTTTTATTCTAAATAATCAAAAAAGTCTTAATTAAATGTATTTTAAGAAATTAATTATTGACGATTTTTTGTGAAAAATTAAATTTATGTTTTAGAAAATTATTCTTGTTGACTTGTTTGGGATATTAGCTTTGATTTAGTATTTTTTATTTAAATAATTAATTTTGTTCAAATACAAAATACTAAAAACTAAAATATAATTTTTTTAATATTAAACTTAAATTTGAGTTGTTGTAGTATTCTAATAAATTAATGTAATTTTAAGTTTAAAAATAATTATATATTTACAGCGAATGTCTACATTTTATATGTAAAATAATAATAATAAAAAACCTATTTATTATCATAACAATTTAGCATCAAATTGATTCAATTGGTTTATTTAGTTATCATGAATAAATATGGGTTATAGTCAATCATGAATAAATTTATATTTTATAATTTTTATATATAAATATATGTAATCGTGTATATAAAGTTAATAGTAATTTTATATTTCTACCTTAAATAATAACTGTACATAAATTTACTATTAATTTCTTATTTTTAAAATTACGAACATAACATATTTATATACAATAAATTAACTCTACATATTTATTATTATTATAAAATTATTTTTACATTTGATGGATAAATTAAGAAAATCTGTTGTATTAATTAGTTCAAATTATAAATCTCTTAAAATAATATGGCCTTTGCAATCAATTTCGCTACAACACTTTGTTGCTCTGGTTAATTGTACACCCTTTTTTAAGTGTGATTTCTATGTTATATGCATGACGGTGCTAAGAGGTTTGGGAGATTCTAGTCTCGGGGAAGAAAAAAAATTAAGAAAGAAATGAAGAAAATGAAATAGAAAAGGGTATTAAAGTAAAATGAAGAAGAGGAAGAGGTGGTGAAGGTAGGTAAACATCCAAGAGGAATGGAGCACGGTATTGTTGCTACAAAGGAAAGTGAAGGGTACGTAATTGATAGATAATGAGATTAGTACTAATCACATTTTATTTATGTTTTCAACAATAATTATGGAACAAATTTCAAAAAAATAAATAAATAAATAAAGACAGTATTTTTACTGGTCTGTTTTTTGTCGACCCTTTTGTGTTGCTCTGCTGGATGGAGATGCTTGCCCGCTTTGCTACCACTAATTGGTTTTACATATCCTCCACAACGCCATGTGTCCCAGTGAGAATGGTTGTTCTGAGCGTAAGATCTTTTTAATTTTATATATATATATATATATATATATATTTTTTTTTTTATTTAAGCAAGCATAAAAATGATGATGGGTGGTTTTGCATATCATTTTTTTTAATTTTTATATTAATTATTTTAAATTTTATTTTTATATTTTAAATTATTTATTTTAAATTTGATGTTAATTTTTATAATTTTATGTTTTAAATTTTAAATTTTTTATGTTATTTATTTTAAATTTTAAATTTTAAATTTTAACATTGAAAAATATAAAATATATATTAATCAAGTTTGATGATTAAACATTAATTATTTAATCACTAATAGGTAAGTTACATAGGTTTTAGAATATGATTTCTTATAATTCAATAGGAAATATGAAAATTAACATTTTCTTTTAATTGTTTTTATACATGAGATATTATACTGTAGTCTAATCATAGTCACTATCTTTTTCCCCTCTTTCCTATTGTCACATTCTTATTTAGACCAAAGACAATAAAATCGGAGAGAAATTACTTGCATTAATTGATAAGTATGTATTAATAGTAATATTAATATCACAAATAGTTGGATGTTAAGTAATATAAAATGGAGGTTAAGCATGCCAAATCGAGGACGGTGACATACATACAAACATACATTCGTACATATAGTTTTGGTGATTAAGTAAAGCGAAGATGTTGACAAAAAGAACATACACTCACATCCATATTCCATCCATGTGGATGTTTGTGGTGATAATTAACCTCTCTAATTACCTTCCATTTGCTCACCAAATTCTTCCTTAGTTTATTCCTTTCTCTTTCAACTTTCTCTTCTTTTCTTCTCTCTTTCCACCAAGATTTGTTGCCCTATTGTGTGTGTTACATGTAACACACACAATAGGGCAACAAATCTTGGTGGAAAGAGAGAAGAAAAGAAGAGAAAGTTGAAAGAGAAAGGAATAAACCCACAACCACAACAAAACCCCCACCCCCCAAATTGAGCAACATTTGTGCATCCTTTTTCATTAGATAGGAAAACAAATTATGTGCCTTTTTTTTTTAATTAAACACTGAATTATATTTCATTTCAATCATTAAAATATTAAAAGTATTTATTTTTTCAACTGAATCTTAAAATTTTGATAATTATATCTAAATAAAATCAATTCAAAAAATGTGTAATATAAAATTAATGTGAGACTTGCAATGAGATGAGTTATAACGTAAAAGCATGCATTATAAGAATGAGTTAGATTGAAATTTTAGGGAGTTAAAATGTACAAAATGTAAAAATACATATTTTTTAAGTTTAAGTTTATAAACATATCTTAAATAAATAAAATATTTCAATGGGGCTTGGAGGATTGAACCTCTTCAGATTGTAGCTTAGTTTGTACGAATGAATACTAACAACTCATGCATAAACATAAATCAAGACAAATACTTTAAATATTGATAAGAGGTTTTATACTCAATAAATGAGAGACTTGTCTTGATGTTTAGTTAATATTTTTTAGATTTTATGAAAAATTAACCATGTTCTTGTTGGATTTTCATCTCATGAAAGGATGCACTCGAAAATGATTTGGAGTAAATAACAATTGAATGGACATCATGTGCACTTCAAAAATGAGAAAAATGTGAATAGAGGTCGGAAACTCTAAGGGTGCGGTCCCAACAATGATAGAATAGTAAATAGAGACTTTAGAGCCGTAGCTCTAGGCAACAGCCCCAACAGTCAAAGCTCAGTGCTATAGTAATAGGCCATCGCACTCGACGAGAAATTTTTAGGAATTTCTCCCATCTCTTTATAACTTTAGAAAGAAAAAAAAATAATAACAAAGAAAGGGGAGACGATTTTGGATGAAAGAACAAGAAGGAAGAGAGAAGAACGAAGAAGAGGAGGATCTCAAGCCCTTGACTGGTCATTCCGTCTAAATTTTATTCTTCGTCCTTAGTTTCTTTTATGATTAAATGTTGAATTTAGTTTATTCAATTTTATTTTTCTATAATATGAACTAATTCTTTTATTTTGGAGACTACAATGTAACTAAATTCTAAATAATTGATATTTATTTATTTGAATTAATATGAGTGTTATAATATGGTTGAGTATTTATTTTATTTGTAATACTTCTATATCAATTAACCATTGAATGTATGAGTTGATTTATATATGAATGCCTCAAAAAATGTATTTTTATATTTTAGATCAGACAATAAATGCTATTGAATTTATGCAAGATAGCAATATACTTGCATGTTTGATATAATTGTATGAAATTTGTGAATTTATAAATTTTTAATCATATAAAAATACAATGAATTAATAGTTTAGAGATATATTTATTATCACCTTAAAAAATACTAATAAATACATGTAAAGTTCTTGATTATTAACTTTAAGTATATTTCAGTTAATTTAATTTAAATGAATTTGAATATTCTAAATTTTTATCATTTTGATTTAATTTCAATTATTATTTTATTTTAGTCATTCATTAAGTAGTTAGTTAATAAATTGATATTCTATCTGTTTTGATACCATTTAAAGTAGGGATCGTTGGTATTTAGAGTTTAGATAAATACCTTTTATAGAAATAATATTTAATTTATTATTATATTACTTGTTTATGATAATGTAAACTTAAGTTTATGTAATTTTCACAAAAAAAATATTAATTCTTAAATTTCTTATATGTAATAAAACTTTTAAATACATAGACATTTTACTCGAACATGAGAGATTTAGGCAACCAAAATATCCAAATTATTGATAATTTATCATTTGAATTAGTTAATAATATAAATGCGAGTAATAAATAAAATACTTCTTTATCATAATAAAGCACTAATTAAAATAAATTTTTGTGCATAAGATATAATGTGTCAAATATATTAATATGTTCTGATAACATATTAATATTGGATTTATATTGAACTACTTGTAATAACCATCTCCCATATATTTTTATTCCAATTACTCAATTATTGTTGCATCAGAATTTTAAGCATTTTAAAATAAGGTGCTTGACACCAAATTATTGTTGCCAACATCGAACCTTGTAATTATATCAGGTATTTAGTTTTTTTTTTTTCTTTGAACAAAGCATTTTTCTTAGGACATTTGAATTATATTTTTTTTAAAAATTATCGATTCTATATATATATATTTTTTAACTGAACAAAAAAAAAAATGACGAATGTTTTTCTATGCACAAATCATTTTCATTAAAAGAAAACAATCATCAAATATTATTATTGTCAAAAGCATTTCAAGTTATAAAGAATTGGTAATAATAATTTAACACTTATTTGATAGTTGATTCTTCGTTCGTTTAACAAATAATGTTTATTAACTACAAAAATAATTCAATAATTGACTTGACACTATTAATTATATAAATAATTCAAAACTGACATTGGAAAATTATATAATTTTTAATTTTATTGAGAAGCTTCTTAGCATTTCAACCTCGTGTCTCTCTATGTTCAAACATAAATTTTTAATACAATAAATTATGAAAGAGTAAATCCTTAGCTATAATTTTATTTAAAACAAAAAGAAATTCTAAATTGGTTAAGTATTGATGGGTCGACAAAGCCCAGTCCGGTTATCCTAGCCCAAAGGTCGAAAAGCCAAGACATTTTATAGTTGGTCCACTTGAAAATAATACTGAAGGGAAAATACTAAATAGTACAAGGATTATTCTAGGTAACTCTCCTGTGCATGTATATATTTGTATACATAGGATATTTTTACATATTTTTTTTAAAATTTGATAAAATTATATACAAATATAAATTTTTAAAAAATAAAATATAGTATTTTTTTACAATAATATTATTATGTTTAACAGTTAATTGACTAATTAAAATAATAAAATAACTAAAATAACATTATGTGTATAAATTTTATATATAAGTAATATTTTTTATATACTTTCTCTAGAGTTTAAAAAATTAATAAAATGTCTAATATAAATTATTTTTAAATTTTTAAATTTAATTTAATTTAATAATCATGCATAAATTAAATATTAATTTTGACAAAACAAGACCATAAATTATTTAATTTTATAAAATTATTTTAGTTGTTATAAAATATTTAAATAATCATTGAATAATGTTGAATTAGAAATATATGAATAAAACTAATTTTAATGATTGTAAAAATATTTCATAATAACTAAAATAATACATCACAAGTAAATAATTTATAATAACAATTTAGATATATTTATATAAGAGGAAATTTTAAATAAAATAATTTTATTATGTTAAATATGTTAATTGGTTAAGATTATTCAATCAATAAAAAGAGAAAAAGGTTACTAATTGATTGTAAATAAAAAAAAAAAAAGAAAGTCAAACTTAGATAAGGAAAATATGAGATAAGGAAATAAATAATGGGATCCTCCTTGACTTTTTTTTTTAAAAAAAATTCTCAAATAATTTTATTTTTGAGGTTATTTATGCAACTAGTTAATTTCTTATCAACTTAATTAATTCTAGAATTTTCAAACAATTTACCCTTATATAACTATCTATACTTAAAATAGAATACATAATGGATATATATATATATATATTGCTTTATATGACAAATATTATTATAGTTTATTTGTAAATATTCTATCACCCTTCTCAATAACCTTACTTTTTATTTTATTTTTTTTTTATAACAAACAAAATGAGTTTGGCTTAAAATCGAGTCTAAGTGGTATGGGTTCAAAATTGAACCCATTATGATGCAATAAGCAAAAAATTTTCAAAAGAGATTAAATTTACAATCTTATCTCAAGTGTAAAACCTAAGTTTACCAAAAAATGTTAGAAGATTTCTACTTAAAAAATATTCTATATTTCTAAATGGTTTCAAAATAGAAAAATAATAATAGTTATAATTTTCAAACCAGCAAAACGATTTGTTTTGTATAATAGTTAATAGCCACATAAGTGTAAACAAAAAAAGATAAATTATCAAATAAAGTTTCGGCTATTTCTTGAAATAAAATAAAATATTTACAAAGAAATAGAAAACTTAACTCTTCAATTATGTCTCTGTAATGGCTTCTGTATCAATGCCTCCCACTAGAGATGGATTTAACCTCGAATCCAAAGAGGTTGTTGGTGCCGCATCAGGAGGGAAATATTTAAACATATCAGCAACATTGATAATTGGAGAAATTTGCAGAGTAGGAAGTAGTTCTAGAACATAAGCATTGTCATTGATTTTCTTTGTGATTCGAAAGGACTCTAACTTCTTTACCTTGAGTTTATTATAAGTTCCTAAAGGAATTCATTTTCTTCGCAAAATTGCCATCATCATGTCCCCTTCTTCAAAAACCTTTATGCACCTAGATTTGTCAGCTTGTTTCCTATACTTAGCATGGCTTCTGAGAGCATTTTCTAAACTTCTTGATGAGTGGTATGCATTTCTTTCTTAAATTTAGTTGCTGCTTTGCTTTTGGATCGAGGAAGCTCAAGGAGATCAATAATATAATTAGGAGCTTTAGAATAAACAACAGAGAATAGAGATTTTCCGATATACCTATTTACCATGCTATTAAAAGCAAATTTAGCTTGTGAAAAAGCCATATCCCAATTCTTAAGCTTATCCCCTGTTATGCTTCATATCATATTTTCAAATGTTCTATTCATAACTTCAGTTTGGTCATCGGTTTGAGAATGACATGTATTACTGAATTTCAACTTGGTATTAAATCTCTTCCACAATTCCTTCCAAAAATGACTTACAAATTTAACATCTCGATCATAGGTAATGGACCAAGGAACACCATGTAATTTCACAATTTCTTTGAAAAACAAGCTAGCTATATGAGTGGCATCATGTGTTTTCTTACAGCTTATAAAGTGAGCCATTTTAGAACAGTGATCAACAATAACCATTATTGAATCTACCATTCTCTTAGTCTCAAGAAGGCCCAAAATAAAGTTTATACTCAAATTTTCCCATATAAACCAAAGTTCTGCGAATTACCTTTTGCGTTTTGACAAATTGCACATCTTTGGGCAAAGTTGGTTACCTCCTTGTTTATTCTTGGTTAGTAAAATCTTTCTTCAAGTAAAGCTATTATCTTGTCCCTACCCGTGTGAGCTGTTAATCCTCTAGCATGAAGCTTTCAAATAAGTTATTCTCGCAAAGATACTTTTTGAATACATAATTAATTTCTTTTGAAAAGAAAAACCTTCCTGCAAGTGATACACATCTCTGTTATTACCTTGCACACATTGTAAGCATAAACTTTCAAAGTCCTTATCATCAACGTATTGTTCTTTCAATGCTTCAAAATTGATTATTTCAATTTTAAAAGTAATCAACAATTGATATCTAAAACTTAAGGCATCTGCCATTTTGTTTAACTACCCCGATTTGTGCTTAAACACAAAGGTAAACTTTTGAAGAAATAGAACCCATCTAGCATGCATTTTATTAAGATTCTTTTGTAAGTTCAAGAATTTTAGTGCATGATGGTCACTGTGTAGTATGAACTTCTTTTATACAAGATAATGTTCCCAATGTTTAAGAGCTTATATAATAACAAATAATTCTTGCTCATAGGTAAACCACTTTTGCTTAGCTTCATTTATCTTCTCACTGAAGAACTTTATGAGTTTTTCTTGCTAAGTTATAACAGCACCCACTTTGACCATGGAAGCATCTGTTTCCACTTCAAAGGGCAAACTAAAATTAGGTAATGTAAGCACTGGTGTCGAACTTAGTTTATCTTTAATCATTTTAAAATTTTTCTCTTGTTCTCCTCCCTAACAAAAATGACCTTGCTTCATTTAATTAATGATAAGCACAACAATTGTGCTAAAATTATTAATGAATTGCCTATAAAAAGTAGCAAGTCTATGAAAACTTCTTACGTCGTGTACATTTTTCAGTGTAGGCCAATTTTTGATAGCTTGTACCTTGTCTTCATCAACTGAAATCCCCTCTACATTAATTATAAATCCCAAGAACAGCAACTGTGATGAAAAAAAAATTATACTTTTTAAGATTCAAGTAGAGTTTATTTTTTCTTAGTACTTGTAAAATCTCTTTCAAGTTTTTTAAATGATCCTTCTCAGTTTTGCTGTAAACTAAAATGTCATCAAAGTACACAAACTATTGTCTACCCAATGAAAGGTTTAAGAATTTGGTTCATAAGTCACATAAATGTACTAGGTGCATTATAGAGGTCGAAAGGCATTACTTGCCATTCATATAAACCTTCATTAGTCTTAAATGCAAATTTTCATTCATCTATATAATGTATCCTTATCTGATAGAAACCACTCTTTAAGTCAAGTTTTGAAAATGTTTTTAAACCAAATATCTTATCAAGCATATCTTTGAGTCTAGTTATTGGAAACTTATATTTCACAGTTATCTTGTTTATGGCTCAACTATCCACACATATTGTCCATGAACAATATTTCTTTAGTACCAAGAGAGCCAGACAAGCACAAGGAGTTAAGCTTAGTCACATTAGTTGCTTATGCAATAACTCATCTACCATAGCTTACAACACTTCATGTTTAACTAAGCTCATCCTGTAATAAGGCATATTCGATAAACTAGCATCTGGGATGAGATTTATTTGGTGTTGTATTTCATGCATAGGAGGAAATTTGTTTAGCAAATCTATAGGAAACAAATCAGTAAATTCTTGTAAGAGTTGCCTTACTGATGATGGTGTAGTAACAAATTCTTCATTATGTTCTTTTACTATCAATACAGCTACGAACTTGTTCTCTTTTATACTCCTTTGCATGTTTGCTTCATTAACAGTCAACAATATAACTTAATTCTTAGCTTCATATATTTTTCTTGTCTTCAGTCATAAGAATTAAGGCAATTTTCTTATTCTTCCAAACAAATTCGAATCTATTTTCTTTTCCTTTAAGTGTGGCATTAACATTAAATTGCCACAGGTGTCCTAAAAGAACATAGGAAGCATTTATATCTATTACATCACACATCACTTTATCTTGGTAATACTTTTCAATTGAAAAAAGAACTCTGCAAACTTCTTAAACACTTATTTTTGCACCCTTTTTAATCCAACCTATCTTGTATGGACTGGGATGTTTCTTTATAACTAATCCCAAAGCCTTCACTAATGCTTTAGAGATAATGTTATCATTGTTTCCACTATTTATAATCACATCGCAAACCTTTTTGTTTATCATATATCTAGTTCTAAAAATCGAATGCTTTTGAGAATTTGTTGGTTGTCTAAGTGTTAAGAAAAGCCTTTCAGCTATGTACATTACTCTTCCCCCTTCAGCTCTATCAACTTCAATCTCTTCATAATCTTCAAATTTTCTAACTTTATCTTCATATTATACTCCTTCTTCATTAACTAAGTTCATCATTTTTTTCATAGGGCAATCATTTAAATGATGGCCTAGTTGATTACATTTGTAGCATCTTCCAAGCATAGGCCTATCATATAGGTTTGGATTTAGAACCTTAGTTAGAAATTTAATGGTGTTTTAAGGCATTGTTTGAGTTAGTTTGATAATGTTTAAGTGTTAGTTGGCTGTTTGGTAAGATGTTTGGTTATACAAAGTTCTTTATTTATTATGGTTAAGGTCATTATAGGTTTTTTTGTGTATTGAGTCTTACTGTTCTTGTTTACTTGCACCTCAGCCTTACACACTAAGTTCACCACTTTAGACAAAGTCCACACATGATTCATCTTTAATTTATCCCCTAAGAGACTCCTTCAAACCTCCCATGTAACGTGCAATTTGTTGTTTCTTTATCTCATTCAAATCATTTCTAGCATTCAACCGATAAAATTCTTTCGCATATTCATTAATTAACTGCCTTTTTTGTTAACATTGCTGGTACTACTAAAATAAGATTTCCTCATTGTTATTAGGTAAGAATCATGCTCGCAAAAGTTGTCTCATTCTAGGCCAAATTTGAACTGGACCTTTGTCTTCACTTCTCCAAGTTACTTGCATTTGTTCTTACCAAACAGAGGCTCTCCCTCTTATTTTATACACCATAACTTTCACTTTCTTCTTCTCATGGATGTAAGCACATTTAAAGAAATTTTTCATAGTATTTATCCAATCCAAGAAGTCTTTAATATGTAAATGCCCATTGAAGCTAGAAATTTCAATTTTTACCTTATACTCTTGAGATTCCAAAGCTCACAAAGGTCTATGTCATCGATTATTCTTTTACTCCCCTAAATATCTTGCTCCAAAGTGTTCATCACTATCAGAGTAGATGCGAGTGCAACCTTGATAAATGAAATCATCTTCATACCCATCAAATCCATCAGATCTATTTCAATAAGCTCGTCGTTGCCATAGTTAACAATTGTAGTGATATGGTATTGATGTTTCAGTTACATCTTGTCCACGATTCCACTACCCTTACTGTTCATCTCTCTCTCTATTATTGGTTTGTTGTAAGGCTTGGCGTATCTCTACCATAAATGCATCAAGTTTAGTTTCGAACAATTGCTCTAGATCTTCAACGGTGCTCCAAAGAGCCTTCACATCATGCTCGTTGCCTTTGATGTGGTTGCTACTGTCTCTTTTGGTAACCATGAGTTTAGAAAATGATCATCACTCTAATACCAAAATTGATGTAGTAAGCAAAAAATTTTCAGGAGAGATTGGACTTATGATCTTATCTCAAGAGTAAAACCCAGGTTTACCCAAAAAAAAGCTAGAAAATTTCTGCTAAAAAAAATTCTATATTTTTGAATGGTTTCAAAATAGAAAAATGATAATAGTTATAATCCTTAAACCAGCAAAACAATTTTTTTTTTTTTGCATAATGTTTAACAATCACATAAGTGTAAACAAAAAAAGACAAACTATCAAATAAAATTTCGACTATTTTTTAAAATAAAACAAATTATTTACAAAGAAATAGAAAACTTGACTATTCAATTATGTCTCTGCAATGGCTCTTGCATTACATTACTTGGCTTGCAATTAAGCCTAGCTTGGCTAGATTTTAAGCCTAGTGTGGGCTCAAAATCAAGCTCATTACTTGATTCGAAATGGAGCCCAGGTGTTGGCTCGAATTGGCTCGAATTCAAACACAACTTGGTTAGAATTTGAGTGTGTGAGCTTTTATTTGGGCTTGAAATTGAGACATATTTAGGCTCAAAATCAGCTAAGTTGGTATGGCTATATGGTGTAAAATTTTTCGAAATTGGCTAAGTTGGCAAGTGAAAAAAAAAAAAGTAAGGTTGACTATTTACATAAATAACCTTAAAAATAATGATATTTTGAGAAATTTTTTTATTTACAATTAATCAATAACTTTTTTTATTTATTAATTAAATATTCTCATCATATTAGTATAGTTAACGTGATAAAATTATCTTACCTAAAATTTTTTCTTCATGTAATATAGATTTATATATGTTTATTAAATTAAATAATTTATAATTTTATACAAGTAATTAATTTATAATCTTATTCTATCAAAATTAGCATCTAATTTATATATATTTATCAAATTAAATTAAATTAGATATTAAAATTTTAAAAATGACTTTTAAGAATACTTTTTGTTAATTTTTTAAATTTCAGAGAAAATATATTAAAAATACTACTAATATATAAAAATTTATACACATGGTTATATTAATCATTTTATTATTTTAATTAGTCAACTAACGATCAAGTATAATGGTATTATTATAGAGAGAAATTATATGTTAGTTTTGAGAAAACTTACATTTATATATGATTTTATCAAACCAGAGTAGAGGTATGTAAAAATATCCCTTATATATAGTTATTTGTATTACAATAGATTTATTTTATGTTATAATTTACACTAATTTATATGAATTGTTTTTATTGAATTTAATTTTTAATTTTTTAATTCTTTTTACACATACTATAAGATTACTTATTTTTAGGACAAAACGAAGTGTGTTTAACATAGTATACTTTTTTTTTTTTTTTATAGCTATAACGTGGGTGTTAATTTGTAGCTTGTCTTTAATCATTTTATAACTTTCAATATGCATAATAAATTATTTTTCAAATTTTTTTGAATTAAATTCACTAAGAAATTAGTTTTTTATTTATGATTTTTTGAATATGATAGTGATATATATTTTGAAAATTGTTAATTTCTATGACAGGTCAAGAATTAACATTTATTCAATTTATTATATTATGTATTACAATTTACTTTAAGTCAAAAAAATAAATTATTTTAAAAAATTCAAGACAAAATATTATGAAATATTTACACAAAGTATTTGTGAGAATTAGCAACTTTATAGAATTTTAAAGTGATATGAGTAGTAATTAGGTAAAAATTGTTAATTATGGGTTGCTTGGTAACAAAATGCGAAAATAAAATATGAAAGAATATATTTAGAACCTTAAAACTTATAGTTTTTGATATTGTTTGATTCTGAAATTTTTATTATCTAGATTTTTAAGTGTATTAAAGAATTTAGTTTAGTTTTACGAGAATTTGAAGAACCTTAATAATCATAAAAAAATTTTGAAGCTACTTCGAAATATGTTCAATCCCTTGGACTAGCAAACTTTTATCATTATTTTAGGTTCTTTAAATTGTCATAAGACTGAAATAAGTTCCTTAAGACAGTTAAACTTTAAATAATAATAATTTATAATTAAACAATAACCAAAACCATACACTTTCAAGCTTTAAATTATCTTGTGGAGTATTTCATGCCATTACTTTTGAGGGAATACATCCCTTTAGTAGTTATAATTAAGTTTAAATGAACAAATAAGAAATTCACATCTTTTAACTTTATTCCTTAAGGATATAAGTTTTTTTTAAACAGTGCCTTCCAGGTCCACAAAATTAATAATGCATTTTGATATCTAAAGACCATTGATAATTTATTGTAACATCTAAAATTCATGAAAGGATAGAGAAGACATATAAATATATTTAAGACTTTAGGTTTGTGATGTTTTGTAAATCTAGAATTTTATATTCTAATCTAGTAGCTAATAGTCAAAACTTAAGGTTCTGAACACATAAACATGCTTAGAACTTTAAGTTCTAATCTCATAATTGATATTCAAAGCTTTAAGTTTTACCTTTCAAATTATTTTCAAAATTTCATGTTTTGATTTTAAAATTATTCTTAGAATTTTATACTCATGACATTCATAATACATTTTAACATCTAATGACCGTTGATAATGCATTTTGAGACCCAAAGACTATGAAAGGATAGTGTGAGCTAATAAAGGAGTTTATACTCATAATTTGGATGAATTTCACTTAAATTTTAGCTAAATTATTGATAGTATATGAATGTATTATCGCATTTCTTGTTTGATTTTTAGTTATTGAAAGAATAAATGCTTAAGATGATTTATAGTTGACAGAACATTAGAAACACAACACTTTAACTTTAAAAATAAGAAATTACAAAAAGGCACACAAAACCTTCAAGGCCTTGGCTCTAAAAGCCAAAGTCCTACTCTAACTAAGAAGAAAAAATTAAAGGCAATAACTCTAAGGTCATAGCCTTAGGCAAACTACAATTGGGTACTATAGTGCTTTGACATAGAGAGTTTTAGTATTTTTTTTGTTGTTTTTGTTTCTTTTAAAAGGAGAAAGAAGATTATATTCAAAGAGAAGACTTTTAGAACCAAAAATAAAAACAGGATAAAGGAAAGAGAAGAGAGAAACAAAGGAAACTTCGAGAGAAAAAGATGTTAAGGCTTTCAATCATCTAGTTTCTGAGTTTAATTCTTCTTTATTTAACTTTTTCGATTTAAGACATTGAATTTAGCTTTACTTATTGTAGTTTTTTGTAATATAAACTAACTTCATTGTTATAGAGCTATAACGTAGCTAGATTATGAAAGATTGATATTTATTTATTTGAGTCAATTCAGATTTTGTTATGTGGTTGAGTATTCTTCTTGTTCTTATTATTTCTGCTTCAATTGGCCATTAAATAGATAACTTAAATACATATTGATATTGAAGAAAAGGTATTTTGTATTTATGATCTTGTGATGAATGTCATTGAGCCTATATAAAAAAGTGAAATACTTACATGTTTAATATAACCGTTGTATAGAATTTATAAAATTTATGAATCTCTAATTATTTGAATTGACATAGGTATTTAGTGAGTGACTAATATAGAGATATCTTCACTACTCCTCTTAAAAAGGCCAATAAATAAATATAAGATTATTAATTATCAATTATAAACTTAGTTTCAATTCATAAGAATAATAAATTAAATTTAAATTAGTTTAGATGAAATATGAGGAACTAGAACTCTCTCTATTTAATCACAACTTTAGTTTTCATTCTGTTGTAGTTTAATCACCACTTAGTTAGAGAATAAATTTGGCATTTAATTTATTTATATAACATTAAAAATAGTAAAATCAATACTTAGAGTTTAAATAAACAATTCTTATGAAAATGATATTTAATTATCACTTTATTATTTGTTCATGATAGGTTGTACTTGTATTGCATAGTTATTTTAACAACAAGAGCATATAAATATACTTAGAACTTTAGGTTCATGATATTTTGTAGCTTTAAAATTTTTTAATCTAATAGTTGAAATTCAAAACTTTAGGTTTTAGAAATATATAAGCATACTCAGAACATTAAATTCTAATCTTGTAGTTGGTTTTAGAATTTCAGGTTCTAATTTTGAAATATTTTTAGAATTTCATGTTATGATTTTGAAATTATTCTTAGAAATTCAAGTTCATACATTAATAATGCATTTTAATATCTAAAATCCGTTGATAATACATTTTAACATCTAAAGACCATGAAAGGATTGTAGGAGTATAAAAATATACTTAGAACTAAAGGTTTATGATATTTTGTGGGTTTAGAATTTTAGATTTTAATCTAGTAATTGATAGTCAAAATTTTAGATTCTAGAAACATATAAACATGCCCAAAACTTTAAATTTTAATATAGTAGTTGATATTTAGAACTTTATGTTCTAATTTTCAAATTATTCTTAGAATTTTAAGTTCATACGTTGATAATACATTTTAAAATCTAAAGACCATGAAAGAATAGTGGGAGTATATAATTATGCTTAGAACTTCACGTTCATGATAGTTTATTTATTTAGAGCCTTAAATTTTAAATTTAGTAGTTAATATTCAAAATTTCAAGTTCTAAAAACAATAAATATGCTTAAAACTTCAAGTTCTAATATAATAGTTGATATTCAAAACTTCAATTACAAACTTTGAAATTATTTTCTGAACTTCATGTTTGATTTTGAAATTATTATTAGAATTTCAAGTTCATGACATTGATAATATATTTTAACATCTAAAGACCATGTGTTATCTATGTCATGTTTTATTTAAAATATTCTAATCAAGTAGTTTACAATCAAAACTTCATGTTTTAAAAACACATAAACTTATTTAGAATTTCAAGTTTTAATCTAGTAGTTAATATTTATAACTTTATGCTCTTAACTTTGAAATTATTTTTAAAACTTCACATTTAAATTTTGAAAATATGCTTACAATTTCCTATTTTGGTTAGAAATTATATTTCAAAACTTCAAATCTAAATTTTGTAATAATTTTAAATTTTTTAACTTAAAAATGTTGTAAGGATCAATATAAAATATACCAAATATTTATTGAAAAAATAAAAGGATATGATTGATCTTTTATTGATGTGAAAAGTAAAATCAAAATAATTGATAGATGTTCTCTAATCATATTCTAAAATTTCAGTTCTTTGGTTGATTTTTAGAACTTCAAGTTCTAATCACTTTATTATTATTATTATTATTATTATTGCAAACTTCATATTGCAACAATGATATTATTAAAACATATGCAATAAAATATAGTAAATAATATTAAACAATAGAAAGATATATGATTGATTTTTTACTGATATGAACAAGTAAAAATTAGAATAAATAACAAACATTCTCTGATCATTATTTAAAAATTAATGTTCTAGAGTTGATTTTTAAAACTTCAAGTTCTATAATTAATTTTACAAGTTTAAGTTCCAATCACATCATTGATTTTGTAAATTTCAAGTTGCAATAATAATAATAATAAAATATATATAATATCTTATTTTTATTTTTTAATATGAAAGATCTAATTTAATGACAATCACAAGACATACTTATAAGAAAAATGAATAAAATAACTAGTATAATAGTACAAGAATAATATAATACATAAATATTTAGTTAAAAATATAAATACTTTATGTACTTGAATCATATTGATATCGTGTTGTAAATATTAAATTGAAGTTCAATTAAAAGATAGGAGAGGAATACAAGTGATAATTTGCTATGTACTTCATTCTAAATAAATATACTAGAGGGGCATAAGAGATATTTACCAATATTGTATAATTAAGCACAAGCTTAATGCATGGAATGGGGTAGTTTTTCTTCGGCATACGATGTCTACATATAGTAAAATGTGTCACCAGACAAGACCAATTAAAACCAAGCATTCGTTCTTCACTTTTACAAGCTCATGACCCCATTAGGATATTTGTCGTTCATTAGCAAAGGGCGTGAATTCGGCCAATGATAACAACTAAACAACTAGTGGAATCCACCCACCGCAATTTCTCAGCAATTACAACAACGAGGAATTGGTGGGTATTTATCTGGATAATGCTACAATAGCAGTGAGTGTTTTGCTGTTGTTTTCGAAAACCATTGTTTTATTAGATTCACGTGCTTATTTTTCTTTGAAAATGATGTTCTATTTGGATATACAAGCTGAGCGCGATGTGGATAACGGTCCTTGATTCCACTAATTATATTTTTTCTCGAGTGCTGGTACAAGTTGTTTTCAAATTTAATTCTGTATAAACTAAGATTTGATCTATATTTAAGAAAATTAAAGAGATATACAGGCTCGATATTCTCCAAATTGCCAAAAATTCAGATATGCATATCTACAAATTTGTGCTAAACTTACAATCATTGTGGTTAATTTGTAAAGTAATTGGATATTCCTATGAGTAAAGTGCTTATGATCAAGGAAATTCATCTCAATTTGCTCTCCAGTCTAAACAGATGAGATTATTCTACACAATCTAAATATATTTCTATAAAATAATCAATTGAACGTCACAAGAATCTTGATGATTCTTCCCAATATCCACAATGATCTTTTAAAATTTATCGACTTAATTACAAGAATCAATAAGTATAAATAAATATTACATATATATATAGCATTTAGTCAAAGTATTCATAAAAATGTATATAATTTTAAATTATTATCACTAAAATTTTGAAATGCATAGATAAAGTGAGATCGAATATGGGAAAAAGAAAGGATGTGTGGAAATGGTTGCTATATATATGCATGTATTATATTTAGTTCATCGATATTGACCCAGCAATAAATTAACTTAATCAACTATTTTCCCCCATGCCTGCCTGGAAAGTCAGCTAATTGCTTTAGCTGTTGAAACGAGGGAACACAATGGGGACACCATTTCAGTATGCATTACACTGCCTATTGTTTTCTCTTTTTCTTTTTGTGTCAATGTATTTATACCCACAGGAGAAAGTTAGCGAATGTGGAATAATATAGCGTAAAAAGATATTTATTGATTGATATTGTATCACTTATTATACATTAATTGTTATTTAAATAAAAGACAATATTAATATTTTTATCTAATTTTTTAATTTAAATTTGATGACACCAAATTTTTTTACCACTTAAACACTCTTCAACCTTATCACTTCAACTTTTTTTATTCTTCTTATTACTTCTTTAATCTATTACTACTAAGTTTAGTTTAAACTTTTTCTGATAGTACGTTTATGGTCTATCCACAATTAAATCAATCAAAGATGTGCCGGGCTTTGAAATTTTATCATTGGTGATACAAAGCTTTCTTTTATTGTTTTACCTATGCTTATATTTAGTTAAATTTGAAATGGTACATTTAGTAAAAAATTTTGTATTTGTTTGAAACTGAAGCAGTATATTCGATGAAAACTAGAGTCTTTTTATGTGTATTTGTTTTTTTGGGTGTGTTTGAAGTTGGAATGATATATTTGGTAGAAGTTGAGTGTTCAAAACAAAATGGTTTTGATTGCTATTTAAATAAAAAATAACAATAACAATTTTATCTAATCTTTTAATTTAAATTTGATGACATTAAATCTTCTTATCACCTAAACTCTCTCCAACCTTATCATTTCAAGATCTTTTATTTTCAAAATCACTTCTATTATTACTGAGTTGTGATACACTACTAAAAGTAGCTAATTTTCCGGTGGAAAAATTTGATGAATGAATAAAAAGTGCATTGAATTACTTTATTGGTTAGGTGATGAAAATGCGCATATGTTGAATCAAAGGAATTAAAATGTAACCAGAAAGAAGAACAAGTTGCATGATATTCTGCCAAAAGAAGAAAAAGAGAAAGATCGTTGAAAGCCAAAAATATCTCATAGAAAAAGTGGAAGAAATAAAGACGTTGCATATTTGCAGGAGAAGTATGAAGCAATTATGTGTAAAAGTGTTCAGTACTGATTTCATGCCAGTCCCATTTGCAGACAAATGTTGTGGACTCTGTCTTGCTCTCCTCGCTTAATTGCTAAATTTTATAATATAAAGAAGTGAGAGTGGCTCATTTCTATGTTCTTGGCACAGTAAAATATTGGAACGATGAGAACACAGCCACATACATTCGCTAGCAGATATAAAATTTGTGACCCAGTTTGGTTTGAAAAGGTTGTCTCACATTGTCTAATGAAATTTTGTACCTCAATTGATTTTGACCTGATATGCATCTTTTAATATATGTGTGTATATAGACACTTTTAGCATTAACTTTAAATCAGATCAATTATGATGTGGCTCAAATATCTATGCATAATTTTTATTGTCATTATTTTTAAAAGAAATAATTTATTAAAAATGCAATATCACAAAAAAAAAAACTAAATTATTTCATAATATTCTTAATTATATCTATAAAATAATGTGTTAATATAGATAAAAAAAAATGTAAAATTGATAAGAATTTGTATATATTAAACTGTTATATTAATTTTGTATTGAATTTTAATTTTAATTTTTATATAATTTCCTCATTTCATACATAAATATAAATTAAACAAAATTTTTTCATAAATTTTGACCAAAAAAAAAATAATCTCTTACTTTGACGATAAAAAATTAAATTATTTGAACTCTCTCATCGCGAAGTTATGCTATGCATCGATTGTTATTAAATCACACTTTTACAATTCACTTTCACGTGAAAGTTTTGTCAATATCACGATTTATTTATAGTGCCTGTTAATTAGAGGACGTTCTCAATAAGAGTGCACAGAGTTGGTTACAGCAAGAAGTATTGGAATACCGTGTAGATGAGAGCAACATCTCTGGTGGCTTCGAATATGGTAGTGCTCCATGATGATCATCTCCATACAAAAATTTCTTCGTATCCCACATTTATCAATTTAATTAACACGTTGAAAATTTTCTGAGAAAGTGAAATGAAAGCAGCCGATTTCCAATGAACAGATATCAGTAATTTAAAGAAAAGGCATTGCCAGTTCATTATCTAAACTATCATCACAAACCTGAAAAAGTATTGCTAATTAACACCCACGAAAAGGACATGCATGGCAGCATTTGCAAGGTCTAAAGTTCCTGCAAATTTTTTGTTTATTGCTATTCATGATCTTCTCATTGGCTTAAAAAATTTCAATCGCTGCAACTACTGTAGGCAGGAAGTAAAAATATGCACAGAAATGTCCTTCCATGCAATATATGGGCATCCGTGGCAGAAAAAGCTGATAATAGAAGCGGCAAGATTGCTTGCTTGTAAATGAAATGGGAAGTCAGGTTTATAACATGTGCTGTAATGTTGCTTTCCCAGTGTAGAAATTTAAGTATTGTATTCACCCTTTTCCACTGAAATGTTGTTTTCTTAGTGTCATTCGTTGTCTTCCAGATTGATGTAACTGTTCAAGTAGCTGAAATCACGGTGAATTTTTAGATAACAAAACAAAAACATGGAGGCGAAATGGTAGATTTGAAATTGTTTCGCAATCTTTTGGCCAGGGCAAAGCAATCATTCATGTTTGCTGTAGCAAAGCCCATTTTGACGTACAGCACCGACAACTTGTTTTCCACATTGAGATGCTAAAGTTCCCCAGCGGAAACAATGATGGAGCTAAGAGAACGAAGAGTTGCAACTGTAATTTATTTTTATCTTCGATTTCTTCATAGTGATTATGCATTAATCTATTTTAGTTTCTGAGAAAGTAATTGGGTTGCTAATATTTGAGCAAACTTTAGCTAGCAATCAATTATACCAAATTATAACACAGATTTTCGGGCCTCCAATGATTGCATTACTCTTCTTGATCGATCATGTATTGATTAATTAGCTTCAGTTTTGTTGTTTTTTGTTTTCTCCTTTATGTGTGAATTGTTAAGAGATAAGGTTTGTTATGCACTTTTTATTATTTTTGTTCTCCTCTTCTTATCTTTGTTTTCAATAAAATTTCATATAAATATTTTCCTCAAGAAAACAATAATCTTGAAGAGACAAGCACTGCATCACATTTTCTCTTTTACTTTTGCTTTGTCTTTGGCTTTAATTTTCTTTTGAGTAATGACCTCCAACTTGTTTTGCTGGCAGTAAGAATCTACTTCTTCTTTAAACCAATCTCAGGAGCCAGCTACAGACACATGTCTATTGCCCCTATTATTTTCAACATGAAAAAGCATATTCTACGGAAAACAAATGACAGGGAACAAAAAAAGGTGCAATTACCTGGAAAGCACTTTCAATAGTTATGGCTTCTTCAGGGATGTTCAACGGATCAAATTGAGAATATTTGACCAAATTCGTTTCCGGTCCATCACCTAGTTGATTGCATAATTTTCAATCTGATCATATGATAGAAACCGAACCAATCCAATGAAAATTTTCTATTCAAATCCAATATGGTCTGATCTAATATAAGTTAAAAAAAATGGCTTTGATAATTTTTTATTTTAAGTAAGATAATAAGAAAAATAACATATAATTGATTTAAATTTTTAATAATATACTCATAAAAATTATACAATTATTGTAATTGAGATTCTTTAAAGAGTAAATCCAAAATTTTTTTTAAAAAATGTAACAATTAATCGTTTCAACAAGACACAATTGAAACTTGTAGTTAGTTTTCATGCAATGCTCTTATCAAATTTCATTTACAACGTGGATAAAGATATGTGCAATGTAATTATAATATTAGAATAAAAAATAAATCACTGGAAGTAGACTTTTGTTTAAGTTTGTATTTTAGATCGGTTGAGTGGAAAATTAGAAAAAAAAAAAAAAATAGAGAATTGGAGATGAGAAGATGTGTAGGAAAGAAAATATACGGGAAAAGAGCAGGACCTAACAAACAAAAAGAAAAAAAGAGTTTTAGTTTTATTATTGTAAAGTTTTCTTTATTTATTTATTTTTTGTTAATGTGAGTATTGAGTAACGGTAAAGTGTGTAAAGATATAGTATATTTAATATAATTACATTTTTATTTAGAGACAAATGTAATGAATGTTTAAATTTAGTTAACTAAATTAAGTTATAAAAGAAATTAATATATTGATTAAATTAATTTAGAAAGTATTTTTTTATTTAAAAATATAAATATACTGTTTTTGGTGAATTTACAATGCAAATTTACTATCCAATTCACTGTGATCAAATTTAAAACTTTCTTAATTCAATTCAATCCATTAAAAAGTAGATCATGACTTCAGCCAACAGGTACCCATAGACATATCTATCAGCAATAAAAGGAAAACCCATGTGCAAGTCCAGTATTTTCATGGCTTGTTTGTTGAGCTAAAGAATTCCAATTTAGCTGATATTATACAAAGTGCTTACCAACTCAAACATTTTAGTGGTTTTCTACAGCACAGAATTGATGATCATTTCCAATCAAAGCAAAGCAAAGCTCTCTCTTGATCCTTTTCTTTGAAACTTAAATTGAACCTAACAAAGGGATTCAATAGGGTCTAACTCCCAATTAAAACGGAAGCCATAGAAGCACTTTAATTAATGGTGCTCAAAAACATGGCAATCTTGTTACTGCTTGTGATCACATAGATCCCCCCTTGCCTGTAGCATTCGTTACTCTCGCATTTCCCAAAGAGGGCCAGAGGAAATATGATAGTGTTCAGTTTGAACCTGAGCGCTCGGATTTTTCTTTTTTAATTTTTTTTTTTTAAACATGAACCAAAAGACCTCGTAAGATCATAGACGGAGGAACAGTTTGTGTGTCTCGTGGTCCTATAAACCTTGTCTAAAGAGGAATTTTCGATGGATAAGTGTATAATGATGTAATTGACAAGTAGCAAGCAGGAAAAGTGCTTTTGTGTACGGAAATTTTAAGTGCTTGCATGCTCTATATATTGAAGAGTTCCATCTGAATCTAAAATAAACACGCCACAAGAAGCAAAACAGGTTGTGCAAAATGAAAAGCTTTCTCTGCCGAAATGCAGTCACAAAGAGCCAAAAGCCTTACATCGCCATGCTTCTGATCCAGTTTGCTTATGCAGGCATGGCCCTGTTTTCTAAAGCCGCAGTTGCTAAAGGAATGAATCCTTTTGTGTTCGTCGTCTACCGGCAAGCTTTTGCTACACTTGCTTTAGCTCCATTTGCTTTTTCCCTTGAAAGGTTGCTTAAATTTGTAATTACAGATCGTAAATTTTGTTGTTTTACAGTCATTTTCACACTTTAAAGCCTGCTTATTGATTGTATGTTGTACATAATTTGCAGTAAGAAGACCTCACCTTTGTCATACCAGTTGCTCTGCAAGATCTTCTTTGTTTCATTCCTTGGGTACGTGAATTGATCAATTTCAATTTCGTATCTCAGCCAGAATTAATTTGGTATTTGATGAAAGTCCCAACTAACTTTGCATATTTCACATCTTCGCAATGTTTCTTATTTGCACAAATTTCAGGCTCACCCTAAGTTTAAATCTGTACTATTTCGCAATCAACTATACTACAGCCACATTTGCTGCTGCCACAACCAACACAATTCCTGCCATCACCTTTCTCCTTGCTGGTTTGTTAAGGTAAAGGCTAAATGCAATTTCTCACTTGAAATTCTTTTTCCTAAACAGAAAAATAACCACAGGTTTCAAAATTTTCAGAATGGAGAGGATTTCCATAACACAGTTGCATGGAATTGCCAAAGTTTTGGGTTCTGCTCTAAGCGTTTCAGGGGCTATAGTTTTTGCCTTTGTTAAGGGGCCTACTCTGAAGTTCATGAACTGGAACCCTGAAATTCATAAGCAAATTTCAGATTCATCGTCAACATCAAGAAGCTGCTGCATTGAAGAGTGGATAAAAGGTGCTCTAGTCATGATTTCTGCCAATACAGCATGGGCTTTGTGGCTTGTTTTGCAGGTATATTTAAATAATTACATAGATATAATTAGTTTTTCTTTCTGTGTTCAATATTATTAATATTTATCCATCTTCTTGTTTTTACACATGTATTTAGGGTTCAATTATTAAGCAATATCCTGCAAAAATACGTCTTACTACACTGCAATGTTTCTTCAGCTGCACCCAGTCTGCTTTTTGGGCTGTTGCGGCTGAGAGAAACCCTTCAGCATGGAAGCTTGGATGGGATATTCATCTTCTTTCTGTGGCCTATTGTGTAAGTTTTATTCATTGCCACTCACACGTCCAACACAAATACAATTAGTTCATTTATACAATAAATTTTTAAAAAAAAAAAAAAAAGACGCATTTTTATCTCGAATAACGTAACACTAAATTAAAGTTTTCGTATCAATTACTACATTATCCTGTCATTTAGATAGACGATTATGATACAAATTCCAAAAATTTAGTGTATATAATTATCAAATGAACAGCAAGGATTAATAGGCAATTGTACGCTCTGTAAAGTGGAAGATTTTTGCCTACAAATATTGCCACGACTCTCTCCGAGGACAAAAAAATATCCAACACATTGATCCTTCTGTTGTTGTGGTACTCATATAATTGGTTTTGACTTTAATTGAAGATGTATTGCGCCCAATCACATCATAAATGACAACTTCTTGTCTCAAACCTGCTTATTGATGATTTAAAACAAACACAGTAGCACGCACACGCCTAAAATTAAAAACAAAAAAAAAATCAAAATGCGTGTTTGAAATTTAAATTTTAGTGTACGTAAATATATATAGGCTGCCTCTTTGTAGTTGACGATTTATTTGAGATATGGCAGGGAGTGATTATCAATGGCATTACTTACTGGCTACAAGTTTGGACTATAGAGAAAAAAGGACCAGTTTTCACAGCAATCTTCACACCATTGGCACTTATTATAACTGCCATCTTCTCAGTATTCGCATGGAAGGAAACTCTTTATTGGGGAAGGTCCGCACTCCCTTTATTCCACAATTAATGTCATAAACACTCGTACAAACATGTTTACACACACACACACACACACACACACACACACACATTCTCAATACACGTGCAAATTTAAATTTGTACATCGTTGTTTAATAATTATATATTAAATATTTAGTCCTAAATTCAAATTTTATAGCATACAAATAAAAATATTAACGATAACTATCACAAGCGCAATGGACTTTACGAATGACAGTTAAAAACTCTATATACGTGTTATAAGGCAATGTTTTCCACACAATCTAGTCTGTGTATTAAGTTGGCTTTGTTTCATTAGTGAACAACTATGTTACAATAATACATAGCTCATGAGAATTTAGCAAAGCTCCATTTTTTAATCTGTGTGGCAGTGTTGGCGGCGCTGTTTTGCTGGTGGCAGGTCTCTACAGTGTGTTGTGGGGGAAGAACAAAGAAGAAGAGGTCAAAAGTGCAAGAGGAGATAATAATAATGATGAAGAAAATCCTGAAACCAAAGAGGAAATCACTTTGGAGAGCACTACTACAAATCACTGACTATTTGATGGGATAGCTAAAATGTAGCAAGTTGCTCCGATAAAGGCAGTTCCACCATCTCATAATGTCACATAAAGATACCCAAAAGAAAGAGAGAGAGAGAGAGATACAGCACAAAAAGAGAGCATTTATTGGTGCTAACAAAGATAAGTATAGGTATATAGGTTGTCATTAATAGAAGTGATTGAGGAAATCACATTGCAGAGCACTACTACAAATCACTGACTATTGGATGGGATAGCTGAAAGGCAGCAAGTTGCTCGGATTAAAGGCATTTCCACCATCCCATAATGTCACATAAAGATACCCAAAAAGAGAGAGAGAGCACAAAAAGAGAGTATTTATTGGTGCCGACAAAGATAAGGATAGGTATATAGCTTGTCATTAATAGAAGTGATTCTCGTCCATATTTTGAGCTGAACTAGCTAATTAATCATCACATAATAAGAAGTTGTATTTATTTATAGCACCATTATTCTAAAGTTGTATTGTATTCTATTGTATCCTACATAAATTAAAAAAAAAAAACTACTTATTCTCTCTAATTCTCTTTTATTTTTCTCTTATTTTTAACCTAGCCTAATTATTAAATTTTTAAAAAATTTATTTACAATTATTATATAACTCACAAATTAACATTATTCATAAATAAATATGATAATTTTATCTACAAATTTATTAATTCTCAACTTTCATGGGGTAGATTTAATATGTCTCTTAACAAATTTAAAAAAAAATAAAATTTTATAATAATTTTAGAATAAATATAAATATAAATAAATATTTATAAAAGGTATTTTTTTTTGTTTTTTTTATGAGCACCGACATCATTTTGATGTTAAAAAATATCAAATTTGACGTTATAACTATATACCCTAAATGACTATGCATGCATTCGCACATAGCACAAATCTCTCATCTCCTGTCGCGTCGCCGCTGCCCAAAATCTGCCTTTGTCAAAATGACCATCTCTTCTCACAAGATCGTTATCTTCTCCAAGTCTTATTGCGCGTGAGAGTCTTTCTGTCTATCTCTCTCTTTGTTTCCAGTCTTTTGCTCTTACATTTATTCAGATCTTTAAGTTGGGTTTTGTTTGCATTGAAATTGGTCTGGGTATAGTTAAAATTGTTCCAATATTCGCATTTTTCTGTTATTGGGTAACTTATAATTTCATTTGGTTGTTTGTGAATAGTTATTATGTGCAATTTTCTAAACTAGTGTGTCCTGTTGATGTTTAGTAGATTACTTTCATTTTTATCACTAATGATTTAATTATAAAAAAATTAACGAGAAATGTTATTGGAATCTAAATATGTCAAGGACTAGAGAGTTATATTTTCTTTGATGACAATTCCAATGAACAGAGGATTTAAAATTTTAAATGAACCGGTTTGCTTGTGACGATGAAATGGATAATTTTTGGTAATATCATGAGAAGCCCTCTTTTGTATGGTTCTATCGTCGTGCTGAAATTTGTGGTTTCTAGAAATAAATTGACATTGGTTTTTCTAATATACATTAGAAGTTTTTCAATAGCCGAAATCATAAGATGACATATTAAAATTTCCAGCTCCTCCTCATAGTTTTTGAGTAAGGTTTGTTGCATATTAGCTTTGCAGCCGATAACATATTTTCCATCAATCTATTTGCAGCCTTGAGAGCAGTATTATTTGTTGTTTCATTTGTTTGTTTACTAAAAAGTAATTGTCAACCTTTGTACAATGGTTGATGACACAAGCTAAAATTGCCTTATTATGTGGTTCAATGATATTGCTATATTCGTTGGTAATTTATTTTATTTTATGTAAAAGAAAAAAATTGATTTATCACAATATGATTAACAAATATATCTTAATGATGATATTTTTATGAAAGAACATTGAAATAGATGCAAACTCCACTCATGTGTGAAGAAATTACTAGTAAAATTGAGATTGCCATATTATATGCCTAGTGATTATTTTTGTTGCTTATAAAGATTTATCTTTAATTATCTTATATATTATCATTCATTATTGTAGAAATCAAGTTAGGTTTGTACTAATTACAATTGAGTCAAATAAAGATGTAAACTTAGTAGCTATTGTTTTAAATTTAAGAATTTATAAACTTTTATTTTGGATTTATAATATTTTGTTTATGAATTTGTAAAATAATTATATATTTTTTATGAAATTATTGTAATCAATTTATTTTATATTGAATATGTTTGATATTTTAAGTGAATAATATATTTTATTTTGAATTAATGTTGAAAATTTATAAATTTAAATTGAATATTTAGTCATAGTACAAGTAAAGTTGAAAATAAAAAAAAAATTATTAAAAATTCATGAATATCTATAGTAAGTTTAGTAAATGTTAAGTACTCCATTTAAGCAAATCTAGTAATAAAATATCAAACTACTATTAATGTGTTATGATTTGATATCGAATTTTTGTCATTCATAATCAAATCAATACAAAATATACTGAATAAGCATACCAACATCCATCTACCACTCCTACCCCATTTAATTTTCACTCACCTATATGCTTTAAAGGCCACCATAAGTTACACGTTGTAATTACGAAAATATCCAATATGTGTGTGTGTGTGTGTGTGTGTGTGTGTGTGTAGACACACACAATAAGACCATTAATAGAAATAATAAGTATGTATATATATATATATATATATATATATGTATAGACACACACACATACACAATAAAACCATTAATAGAAATAATATGTGTGTATATATAAATATATATATATATATATGTATTTTATAGAAGGAAGGCATTATAAACTAAGATGCCAAGGACAATCTGAAAGTTTTCCCTTAATACTAACCAATTGACTCAATACACATATTCAATATTGACTTGTAAATTTAACCATTTAATAACAGGCAATTATCATAAAAGAAATATACAAATCAACCATCTATATGCACATCTTTAAAAAGTTACTACACATTAATTTCAACTATAATTCAAGTAATTCTAGTGGTAATCTAAAATTTCATAAGTCTAATTTATATGAAAAATAAGAAACCTCCAGATATCACACCAATCAATACAGTTAATTAGAAATGCTCAAGCCTGTCAAGTGAACAAAAATTTTTAATTTTTAGCACCACACTTCAAAAATTCATAAAAAAATTCATTCTACCTTCAAATCAAGTGAAATTAATGGCAAATTAAAACTTTATGAGTCTAATATTTTAGAAAAATAAGAAATTTTCAGAAATCATACCAAATCAATACAATTAAATAAAAATATCCAAAACTATCAGATAAACAGTAATTACTAGTTTTTATCAGCTTATTTTATAACAAATTCATTCTCACTCCAAATCAAATGAAACTAGTAGTAAAATAAAGTTTCATGAGTTTAGTGTCTAAGAAAAATATGAAATTTTTAGAAATCATGCCTAATTAATACAATTAAATATAAAAATTCAAGACTGTTAAATAAATAGTAACTGTCAGTTTTCATTACCTCACTTCAAAAATTTATAACAAATTCATTTTAATTTCAAATCAAATAAAACTAGTGGCAAATTAAAACTTTACTAGTCTATTTTCTAAATCAAAAATAAATTTTTCAAAATTTTGTTTTAGTTATTTCATGTTAATAAATGAAGACATTGCAGTCACTAAACTTAATATTTAATTTAAGTACAAATCTTTAATCCATAAATCATAAATTTATCTCTATATTCTTAACAGCAAGAACAATAAATTATAATTTAAAATTTAAGTCTCTTACCTAAATCAATAAACAAATTTTCTTACTTTCCTTTTCTTTCTTCTTCCTTCTTTTCCTTTTCTTTTCTTCTTCTTTTCTTCTTTTTCTCCTTCCCATCAACCTAAGAAACCCCCAAAATAATTTAACCTAACTTTTACTTTTTTTATATACCAAACTAAATGTCAATTAATTCTCCACTTTAATATTTATTTACAAACATCACTAATAACTACCACAATTTACTATTTAAACCCAATACATTTAGGCAAATAATTATTCCCCTAAATAAAATTAAAAATTATAAGTCTAAGTTTTCAAACTCACTAAATACGCCTATATTACAAAATACCCATACTCAAATAAATATATAATTAAATAAATAAAATAAATATTTTATATCGACAATAATTCATCATAATTATATAGTAAAATATTTTCTATAAATTTTAAATTTATGACGATGATCTAACATGTGTAGGTGCATGTGTATAAAATACAGTTTATGAAAAATAATTATTTTTTTTCTAAATCTAGAAAGTGGTTTTACATCATCTCACCAAACTTCTTCCAAGTCCTTAAGTTTTAACCCAAAAGAATATCCTTAAAAGAGATAGGGATCCAGCCAATGGTTTACTTCAACAAAGACCATCAAAATGGATTTTCTAAGATTTACAAGAAGGATCAAACTAAGTGGTTTAACCATGTATCTTAGTTTTTCTTTTTCAATGAAACTCTTGATACACAAAAAGTAGCTATAGTGGCTTATCATCTAGAAGGCGAAGTAAACTAATGGCTTGAAGGGGTGTAAAAAAGTGACTTCGACCTTTTGTATACATAATAGCCATTATGAGTCCTTAGTCATGCCTTTCAACTTATGCAATGAACTATTTACTTTCCAAACAACTATGAATTCCATCTTTAGACCCTACCTACACAACTTCATTTTGGTATTTTTCGATGATATTCTTATTTACCATGTTTCATGGGAATTACACATTGATCATATCAAAAAAAATTTCATATTTTCAAGAAATATAAATTTTTCGTGAAACTTTCTACATATGTTTTTGTAAAAAAAAAAAAAAAAAAAAAAAAAAAAGAGAGAATTAGAATATATTGGGCATATTATAACTAATCAAAAGGTGCAAATAGATAGTACTAAAGTAGAAACAATACAATGATGGCCTTAACGTTCAAATGTAATTGAACTTAAGTGATTTTTAGGACTTGCTAACTATTATAGAGAATTTGTAAAAAGTATGATATAATTACTAAACCTCTAAGCCAATTATTGAAAAGAAGACAGATTGAATGAAGCTTTCAACCTCAGCAAGCCTTTAAAGATTCAAACAAGCTCTAACTAAAACCCGATTTTGACAATGCCTAACTTTGAAGAGACATTCGTGGTAAAAGCACATGCATTAGAACAAGAAATTAAAATTGTTTTAACTCAACAAGAAAGACCGATAGCATTTCTGAGCAAAGCACTTAATGCAATAAAGAAGGTGTGGTCAATATATGCAAAAGAAATGTTGGCCATTCTAGTAGCAATAAGAAGTTGGCAACTTGACCTCCTGGGGCATAAATTTTAAATCAAAACTAACTAAAAAAGTTTGAGATTTTTTTTTAATCAAAGAGTGATAACTCATGAACAATAAAGATGGGTAGTGAAGTTGGTAGGTTATGAGTATGAGGTGACATACAAACCAGGCGAATATAATAGGGCAACAAACTCACTTTCTCAAAAATCAGACAGCCCAACGTTACAAACTATTATAAGGTCAAAATTCAAATTTTAGGAACATTTATGAGTTGGCCATGCAAATAGCTTATATGCTCAACAAAAAAAAAAAAAAAGAAGTTAATGAAAAGTCAAGTCAAATTAGTTAAATGGTTTGTTCTTAAACATGGGTTGTTACATTATAAACAAAAATTTATAATGCCACTAGAATCTGAGATTAAACTGAAGCTTCTTCAAGAATTTCATGACTTAAAGATTAGATGGCACTTTGAAGTACTTAGGACTTTTATCATAATTTTTTTTTAGCCTAATATAAAAGAAGAGATATGGAAATATGTTAGCTAATGTTTAGTGTCGTTAGCTGGTTTACTTTAGCCACTTCTTATTCTAACCAAAACTCGGGATGATGTGTCACTTGATTTTATAGATAGTAGTTAATTTTGATGTAAGAAAATGCAAAAAGCAAAAATTTACAGTCGATAAATATAGAAAAAAAATGTGTATTCAATCAACATGCCTTTTCATTATAAAACATTACATATATATAAGCTTGGGCTTGATGTTGCCCTAATATACAGTTGTAATGAAAATTCAAATAATACAAAGTGAATTTATATTGTCATATGTTAACTGTTCTTTATTCAATTTGTTGCAAGTACAGGTTAAGTGAGTGAAGGCAGGTTTGCAGGTAGTTCTTTTGTCCTTATTTGCTTGATTTCTGAAATCAGCTATAACGCTAATAAGGTGTCTTTAATGGCTGTCGTGGACTGATTTAATTTTCAACACTTCCCCTTAAACTTAACCCTCTTCTAAAACACTAAGTTTACTCTTCAGAATTTCAAATTTTCACTTGAGAAAGCCTTTGTAAACCTGTTTGTAATATAATCTCTTGTGGAAACATATCTAATAACTAATTCTCCATATGCTAGTCTATCTTGAATAAAATGAAAGTCGATTTCAATATGTTTGGACTTACTATGAAACACGGGATTTTTGACTAATAAGATTGCTCCCATATTATCACACCATAAAACTAGTTTTTGATAAATTTGTATCTTTAATTCAGATAAGAAAGAATTGATTTAAGCTAGCTCTGATGCTATTGTTACCGAGCTTCTGTATTTAGCTTCTGTGCTAGACTTTGAGATAGATCTTTATTTTCTAGAGCTCCAAGATATTAGGTTCCCAGCTAAGAATATAGCATAGCCACTTGTTGACTTCTTGTCATCCATACCTTCTGCCCAATCAACAATTGCAAATGCTGTCAAATTTAGTTTTTTAAATTTAGAGTAATATAAGCCATGATTCTTAGTCCTCTGAAGGAATCTAAGGATCTTCTTACACCCTATCTAATAGTATTCCTTCAAATTTTATTGAAATTGGTAAAATGTATTCACACTATAAGCTATTTTGAGTCTAGTTAGTTTAAAATACTTGAAAGCTCTCATCATACTTCTATATAGTGTCTTGTCTCTGAAATCTTTTCCTTTAAACTTTGTAAATTTTTCATAAATGCTCATTGGTGTGGTCATTTCTTTGCATTGGAGTATCCTTGTCTTTTTCAGTAGACCTTGAATATATTTTGTCTTACATAAATGCATTCTTTGTGCATTTTTTTTTTACTTTAATTCTTAGAAAATAGTGAAGTAGTCATAGGTCTTTTAAAGAGAAATTATTATTCAGCTTGTTTATTGTGTCTTGTATAAGACTATCCACACTCCCTGTGATTAAGTTATCTTCAACATAAATCAACACTAAAATGATTCACTAATTACCTAATAAAATGAAAATGAAAGTATCGGAGTTCAAGTTGGTAAAGCCCCAACTTATCAAAACCAATTCCAGCCTTTGATACCCAGCTCTTGGAACCTGTTTTAGGCCATACAAGACCTTGTTGAGTTTGCATACAAGTGCAAGTCTTTTAAGATCTTCAAACCCTTACACTTGTTCCATGTAAACCTCTTCACCTAAACTTTTATTCAAAAATACATTATTCACATCAACCTATCTTATCTGCTAATTGAAGTAGACTACTAAATATAATACAACTTGGTTTATTAATAATTTAACTACAAGACTGTAAGCTTCTATGTAGTCCATTCTAGCTATTTGATGGTAGCCCTTTATAACTAATATCACTTTATGCCTGGCCACACTACCATCTAAATTATACTTCAGTTTAAATATCTATTTTTTGCCAATTACTTTCATATTTGGATTTGCAAGCACTAGGTCCCAAGTTCTGTTATTAATTAAGACATACTCCTCTGTCATTGCTTATTTCTACTTGCTGTTAAAAATAACTTCTGCTGCATTCCTGAGCATATAATCATCATCTCTAATTTTTCTTGCAATATGATACAATTTAGGCTTAAAACTTTCATCTTTCAATCTGGTAATCATAGAATGGATATTGCTTGTTTATCTTTCTTAGTTTTCAGTGTGTATGATTTTAACTGTTTTTAGTAAAATTTTTGTATTGGTTTTTAGGATTTTCTCAGGGTATTCAGAGGTGTTTGATGGCATTTGAGAACTGTTTGGCTGTGGTGAATTCTCTTGATCAATTACTGTTGTTAATAGAGTGACTTTTTATGGCAAATTACTTGAGCTAACACCTAGGAAGACTAACTAAGAAACTAAGAGAAGTTATGAATAATCAAACATGTTTAGAATGGAATTAACTTGAGTTTTCTAAGTGTCTAGTTGATCTACTTTGTAAGAAAACTTAATTTCATTGAAGTTGAAATGCATGATAGTGTATACTCTTCCAATCTTGTCCATGCACCTATACCCTTTGTGATCCTTATTATATCTTATAAATATACACTTAATTGTGTGAAAATCTAACTTCTGTTGATTATAGAGTTTAAGATGTAGGTAACATGTATACCCAAATATTTTAAGAAAATTGTAGTTTGGCAACTTATGGTATATGACTTCATATAGTGACTTAAAGTTCAAGGTGGTTGTTGGGAGTCTGTTTATTAGGTAAACTACTGTTTCAAAAGCTTTCCATTTTGACAAGTAAATTTACTTATGCTAAAAAAGTCAAGCCAGTTTTAGTGATGTGTCGGTGTTTTCTTTTTACAACTCTATTTTGAATGGATGTGTATGGATAAGGGTGTTTAAAAATGATACTTACACATGTTAGTGTTTGTTCTAGTGGTTTGAATTCACTTTCTATGTTTGTTTGCAGGATCAAGATATTTAAGTTTAGTTGTCTCTTTATTTTTATTTTAAAGTCACTAAAAGTTTGGGTTGTTTGTGATTTATTTTTCAAGAAAAATATCCAAGTGTACTTACTATGATCATCAACAATACTTAGGTAAAATTTACGATCATTATTTGATGCGATGAGGGGCAGGTCTCTATAAGTTAGTGTATAAGATTTCTAATGATCTTTATACTTTTGATATGCTGGATTTCAAGTTTAACTTATGATTCTTTCTATACTAGCATGCCTTATAAAAATGATGAAACTGATTTTTATTAAGTGATTTAAGGTACTTACATGCAAACAAAATTTTCAACAGGATTTGATCATATGGAAGACCAAACCTCCTGTGAAAAAAACCTAAACCATCTATGAAAGACTCTAAACTAACTTTAACTCTATTAACAAAGGGTTGTTGGACTAAATTTAAGTTTTTTATGTTATCAAAGTTAGTTGAAGCAAAGAGAGAAATACAAGACTGGACAAACTCGACTTTATTGATTTCATTTCTTAAGCTAAAGTCTTTACTTTTCCTCTTTTTCTTTAACAAGTAAAGGCCATCTTTAACTATTCCTTTCAGCAACACCATCTGGTTCTTATCCTTTACAACACATCCAAGATCATTAAATTTAACAAAAAGGTTATCTTTTGCAAGTTTGATATGCTTAACGGATTTTGAATGATTGATGGTACATAATGAATGTTTTTCAATTTTAAAGATGTATGTTTGCTGGTATGCATGATATTATAACCAATATACAGAATTTTCAGCTTTTTACCATTACCTAAGATCAGTTTTTCCTTACCTTTGTATTCACTTTTAATAGAGAGGTTGCTAAGGTCATTTGTGACGTGATTAGTGGCACCACTTTCTAGGAACGACCCTCCTTCTTCAGCTGGCTCTTATGTTGTTGTGCATGCTGAAGATTATCCCTGATTATTAAAGTTTTTGGAATCATAGTCTTAATCAAACCTATACCAACAAGCACTTGTAAGATGTCCTCCTTGGTTGCAAATCTGACATGTAGGCTTTGCCTGGTTTTTTCCCTAATTTGTTCTTCTTCTGCCTCTACCTCTAAATGCTCTTCTGGTGGCTTGTGGTGCTTGGTTTTTTCTTCTTGAGTTATTTCTCTTCTACTGGTTTTAATTGTTGTTGTTATCGCTGTTGTTGCCTGTATAATTGGCTTCAATTTTTATTCCCTCAACAGAGATGTTTTATTCCAATATGCTTTCAAAAAGAAGCAACTAGGCAGAAACATCCTCCAATATCATGTATTTAAACATTGAAGAGATGTTGACCACTATGGTATCATATTCAAAGCTAAAACTATTAAGAATATACTCATCTAAGTTTTCTTCACTTATGTTTTTGCATGTGATAGCCAAGGCATCGGCAATACTTCTTATTTTTTAGAAATAGTCACTAATTGTCAAGCTTCCCTTCTTTCTATTTTACAACTAATTTTTGAGTTACATGATTCAAGCATGTGACTGAGATGAATAGAGTCTTGAAATTATATCCCACAGCTCTTTAAAAGTAACACAATCTGTGAAGGAGATGAGGGCATTCTCAGTGATAGTAAACAGTAGCCAACTAAGAAGTAGTTGGTATTACTTTTTCTACAACAAGAAATCTAAATTTTTAATGAAAGCTTGACCTTTTTCTAATTTCCTATTGCAACGAACCTCTCAAGAATCTTTTTTGTGCTATCAATATAACCTTCCAAATTATTTTCTCTAATAGTTAGGAGTACCTATGTTTTCCAAACCAAATAATTATATCTGTCAAGCTTGATGATTGTCCTAAAAGATAAGATACCTTAACTTTGTTAAGTTTGAGGAACAATGGAGGTATTTAAACTAGTATTTGTAAGGTTTGTCATAAATTAGCTTTGATACCAAGTTAATTTTGATGTAAGAAAATGCGAAAAGCAGAACTTTGTAGCCGAAAAATGTAGAAATGGAAATATGTATTCAATTAGCTTGCATTTTTATTTTAAAACATTACATATGTATAGGCTTGGGCTTGATGTTGTCTTAATATACAGCTGTAATTAAAATTCAAATAATACATAGTGAATTTGTCTTGACATATGTTGTTTGTTCTTTATTCAATCCATTGCAATTGCAGGTTGAGTAGTGAAGGCATGTTTGCAGATAGTCTTTCTATCCTTGCCTGCTTGATCTTCGGAATTAGTTACAACACCTAATGATTCACCTACGAATACGTGTCTGTTGAGATGTCTTCAATGGCTATCTTGGACTAATTTCAATCTTCAACAATGGGTTACCAAGTTCGATAAGAAAAACTATTATATTGGTGGTTGCTGAACCGTTATCTCATGTTCTTACACTACAAAAAATAATAATAATAATAATAAATAAATAAATTTACAAAGGTGTTTGTAAAATAGTGGTACGAGTACATAGTGTTTCACAAACTATGATAAGTAGTCAAGATTTGATTTTCATGAGTGCGGTCTACAAAGAATATTTTAAAATGCAAGGAACAAAGTTTTGCATGTCAGCAATGTGTAACCCACAAATCGATGGCCAAAAAGAGGTTTTTAACAAATGCTTAGAGCATTATTTAGTTGCTTTGTATCACAGCAACCAAAACCTTGGAATAAGTTCTTGCCACAGCTGAATATTGGTTTAATACCACTTACTGTTCAGTTATTGTAATGACTCTCTTCTATGGACTTTACAGAAGGCATCTTACACAGATACCTCAATATTCAGTTGGCCCTATAGCAGTAGCCAAATTAAGTAAACTTTGGCAACTAGAAATGATTCTTTCATAGCGAAAACTAACTTACCATAACTTAAAACCAAATAAGCAATTCATGGACAACCATATAAAGGATGACCAATTCAAAAATAGAAAGTGGGTACTCTTAAAGTTACAACCTTATCAACGATCTTCAGTCTTTAAGAGTGTTTAACAAAAATTATCCAATCATTATTATGGACCTGTCCAAGTGTAGCAAAGAGTAATGGTTGTTGCTTATAAGCTTGAAATGCCAGAGAAGAGCAAGATTCATCCTATTTTTCATAGTTCACAACTTAAACAATGGCGTGAAGAAACTACAAAGGAAATTGTCTTACCATCTATAGACAACGTAAGAAATTTACAAATTCAACCAAAGAAGGTGATAGAATGAAGATGGGTTAAAAAGGGGTCCTGACTTGTTCCAGAGGCATTAGTTTAATAAGAATGGTTGCCAGATAAAGAGGGAACGTAAAAGATAATGGATCAACTGCAACAACATTTTTGAACTTTGCACCTTGAGGATAAGGTTTTACTTGATGGGTGGAGGAATGAAGGAATTCACAAGAGTAAGAGTTAGAAAATCCAATTCCAAGTACATTGGGTGAAGAAGCAAGGTAAAAATCATGCAAGATGACATATTGAAGTGATCAAGCTTGAACATGGCAGCATGCTTGTTTTCATTTATTTAACTTATTATTCCGAGTTTTAAGCTAATATTACTAATGGGCTTAATCTAAAGGCTAAGTAGCATAATTTTAGAAAGTTGTTAATCAGTTTATTAATATTTTATTTATGTAAGAAGTTGGACAAGGTAAAAGGCTATGCAAAAATAACAAATCGATCTTTGTAGCTATTCTCCTATCCTCAAAAATAAAGAGATTTAGAGTAGAATTTTTTCACTCTACAACCATTTAGGATCCTAATGCTCGTGTTGTTTATTTTTACTACATATTTTGTTAGGAATTTCAAAAGGTCCATCCATGTACCAAAAACCCAAAGAGAATGCCAAGTTATGTATATATTTTACCACCAATGGGCTTAAACTCAAAAAACAAAAATATAATATTTAAACTAAGCATGTTTGTGGTTAGTTTAATATTATAATGTTATGGGTTTAAATTTATATTGTTACAAGACAATAATGTTGAATATCAAATAATAATAATAAAAAATAAATAAATTAATAAATTTTACTAAAAATTAGTATTATTAAATTTTTTTTATTTTACACTTAAAATATAATAAAAATATTACAATCTAAATGAAGTCTAACTCAAGTCATATAAAAATAATTATTTCGACCATTATTTTTATTTACATTTGTGAAACATTCTTTTTATTATTATATTAAATTATGTTATGTTGCATAATGATGTATGGTACATCTTTTAATTTTCTCAATTTTTAAGATAAAATCTCCAACTCTATTGATATCATTTCTAATTATTTTCATTGCAATCTCTAACTTTAATCTATTTTTCTCGTATTCAATCTTCTAGACATTGAAAAATTTACCGGCCATGAATATCTATTGTTAGATAATTTTAATATCCAAAATTCATAGACACTTGATAATTGTATTATAATATATTATTAAAACTATTAGACAATTTATTGTACAATTAAAGTCCTTCCAAAAGTTAAGTTGTTCAACAATTTTCTCCCTCGTAAATTTATTAATCGCACTTTTCACAATCATACTTAAATATTTAGACATTTTTAAATTAAAAATAATTAAAACACAATAAAATAAAAATTAATTTAAAATTTAATTGGTCTAAAAAAAGAGAAAACTTTAAATTTAGGGGTGAGTAAAATCGATTCGGTTTCGGTTCCGTGTGAGATTGGAACCTACCCTATTTTACAAGGTACCCTATTTTTTGGTTATATTCAGTTTCGGTTCGGTTCCGGTTTCAAAATAGGGTACCCTATTTATTAATTATTTTAATTTTATAATTTTTAACTCTAGAAAAAAATTTTAAAAAAATTAAATTAATAATATTAAATTATAAAAGTAATAAAATAAATAAATAAAAATTAAGTAATTAAAAGTTAATAAAAATAATTTATAAAAAAATTGATATATGTTAATTTATTTAAAAAAATATTATATTATTATTTGACTTAATATTACATATCATGAAAAAATAAATTTATTTTTTTGATAGTATATTTATATATTAAAAAATATTATAACATACATATATTTATTTATAGTAATTATTCGTTTATTCGATAATTTTAAATAAATAAATATTCATCACGATTTTATTAAATTATTATATAAATAACATGAAAAATTAAGTTAAATAAAATATTACAAATATATTAGTTAATTCTTTTTATGTAATTCAATAGATAAAATTATTTTCTTCAATAAATAATTTATTTAACTAAATATGATAATACTTTATGTAAAAGTTACGTTTTTATAAATTTAACAATAAATTTTAACATCACGTGCTATATTTAACTTTAAAGTATTTATTTAAAATTAATTTTTTATAATTTTAATGAAAAATTTTAAATGTTATTATTTCATTCATTGAATAATTCATTAAAGAGGTATTAGTATTTATTTTATCATGAAAATATAAAATAAAATAAATAAATAATTTTTAATTTTTAAAATTAAATCAGTTTCTCGATTCAATTCCGGTTCCTTAATCTTTGGAACCGGAAACTATCCTAAAAAATTGATTCTGATTCAGAACCAATTATTTTATAGTCGATTCTTAACAGTTTCGGTTCTATCCGGAACCGCTGCTCACCCCTATTTAAATTTTTCTTTTTTTCTTTATTTCATGCATTTTTTAGATGTAACCCATAACTTGGAGACTATAAATGAAATTGAGAATTATAACAAAAATATTAGAAACTACAAATGAAAAAATTGAGAAAAAATAAAAAGATATATTGTACAGTATATTCCCCTTAGCCTTACCCCATTATAATAGGAATAAATTTGATCCGCAAAAAAGATCATATATTCAAACTGTGTTATAATAAATCTAATTTAGTAAAGTCTCAATAAATATCATTCTAAACAAATTCAAGTAATAATTATAATAATTTTTTTTATAAAAAAAAATATTGCACAATGTGGTGTCAAGAAGTCGGACTTACTCTTTTGATTCAAGATGTACTTAGAAAAGGATGTGGGTGTATCCACTGAACATGGAATTTGGTTTACCACTTGGGCCCCTGTATATTTAAACCAATTTGGGTAGGCTTTCATATCTTTGTTTGATTGTGCTGCGAAAACCTTACCCTTGCAGAATCTCAACTTTGGTGAGTACTTTCTCAAGAAAACTACTAGCAATTGAAAGGAAAAAGAAAATTGATTAGGGATACTTACTATTACAAGTTTAATATGAGATCTTGACATCCTTCTCCACTTAAAAGTATGTTCAGAATTAAGTTGTTATAATTTTGAGGTTATATTTGTTGTGGAATAAAATCACAAAATATTAAATGTTAGTAAAAGAGTAAGTGAGTTTTACCAAATGTTTATATTCAAACTAAAAAAATTAAAAAATAAATAAATAAATGTAGTTTTATAGTTAAGTGAAAGTACAGCAGTAGTACTTTATTGAAATTTATTTTATTTTATTTAATCTTGTCTAATTAAATGTTCATAATTTATTTTCTCCATTTCTCGTTCAAAAAAAAAATCAAGAACAAATGTGTAATTTAGTCCTAAAATTATCTATGGTGATCACAATCGTTTAATCAATAAGTTCAAACTTGAATATAAGTACGAATAATCTAATATATTTAACGCTTAAAAAGATAATAATTCAAAGAATATCATAGTAATTATGATCAAAAAAATAGATAATAATTCAAGTTAACAAATATTTTTAAAATAAGTAGGACTAAAATATCTTTTTAGGTTAATCTTAAATGTGTATATATTATTTGTCCTTTTAATTTTCTTTTGATTTTTGCTTAAATAGAGAAGATATTGGGACAAATACAAGATAATTGATGGTCCAACGTAAATACTTGAATATTCTATAGAGTGAATGAAGCAACACGTAGGCCTAATTATCAGGAATTACATTGCATAAACCTTATCTATTAACTCTACATGCCGTCTAACAAAAGAAAACAAGAACAAAAAAACATCATTTTGTATATTCTAATTGCTTTCTGGTCAATTTCTCGAGCTAAGTTGAGGCAGCATTGAGATTTCTCATTCTAAAGTTACACGGCTTACCATATTTTCAACTAATTTGTGCTTATGTGCCATTGTTTTATTGGACATTCTCACCTAACTTTGGCTTAAGTGTCACTTAGTTATTGGACTATCATAAATATTTCAAAATTGGAGTCAACCAAAACAAGTACTAGGTCTTATATATAATTTTGTTAAATAATTTTCATATTCAACATCTATAGTTCTATAAAATACAAATATTTTTGTGTGATTTATAATAGCTCAACATTGTTGAATTTTCATAAACTATAAACAAGCCCAGGTTATGTTCTTGAAAAAATAGGTTTCATCTTTGAAACAAAAAACTGAAAGAAATCATGTTTGATAGAATACTTTGTAAAATTCATTTAAAAACAGAAAATGTTATTTTCAACCAAAAAATAAAATAAAATAATTAACATAAAATTAAAAAGAAACTGTATATAATAATACATTAATTTATTGTAATTAACTTTCAGCACGTAATACTATAATTATATGGAAGCAAATTGCAAAATGGATAGCTTCAAAGTGGGAAGGTGGGAGATGACATAATTGATGTAGTTGTAGTTGCACATAAAATAAGAGACAATGGAGGAATCGGGATCTTAGCTTAAAGATTCAGAGATATCATTTGCCGTCAGGGGTCAATAATAGGTTTTAACTTTAATCTCTTATTGGATGGATATGAAATGATATGATATAATAGGATCCTCCCATTCACAACACATAATATATAATATCATGGCTGCCAAGGAAAACATACGAATCTGAAAACAAGACATACATGAAATAAAAACAAGGAATGGAAAAGGGTATTTTATTTTTTTCAAAAGTCATTACTATAAAAGTTAAAAGGAACGTTTATGAATTTTATTTTGGATATTTGAGTTTTTGTATTAAAATTTTAAGTAAAAATTTAGGGTAATTTGGTGTACCAAAACAAGTTAGATTAATTTAGTTTAGAACTAAGAGCAACATTAGGGTTTGATTTAGGGAGTTAATATATTGACAAATGATGTGTTATAACTTTTCAAGCTAACA
>CP135549.1:5454364-5477145 GCA_032402905.1 Khaya senegalensis | reverse complement strand
ATACTATAACCTTACATTTATAGTATTCTACAATTAGGATATAATATATTAAAATTTAAATTTTTTTAGTTGTAATTTTTAATTTTATATTTTAATATTGATATATTTCTAGTAAAAACAAAAATTATTTATGATATTTGTTTTTGTTATGTGTTTTAAATTTGAAAATTGATGGGTCACTAGGTTTTTTCATCCGTGTCCCCTGCTCTACAACAAGTTTTTATGACTAGTGCCATGTTTTGTATAATTGACACGTGGCAAGCTGGGCTTTTAGCCTAAAAAGTGAATTCAAGCATCATCAAATTAATATCCCAATTAAATTCTCATTATGGTTCTTCTTGCTTTTGTATAAAAGTTACGAAAATTTCATTTGTGATCATTTTCTGCCTCAATTAACAAACATCTTATACTATTAATGAAAATAATAATAATAATTATGACTAAAATCTTATAGTTATTTAGTGGGTGTTCAAACAATCAATAAAAAAAAGAAGAGAAAGAAATATAATTTTCTAATAATCAAAAATAAAATTCAAAGAGAAAGAAATCACTTAGAATGGGAACATTCAAAGTCCTTGAACAGAAATTCTAGACTTACCCGATGGCGTTCTCGATAACGAACTTTACACGACGGGTCATTTTAAGAGCACAGCAGCAAGCAAAGATGAAAACCACCCAGATGACCAAAACTATATACAATTGCAACGCTGAAAGGTTTGCATCTTATTTGTTATTGTACAGACAACAAAAGAAACAAAACGAAATGAAATTTGACAGATTCCGAGAAGTGAGCACCCGCTGCATAATTAATCCTTTCCATCCCCGACTGAAGTGTGTCGTGTCGTCGCCGGCAGCCAGCGGGGCTGCTGCACAGTTCAGTGGCTGGCTTTGAAGCCGGAAGCTCAAGGAGGTTTGTATTGTGTTGAAACTGAGAGCATTAGAAAAAAAGAGTGAGTGGAGAAGATAAGGACGGCTCTTTCTTTTTTGAAGTACATGTAAAGACACAAAAATTACATGTCTTCCCAGGCCTTCCCACTCCTGCGGTATATAAATATATGCGTCACGGTATTATTATTATTCATGTTATTTGATTAAAGGATAATAACATCAAGGTTCCTAAGTTTTCACTTTCTACAATTAAGGACATGATATGTCCATTTGTATCATGTGAAATTACCAAATTATATTCATTATATAGGACTTTGACCGTCTAATGCAATAGTGCCTAACTTAAAAAGTAAAGGCGTTTCAATAATTTTGCCTTGGATTGATCATTTTTCAAGAGAAAAATCTGTTACAATATCAGTTGGAATGATCAACTGAGTCAATAGAAGGTAATTTGAAAGAGTTGAAGAAGCATCTTTCAAGAATTCAAACTACTTACCTATTAGAAATTTAAAAAAAAAAAAAACAATCTATGTGATCTCATCTTGATAAAAAAAAATTCATTAATTATAATTATGTAATAAGCAGTTTTTTCAATTGTTTATTCTTTTGCATTATTTATTGCAGTGTAATAGTAAATTTGGACCATCTAATATAATAGCATGTTGCTTAAAACTAAAGGTTGTTTTAATTACTTTCATTGGAATTAGAAATTTATTTGATATAAATAAATAAAATATCTCATTATCTGTAAATATAAAATAAATTAGAGGTCTGGTTGTTATTATCCCTTTAAATTATGTCATCTTATGCGTGTGAAGGGCAGCGTGTGATGGAGTGGGTTCGTTTACGAGAATTTTGTATTCTTTATATCCATTGCTTCTCTTTTTTTTTTTTTTTTTTTCCTTTTCACTTCAAAGAGACTTTTTTTTATCAATTATTGATAATGAATTACACGTACCAAATGAATTTTTAAAGTTTAGATAAGTTTAAATAATAGAAAGATACAAAAATTTCAGATATAATATAACAACATTTATGCAAATATATAACGTTATTTAAAATTATTGTTTATTATTACTAAAAAAAATAACATTGTCTAGTAGAGCCATTAGATATACGAATAACATTTTTTATTAGTGGATATGTGTCCACATGTAGATTTCGTGGAAGGAGGATTTTGTCATTTATGAAGCATACCTAACTACATAATGTTTTGTTAATAGCATTGGTGTTTAAACATTAAATTAACAATAATGTCATGTCTGTCATGTATTAAAAGTGTCATTCATTAGAAGCCGAGTAACATAACTTACTAAATTATGTCTATGTGTGTGAAAATATTAATTACTTTAATAATAAACTTTAATAGTAAATTTTAGAGGGTTTAGAATTATATAATAAGTAGTAAAATATCTCTTAAAAGTGTTGAGAGGGCCACCCAATTCTCACAAGTTGTTGCGTCTCATACATATGGGATATGGCCAAATTTAAGAGAAGAATTCGAGGCAAAATGGAGTTTCGGTCAATACTGAAGCCCATTGGCATGTAGACCAGACAGATTTTCTTTAATGGGAAAGTTGGTGGGGCATTGAATCTTAACCCCAAATCTCAAAGATTGATTCTAAAATTAAAAATTGTGGTTGTAGAAGAAACTTGGTTTTGCAATTGGACTCTCACTCACATAGTGCTCATCATTTATAATTTCAACTTTCTACAAGATAACTCTATAAAACATTAGAAATTGCACGCCTAACGAGCCAAAGGTCTGTTTCATAATTTTTTTTTTTGAAATATCTAAAATATAATTTTAATATAATATTTAATGTACTTTTATAATAATTGTGCTTATATTTAACTTTAAAAATTTATCACTAAAATATTTAATAAACATCAATACTTGACATTTAATATTTACCACTCATCTACTCACTTATATTGATAATTAATAATTTTATTTTATAATAATTTTAGATTAAATATTACATCACTTTAGTCTTAGCATTTATATATATATATATATCATTTATTTTACACTATGTTTGATATTGTTGTATTTAGGGTTGATAATCGTGTTTGAGTTATGTTACTACAAAATTATTTAGAGTTGATAAACATGTTTGTATTATGTTACTACAACCTACAAAACTCAAGGTAATTCGTGTCTTGTGTCCTGCCTAACTTTTAAAAAGTAGGTCGAATGGCTCGTAAGCCAACTAAATTCATGTCACATGGAATTGTGTTTTATTGGCCTAAGAGTTTTTATTATTAATAATTTATATATATATATATAGATATTTAAAAAGAAAATTAATTAAAATGGTAAATATCATTATGTTTAGCTTATACCAAACTGTTATTAAGTATATTAATTTTTAAATTATTAATATTTATTTAATTAATTATTTGTCCTTTGTTATAGGCTTACGTGGTAGCCTATTGGGTCTTTCAAGTCTAAAACGTGATCTTGCCACAAGTTCATGTGAGATCATGTGTCGTGTGGATTCCCAATTTTTTGTACTAGACTTCTATTGCTGACTCACAAAACTTGTACTTGTATTTAATATTAGAATTATAGCAGTTAAAATATTTTGGTAATACTAAATTTTTAGCAGGAATTATTCATTTTTATTAGAGATAATAACATGTAGAATATCCAAAAAAATTTAGATATTTGTATTCATATTCAATTAAAATGTTTAATATTCATATCCTATTTATAATTATTAAAAATTATATAGTTAATATCAATTTTCGTCTTCGTATGAAAAATTAGATATCTGTATTCATATAAAATAATTAAAAATTAGTTAAACCTATTTCAGATATTAATTTTTAAGTCAGAGTTTGAATTTAAAATTGAGTTTAAATGTCTTTATTGGGGCAAAATATACCTTCTATGATATAAATTTCATTTGTAACTGATTTCAAGTAAAATATTTTCACTAAACAAAATATTATGTTGATTTCTAGTTGCATTAAAATTTATCTAATGAAAAAAATATTTTAATCTCTAAATTATCCATATCACAAATGAAATATGTCATCATTTATGTTGAAAATTTAGACTTTGAAATGGATTAAACAATAACATAATACTTAAATTAAAAGTATCAATATCTAGTAAATTCATTACTTATCAATAAAGAATTGAAACAAAAAAAAAAAATATTAAATAACAATATAATATTCTAGGGTTAAACAAAAAATTAAGGTTATATATATTTTTAATTTTTATAATATAGGATAGAAATTTTATATAAGTAAGTTTATTATAATTTAATAATAATATTATTTATTATTGATCGGATATCCAATATCTGATATCCAATATCTGATATTCAAAATCATATCCGACCAAAATCAGTTTTGAATGACTATTTTCATATTCATAACCTTTCAATATTTAATCAATTTTAAATATCAAATATTTTTTTTAGATAGATATCATTGAATATCTAACCAAGTTGCCATCTCTAATTTTATACTTATATTTAAAATTTAGTAATTCCATCTCATAATTGTGGTAATTTAAAAATTATAACACCTCAATTCTAAACAAAACATTAGTTATTTGGTTACAATATGAGATAGACCATTAAAAATTTTATTTTAAGTTTATCAAAACAAATAAAGAAAAATCTCAAAATTGAACTTCTTTGAAAAATTCTTTCTTCCAATTCAACCTCTAAGTTCTATATACATGGAGAAAGATTAGAGACCTTTAATATTATATAATTTCTTATACTAATTTTTCAATAATTACATTGATACACTTTTAATGATTAAGATTAAATATAATATTTGTATTTAATACATTTTAAGCTAATGATATATAAATCATGTAAAAAGTTGTACTCTTAATTCTAACCTTGTGCGCAAAGACGCACATGCACACAAAAAGAGGCTCGCATGTTAGATCTTGGATATAACTAAATATTTATAACATTACTTATTCACCATTGGATAAATTAACTAGTTACTAATTTTATCTAATGTATTAAAATTTCAAGTTAACAACATATATTAAATGTACTTGTTAATTGGGATAATAATAAATTAATATTAGTAACTTTTTTCTTTGAACTTGAACTATAAATGCATTAAATAAAATTAGTGGCCATTGGATTTATCCAACAACCAATAAGTGATGCTTATATTCAAGATCTAGTATGAGCAACTCCTAGTTTACACACATGCACGCACAAACACACACATGTTATAATTTAAATTTACTCAAAAAAAGGTTTTTGACAAGGAAAAAAAGTTTAGAATATGTTTATTATTCTATCATGTCCTGAACCTAAGGCCGCCACATGACAATAACCGTATATTCTTGAGTTATGTTCTATTAACTTGAAACATTTCGCAAGAGTTTGCAAGACTTTTAAGCATCATGCACTTTATTTACATGAATAAAACATACACACATACATTCATTTAAATTCAAAATATTCATCACATTTAAAAATCACATATAACATGGGTTTTTATAAAATCTTTAAAATATTTAAATTTAAATAATATTCAAAGTATACAGTATAAAATATTAAAATATATTATGAAAATATTTTACTAATAAACCTTTATAAACACAGGATGAGTTGAGGAATTTATACTAGAAGTAAAGCAGTAACAACTGTGCATACCATCATTGCTAGAAAACAAATGCAAGACCTAACCTAAAAGTAGTAAAGTGAGGGGATGAGTATAAGATATACTCAGTGATAGAAGAATTTACAATATAAAATTTATAAAGTTTGGAGTTATCAAGATACAAAAATAATTACAAAACTATAATTATTTATTTGACAAATCTTGTATTATTTCAAAATCAATTATGTAATTAAAATTATATTATAAAATATGTGTTTAGGCATATATTTGGTTCCCTTTTAAAAGGTTAGGCTTACCTGATTTTTCTCAAGTTATCATTTTAGTTAGGATAGACACTTAAAATCATAAATAGTTTTATTATATTAAAAATCATACAACTGTTAAATTATATAAAATAATCATTTAAAATTAATTCATATTTCAATCTATAAAATTAGTTTAAAAAACTAGTTTGTTAAATTATGGCTCAACTCACTGACATTAGCTTGAATAGTCACGAGACGATAATCATGGCATTCTCACGTTACCTTTTACTAAATAGGCTCTATAACAACATTCTCCCTTGTACTAGTTCCATCTAGTGCCTTATCATTTATGTAGCCTCTACAAAAGCCTATCCATAAACTATTTCTTATCATACTATAACAATATTAATATATCACTTATATATTAGCCCAATGTCTCATCACCAATAACAATATTTATAAGATAAAAGTATTTTAAATATATATATATATACACCTTAAGGGCCATTTTAATAAATCATAGTTATAAATATACAAAATAGTTATAAATAATCAATGCATAGGCTTTATCTGATATCAAGTTTTTTATATGATGACCTAGCATTTCAATAACGTAAAATAATTTAAAGCAATTTATTAAAATCAAAGTATGCAATTCAAAATTAATAAATTAAATATTGTGTATAATTCACTTACAATTTAGGAGAGAGTGTATACTCTTCTACTAGTTCTCGTGCTGATTTGGGTTTCTTCTTGAGTAGTTACCGCATAAAGAATACATATATATTTCTATTGAAATCTAAACTCCACACAAATGCTCACTTACCACAATATGTAATATGTATACATGATGAATGTAAATCTCTAAGTTGACATATATTTCAAGGTTCAAGTTTATACAAACTTATTTATAATAAATAGTAAGTCTTACTAACCCACAAACTAAGTAAAGTTCTTAAACGTGCCTTGAAAATCAAGTATTTTATTTGAAATAAGGTATAATGGTAAAAATAGTGTTTGAAACCTATTAAAAGGGATTTGAATGATAATGAATAGAAAACAAGTTTTAAAAATCTATTTTAAGGCTCATCGTAATTTTTAGTCAAAATTAACCTTCAAGAGTAGTTTGATAATTTAAAAAAAAAAGGATTAAAAAATATTTCACAATTTGGAAGTCATTTGAAGGTTCAAAAGTATTTCGCAAAACAAGAGAATAAAACGCTTAACATTACGCGTTTGTATAGTAATAGTGTTGCAGTAAAATACTACAGTATTAGTTATAGTATTTTTGTAAGTTTGAAAATAGCAAATTTAGTGCTACAGCACTAAAATCCAATGTTCCAACACTAGGTCAAACACTTGCACAGTAAAAAATAAGAAAAAAAAAGAAATAAGTGTTTTTAACGAAACAAATGAACTCCAAATTAATTACATAAATACTCATTAAAAAGATTTTTAAATGTATTATAACTTCATCTATAATAAAAATTAGTTAAAAAAACTTTAATTCTTTGTAAATCAAGAAAAACTACAAAAAGCTCAAAATTGATAAAAATTTATTTTGAGTTGTTTCACCATTTATTGATGCCAAACTCATATCTTTTCAAATTAATTTAAAACCAAACTTTAGATCTAACTTTTGTACATAAAGAATAACCCTTTAAACTTAAATCAAGCCTTAAAATATATCTCAATCAAAATCTAACTCAACATTAATAAAAACCCAGTCTAATTCAAAACTGAGATTTTTGCCATTTAATAAATTTTCATGCAACAAAATCCTATGAGAAAATTTTTCATTCTTATATAACTCATAAGCAACCTCAAAATATTAAGATCAAGTTTAAAACTCAAAGTCTAACTCATAATGCAAATATGGCCATTTTTAACATTTAAGCTAACATAATTAAATAAATAAAATTTAAAACTTCTAAATGTTTATAAACCTTATTCAATGTCAATGAAAGCTCTAAAAATGAAAGAGAAAGTGTGAAATTGATATTACCTAAGAAGAAAAATTAAAGCCATAGTTAAATTTTTAGAGAGATAAAAGTCTCTGAAGAAAAGAGATTAAAAAAAGTGAGAGAATATGAGTGGAATTTAATTTGAGTTAGAAATGGAAGAAAATTATGTAAGTTACAAATTCATAAAACTATTAAAGAGAGAATTTGTAAATTCAAATTATGATCATTAAATTGGCTATAACTCTCCATTATAATTTAGTTGAAATTTAAAAATTTGTAACTGCAATATTAAGTGATTATAACATTTCTATAAGTACAAGATTTATTTAATGAGAAGAACTTTATAAATTGAGAGGTGTTTTATTTTACTAAAGTTTTTAGACTTAAAATTTTAGTTACACACTATCTTCAAAGAATTTAAATAACTTAGAAGTCTTTGATAGCAACCAAAAAGTATCCAAAAATGTTAACAAAAATAATGGCAAGAGGTTAGTTTTACATAACTTATGTATTTAAATTTTTGTAATTTTAAAATAAACCTTAAAAATGTATGCTTATATTTAGTATCAGAGCATCATTTCACCTTTACCTTGTTAATTTCTATATGTGTTTTTGAATAAATATAAAATGATAGTTATGGGAATATTTGGCTGATTTTGTTTTTTCATGCAATCTAAATTCTTATATTTTTGATGCAAATTGATGTTATAAATCATTAAAGTATTAAATTTATGACATTTTGGACATATAGCATGTAAAAAATTGTGTCAAAAATGGCCAAAAAAGTTTCAAGTTTGTAGATTTGCATCCGGGTCATTTTTGATTCAGGTCAACTCAGCCAGAGGTTAAAGAAAACCTTGGACTAGTGGAGAACATGTTATTTCCTTTTGCAACATACAGATGATATGTCAACTGGTTTATGATTAAATTTGAAAATACTTTGGCTTTTCATATTTGAACACTAGGCTCTAGAAATCTTTTAACATCCTTAACCATTAAGTGATGCGTTCATTTTGGAAATAAATTTGCATCTTATTTGTATTTAAATGGTTTATAAAGTATTGCATCTAAAATTAAAAACGACCAAAGTTGAACCAGGCCTTTAGGTATTTAAAATGGGCTTTTGTAACTTGTAGGCCAGTCCACTTCATTTATTAAATATTGCATGTTAATTAATTTTAAATATTATTCATGCAATATATGATATTGAATACATGTATTTGGTTTTGATAATTCATCATTTTGGTGTTTAATTAAAAGCATTTATATTTATAAGTATTGAACAAAATTTTGGAATTATATGCAATTTAAACCAAAATCCTATTTTAGTTATTTGTAATTTTGACCGAAAATTTTGTTTTATTTGCAATGAAGCATAAAAATGAATAAAACTTACAATTTGATAAATTTCATAATTTTTTAATGATGTATGCATATTAGTTATGTTATGTTGTATGTCAACTTAAGTTTTAATTTTAATATTTTATTATAAACATATAATTTATATTTTATATTTACTAAGACATAATTTACTTAATTTATATATTTTTATACTATGCATACATTATAGAAATAGTAATTTATATACCAAACTATTAAAAAAATATAAAACTTAGGAAAACAGAGAAATGTGATATTAAGTATTATTGTTAGGTGTAGTTATAGTAATTAATTAAACTATTTATTACATATCTAAAAAAATTTTGTTTAAAGAGAGTAGGTTTTAAGTGGGACATTTGTAACCTCTCTAATCTTTCTTATGAATTTATCTGGTTTAATTTTTAGTTTAATCTATTACTCTTTATTTACTTATACAATAACTACAAAAATATTTTAGAGAAAATTTTTGTAAAATTTTAATTAATTAGAGAGTAATTACAGTATTCTTAAATTAAATAAAATTTTATATTAAATTAAGATTATATATAGTTTAAAATATTATTTGTAATTGAATATATTAGATGTGATAAATTTTATCTCACCAGAATTTTTATTACATTTGTATGATTAATTGGGATAAAATATTAAATTATTTTTCTTAATTTATTCATTTGAGTTAAAAAATTAAATATAATATAAGAATTTTATTATAAAGATATGTTAATCTATTTGAATAAAGTATTTAACATACATATAGTATTTTATGTAATGTGATTAATATTTTAAGCATGTTTTATATTGATAAAATATAATAAAGTTTAAACCTCAATAAAATTTATCATAAATATATATTTTTACAGTGTCATAACTTACAAACATATATAATATAAACTTAAATGTTTTTAAACTAGTGAGAGATAATTATAAGATATGGAAAGAAAAAGTATTGTTATATTCAAGGTGATAGGATATAAATTATACTATATGAAAAGAAAAATCACTACCTATTATTGATGTTAGCGCTTCAGTATAATATTCATAAAAACTAAAATTTTTGTTATCATACGTGATTCAATCACTTAGTATGATAATATTTGTACTTTAATGAAAACTATTGATAAACAGTTTAAATCATTAAATAAAATACTATTAGTACTTTCATTATAAAATTTTCTATCATAGAACTCACCATCATCAATAGTATGCGAGAGTATGTTACGAAGAGAAGAGATATTGCGGTTCAACTAAAACTTTAAATGTGACAATCTTTAAACTTTTTTTATGCATTATATTTTAAATTCACTTCTACAACCATATGGATCCTTCAAATTTTTTTATAATACTCATAAAGGTAAATAATTTATTAATGAATTGATAATTATGTATGTTTAAGAAAAAACAAGGTTGATTGTGGAGATGGGAGTGAATTTTTAAAGTATAATTCTGACAATAAAGGAAAAAACAAAATATCTACCCAAGTTGAAATAAAGAAAGAATTCAAATACTTCTTTTGTATGGAAAAAAGGGCACATTAAGAAGTATTGCATCAAATTTCAAAAATGACTATCAAAGAAAGGTATTTTTATTTCTCTTGTAATTTATGAATTTAATATGGTTAAAATTTGTTATAATACATAGTAGATTGACTTTGGTTCAACAAATCACATTACAAATATTTTACAAAACTTACAAAATCTAAGAAAATCAATTGGAGTTAAGCGATTTATCTATTCTAAAAGTAGGATATGCTTAATCGTAGAAGCTATTAGAACATATAATTTAGTTTTCAATAGTAATTTTCTAATGACTTTAGAAATAACTTTTTATATTCCTAGTTTTTCAAGAAATTTAATTTTAATTTCAAGGCTTACACTATTTAGATATTCTTTTAGTCTTTTGAATAATTTAATTAATATATTTTAAATTTTAAATTTGTTAAAAATGATACATTATCTAATGGTCTTTATCATGTTAATTTACAAAGAGATGATGGATTTAAAGCAATGCCTACTTATACTAATATTAAAAGATGTGTAATGAATGAAAAATTCTTTATGTTTTTGTATCAAAGATTAATATATATTTTCATAAAAAGAATCAAAAGATTAGTAAATGATAAAATATTTAAGACTTTAGATTTTATAAATTTTAAACTTTATGTGGACTAAATAATAGGTAAACAGACTAATAAGTCAAAAAAAGATGTCAAGAAAAGTTCAAACTTATTTAAAAATTATATATACAGACATTAGTAGTTTTAGTATATGCTTATATAGTTATAAGTATTTCATTACTTTTATTGATAATTATTCACAACTCATGTATCTTTATTTACTAAATACTAATGATGAAATTTTATATGTTTTAAAATATTCAAAATTAAAGTAAAGAAATAATATAATAAGCAAATAAAGATCGCAAAATCTGATAGAAGTGGTGAATATCATAATAAATACATACAATATGGACAAATACTTGAGCTATTTGTAAAGTTTCTTCAAAAGTATGAGATTGTTATCTAATACACCATATTAGTTCTTCAGACCAAAATAGTGTAATAGAAAGAAGAAATTAAATATTATTGAATATGATGCAATGTATACTTAACAATTTCAAACTTCCTAAGTTCTTATGAACTGAAACTCTTAAGATAGTTGTGTACATATTAAATCGGATTTCAACTGAAATTATTACTAAAATGTTATTTGAGTTATGAAAATGTTAGAAATCGTGTTTGTAACATGCATGGTTTGGGGTTGTCTTTTTGAAGTAAAAGTTTGCAATTCACAATAGAAGAAATTAAATCTTAAAATCATTAGTGGATATTTCATTAAGTATTCAGAAAAGTTTAAAAGATATGAATTTTATTGTATATCATATCACACTAAATTTATGGAATTAAAAAAATGTTATATTTTTTTATAATGAGTTTATTAATGAAAGAAATTAATCCTAGAATATAGTTTTTAAAAATGATCATTCAAAACCTTTTATTTTATGTAGTACAATGATTATCATTAACAACATCATTTTAATATAAATGGATATTAATAAAACAATAGTTGATAATGAACCAAATGCAAATTAAATTCTATAAGCTGATAATGTTTTAGTAAATTCGGTTATTGAATAACTAGCTATACAATATACTCCTTAGAAGAATGTTGAAATGACATTAAAAAAACTTGCTAGAGTAAAAAAATATCAATTTTTAGTGATTATATTATATACTTATAAAAGTTAAACTACAATATTAGAGGCGTAAATGATCTGAAAATATTTTCACAAATTATGAATTTTTAACAATCTAATTTATGGTATAAAGTCATGAAAGATGATATGAATTATATATCAATAAATGAAGTATGAGATCTTATTGAGTTTTTTAAAGAGTTTAAACCCATAGAGTGTAAATAAATTTTTAAGACTAAAAAAAATTTATTAGGTAACATTGAGAAATATAATACTAAATTTGTTACCAAAAAATTCTCTTATATTTAAAAAGAATTCTTTTCGTGTGATTATAACATTAGTAACTTATTTTAATATAGAATTATATCAAATAGATGTGAAAATAATATTCCTCAATAGAAATTTAGAAGAAGAGATTTATATAAATTTAAAAAATTCATATATAAATTGAAACAAGTTTTTTGGTAATTGTATTTAAAATTGCATGAAATTATTTTTTCATTTAGTTTTTAAAAGAATATTATAATAAAATTTATTTCATTATTCTATATATAGATGATATACCACTTACAATCAATGATAAAAAAAAAAAATTACATAAGAAAAAATAATTATTTTCTAAAAAATTTGATATAAAAGATATGAGTAAAATATTTTATATCATTAGTATTAAAATACATAGAAATAGATATTAGAATATTTTAGATCTGTCTTAGAAGACTTATATTCAAAAAATTTTAAATAAAAAATTATTTTTTAAGTGTAGTACCAATTATTAAAGGAAATAAGTTTATTTTGAATCAATGCTCTTGAAATAATATCAAAAAGGAACAAATAAATAACATTCCATATATTTTAGTTATTAGAAATATTATGTATGTTCAAGTCTACATATAATCTAACATAACTTTCGCAGTTGAAATATTGTAATGATATTATAGTAACTCAAGTATGGACCATTGAAAAGTTACAAAGAAAATTTTAATGTACCTTTAAGAAACTAAAGATTACAAGTTTATATATATGCAAGCCAACAATTTAAAAGTGATTGGTTACTTAAATTCTGACTTCGTTATATTAACATTTGGATACATTTTTACACTAGCCAGCAAAACCATATCTTAAAAAAGTGCTAAATAGTCATTGATTGCTACTTCTATTGTGGAGATCAAGTTCGTTTCGTATTTTGAGATTACCTTTTATAGAGTATGATTAAAAAGTTTTATATATGGGTTTAAACTTGTGAATTCAATTTTTTGATCATTAATGATATATTATGACAATTTAGTTGTTTTATTATTAGTTAACAACAATAAAAGTGAGAGTCAAAGCAAGTATATCAATATTAAGTACTTAACTATTAGGAAATATGTTAAAGAAAATAAAATAGTCATTGAATATTTCAGTATTGAATTGCTGATTACAAATCTTTTAACAAAAACCATACTACCATCAAAATTTAGAGATCATGTAGTACATATGAAATTTGGTTCCATTATGTAAATTTATATACTTGTACATGTTGTTATTAATAAAACTCTTATTATTTATTTCTTAGTAAAGTATACATATTTATTTAAAAGAAAATATATTTATATTGAACTTAAAAAAATATGAGATTTATATATTAAATTAAGGTTATTATGTTAAACAATAAATAAATATAAGGTTATTTATTAACATTAATTACTACATTAAAGTATTAGTAAGAAGTAAATTCATTTATAATATATGAAAAATAAATTGTCAATTTTAATAATTTATCGTTATGATTCACGTATTTTATTTTTTGTATATAAAAATTTAAAATTTATAGTCCAAATGAGAAAATGTAGGTTACAAATTCATAAAATTATTAAAAAGAGAATTTATAACTTTTAAATTATGACCTTTAAATTAGCTATAACTTTCTATTTTGTTCTTATTCAAATTTAAAAATTTGTAATTGTAGCATAGAGTGGCTATAACACCTCCATAATACAAGAATTGTTTGATAGAGAGAATTCTATAAATTAGAAAGTATTTTACTTTGTTATGGTTCCTATACTCAAAATTCTTGTTGTACACCATTTTAAGAGGATTTAAAAAATTTAGAAGGTTTTGATAACAACTAAAAAACACTCAAAAATAGCAACAAAAATAATGACGAAAGGTTAGTTATCTATAATTTCTGAATTTAAATTTTTCTAATTTTGAAGTATACCTTAAAATTGTATACTTACAAATGAAAAAGAGAAATGAGGTGGAAGATGGTGGGAGATGGAAGGAAGAAGAGAAAAATGGAGAAAGGAGAGGATTAAGTACCCAAAAATAGGGAAAAAGAGGAAAATTTTGATTTTTAAGGCCTTTAGAACTATTTAACAAAAATAATTGTATTTCCTTTTATAAATTTTAAAAATATCATTAGATAATTAATGTAATATCTTAACAAATAAATAAAAATAATTTAAACTCATAAAAATAAATAATAAGTCTTAATAACATGTTAACTAATCATGAAATGTGTACATGTATATAAATGCAGTTTAAGTATAAAAAAATTAAATTATTTCTTAAAATTTAAAAGACAAGTTTTACAACCATTCAATGATGTCATTAATTTTATATTTATTTTTTTAAGACAAAGAAAATTAGAATGATTTTTAGCATAATTAAATATAAAATTAAGAGTATACAAGCACATAAATTAGGAGTAAAACACTAATTAATATGTATCATTCACTTACTTTTTTGTCAAGCGAGCGCTTGGATTTCACAATGATTATAGGTTAAAATTTGTGAAAATCTTGATCCTAAACATAAGTTAAAATGTTCAACTATATTTTTCATTTGTTATAGTCATTTGGTTAAATTACGAGATATATCATTGAAAAATTTATGTTACTTCATTTTGGAAAAGATCAAGAATTAACCTTTTAGAAATACTCTTTCTTCCAATTTCAAGCATTTAAATTACATAATTATTTAACATTCAAAATAATAGAATCTATGATATTATATTTTTTATACACTTTTTAAATTAGTGAATTAATATATTTTTAATAATTGAGATTAAATTTAACATACAAAATAAAATGTTAAGCATTTAATATAAATCAATAGAATAATTTAACCTAATCTTAACTTATATTTAAATATATATTTAATATTATTCATTAAAATATTTACTAACAAATAAAGTTTATAACATCTCTACAATTATTCAATAATATCGTTAATTTTTAATATTTTTACTCTTTTAAGAATAAAAATATTGCATTATTTTACTTTGTCATATCAATAAATGATACTACAAAGATACTCTAAACAATACTGGCATTAGCAATGTAAACCATATAAAAGATAATAATATTTGGATACCCTTTTTCGTTTTTCTTCCTGCACACGTGAAATACCACTCCACTTTCATTTCTATGCCTTTGTGGGCCGAAGGCAAAAATTCTATTGGGCCTTTAAATGCAGCCCAAGTCCAGACACACCCACTTTTCCCACCAAAAACAAGGGTGTTTTAGACACTTCATCTTATCTTTCTTCTATTCATTCTCAATTTCCCTTTCCTCCCGCTGCGACATGATACGGTAAATTTATTTATTTTTGGAAATTTCGTTTTTGTTATGCTTTTTTTTTTTTTTTTTTTTTAATTTTGTTTTATCACCATTGAAATTATTTGCCCGATGATGGAAAACCATGAAACGTTTTGAGCGGTCGCTGTGGTTTTTGTTCGACCGTCAGCCTTGAATCGCTGCCGCCATCTCCGTCACCACATACATGCACACATATACATTCGTACGTGCGGTGGTGTGTAAAGGCTTTGGATGAACGTTACTGGCACTAAACTGTGAATGATCGATTTCAAAGCTATGAGATCTGAGGGTTTTCATTTGTATTGCAAATTTTTTGGTAGATTTTTTCTTTTTTACTATCGCTTTGTTTTGATGTTGATGGTATGTATATATATATATTTCTTGCGTGTTTGGGATATTAAGCTCTTCTAAAAAGAACTTTTTAGCTTCAAGAAGCAGTGGTTGGGCTTATTGCTTCTCTAAACAAAATGCTTCAATAATATATAGTTTTTTTTTTCCTTATTTATTTGTGATTTTTTATCGGCAGAAATTTTTATTTATTTTAGTCAAACATTATAGTCTTTGTAGAACAAGCACTTTCGGTTATTTAAAAACATATCTTACCATGTGAGATACTTTCTTTTTGGTGTTAAAAGTTGTATAAGAAAGAATAATGATACTTGCACTGGGCTGCGAGCGGTGTTTAACTGCAGTTATTGATGGAAATGCAGCCTAGAAAGCTTTATCTAATCTTCGCTTAGGAACTTTGCATTGCATGCTTGATTGCTGGATTATTTTTATGATTAACCTTTTGGCTTTTTATGAATATTATTGAGGTAGATATTTCAACAATTTTCCTTTTCTTGTTCTGAGTATGCTTTGTTATTCATAGCTGTGTAGAGACTTCTGAGCTTGATGATGTGTGCAATTGATGAAAATTGAGAATATATCTATTTACAGTTGTGAAAATTTTAGTTAGGGCTGAATGGTTGCTGTTCTAATGCTGTCTTTCGGTGGATGAAGTGTTGTAGTATTTTTCTGTTAGCAGAAGTTATTTTGAAATAGGTTTGTGTAACCACAGTCCTCGAATATGATTACTGCATTATTAATAAATTTTTAAGTTTAGCAAATTATATGCCACAAGTTTCCTGATTCTAGGTTCCAGCAATAGTCTAAGTTATAATGCTATGAACTAGAGGAACAAAAATTACTTGGCTTTTTCTTTCCCCATTGTTGTTTTTTGTTGTTCTGAGCTCACAATGAGCTCAAGTTTTGCAGTTCATTCTGTTTATGTTGTGCTAGTCTTTTTGGTGTGTGCTTTTGCCCAGTGATGGAAATCTTATTATGTGGAGTGGTAGCATGGATATCCATTTTGAGCCTTTACTTTTATCATTGCCGTTGAAATCATCATCATGATCATCATCTCTTTCTCTCTCTCTTTTTCTGTCTACCTATCTACCTATCTATCTATCTATCTATCCTCTTGTTACAATGAATAATGATAGGTAAAGGCTCTTCGTGACCCAGTTAGCTATTACCATCAATGATCTAATATAGCTATGAGATCTGAGGGCTATTTAAATTGAGAGATTTTGTCTCTGACGGATGTCGTTTCTATATTAGTTGTTTTAGATATTTTCTCTCTGTTGGATGTCGTTTCTATAGTAGTTGTTTTACCTTCCAACTTCAGGTCATTGTTTTTTTACTGTTATGGTGGCAAGTTACACTCACTTGGCTTCTGCCACATAACCTAATTGCGAAGTCAACTTCTATGGTACGTGGCGGTGTTAATGTAAATTTTGACTGTTTTAATGGTGGTGCACTTGCAAAAGGTCAGTTTATGTCTGGGAGGCTTCTATGTTTGGTACTGCTCCATCCAAAATTGGGTTACTTTGCCTCGTTGAAGTTTGCATTGGAAACTACGAATGGTTAGTCATTCCAATGATCTTATAAGAGTATAACAAGTTTGTTTAATTTTTGTGGATGCCGGACATCTTGTTGACTCCTTTTGTAGTTCTTTTTACAAACATATGTTTCATCTCAAAAACAGAAAATAGTACAATAATTTGTGCATAATATTTCATCGTTTTATTCTTTTCACAATGTCAGAGGTTGTGGTTATTCTTATGTTGGTTTTCTGTCTCAAATTTAAAGCGCTTGCATTTTTTTTTTAACTTGTATTCTGTTGAACATGAGACTTCTTGTCACCCTTGACTGGTTTTCTTTTACTGGTACATCTTTGTTTCAGGTATTTTATTTGTGTGCTTATTCAAGTGTATGTCTGTTTTTTCTTTCAGTTTTTGTAGTACATGTGCATGTGTTTTTTTGTTGGTTTTGACTGGAGAGCCTGCTACCAAGAACTATTGCACACTGATAAATGCTTGAAGATTTTAAAATCTTTTATGTGCCCAATGATGGAAACACATGAAGTTGGGTGGTTGCTTTGATTTTCATTATGAGCCTCCGCCGCCTCCCCCATTATTTTTGTTTGTTGTTGTTGTTGTTGTTCTCAATATCATTGGAGACTTCGATTGGCTTTTAAAGTAAATAATGAACTTCACACTCTGTAATCTATGAATTATGAGATCTGAGGCTTCTTCCTCACCATTCTTTGTTTCTTTTTTTTTTTTTTTTTTTTTTTCCCTCTATGTTTATTTTGGGTTAATTTAGGCCTTTGAGAATTAATGAGGATGATCATCATGTATATTGTTTATGTAAGTTATGGGCTAATGAGTTTTGCATTTATGTTGGTGGCCTTGTTCATATCATCATCCAGGTAATGATTTTGAACAAATTGCTCAAACTTAAAGCAGAATGTAGATGATTTGAGTTAAACATATTTTGTTTCCTTTCTTTAAAATTACGATCTCTGCGTCTTTATAGATTTTTAATTTCTTCTTTCTCTTTTGCTCTTCCCCTTCAGCTATCTTTGCTTTGTGTCTTTTCAGTTCGGAAGTCAACCTGAGTACACAATCTTCTGCTATGCTTCTGCCTGCCTATAATATATGTATGCATGTATCTGGATGGAGTCCTGCAGTATGCACACTATTAGCTTGGGATAGGGCATGACATTGATGGTTAATTTTTTATACTTCGGGTTTCCTTAATAAGTTGTCATTAATAAGTATACAATTATTTGGTTAGGGAACATACTAATGAAAGGATAGAAGTCAGTCAATTGATTAATCGTAATAGTGATTATTTATAAGACATGATGTATGCACCTGTCTGTTAACTTACATAAAATTGTATGTAATGTTCATGTATGCAAATAATTATGCATGTATACTTACAACATCACTATTGTACATCATGTTCATTCCCTTCACAACTTAACATGTTCTTTTCTTATCTATCACAACATATTGCAAAACCTAATTTATTAGGTACTAATGACGTGAGATTTTCTTTGCAAATTTTGTGGTGAATATATATATTTTTTTGTTGTCATGGTTGACCACCGGTACTTTTGATGCATGGTTGAAGTTTTACCGAGATTGCCCTCATTTTTAACTTCTTGTCTTCTGGTCATGAGTTAGTAATTTACATTTGACATGCACATTAATGGTTTGGATATCTCTCATTTGGACAAGGTTTGTGCATTATGGCTTACAATTTTCTGGCATGGAAATAGTGATCTGTCTGTTTAGGTAGGATATGACTCTTTCAGATACATGTTTAAATTGTTAAGTTTGCATACGAGATGTTGCCTCTGGCAGTGCCTTTGTTTTGGCCATGGCCAAAACAGTCTTGAGTTACTTTTTGTCATGTATTCATGCTTGTATCTAATTATTATTGATGATCTTTTCACTTTTATGGAGCAGCTGGACTCAAATCTTAATACTGAATGTCTGCATCCCTATGCTTGTAAAATATTTTCAGTAAGGTTGGTTTGTCAATATGGATCTTCCTTTATAAATACTGCAGTCCTGCAGAATTTTAATGATTTTTTCTTTTACTTTCTTTAAACTTGTATAATTTGTTAGGATCACTTGGGGATTTTATATGCAGCAACGAAGATGAAAGATAAAAGACTATGAATGGCAACAGATTTGGTTTAAGAGGCAGGTCTTAAACTGGCATTCAAATTTGCTACAAAAATTTAATATCATATTTATAAGCAAATTCATAGCAGATTTAATATTTTATTATCAAATTTACTTAATATGTTTATTACGTTTATTAAATTTGTGTGAATACATGTGAATTTTTAATGGGTATTTTATTTTTTATTATATTTGTATAGTTTTTATTTTTAAAATCACTTAATTTAATTATTTAAAAATTCAAACATTTAAAATTATAGTAATTAAAAATATAATTTAATTATATATATTTAAATTATAAAAATAAAATAATTTTGAAAAAAATTTGAAAATATTATTAAGAAAGCAATATCAAACATGGTTGAAGGCATGTTGTGTTAGAAAATGCCATAAAGAAAGCAATATCAATATAAAACTCTTTTTAACAAATAAATAAAATAAATTTAAGGGAAAATAAAGGATGTTTTTACAAAACAAAGTTATTTGTTGTTGTTAATTATAAATATTTTTTTTACACACACATATATATATGCACAAATATATATATATATATATAAAAGATGTTAAGTGTTATTTTGATATTTTCATTAAAAAAAAGATATATTTAAAAAATTAAATATTTGTGAATAATTATAATGAATATCTATGAATATTTATTTGTATTTGTATTAAAATCATGTTTTTATATATTTGTTAAAAAATTTTATTAAGAGTCGTACCAAACTTGTCTTATTAAACTTGTTTTATTAAGACTCCTTACTAATGAGTTGGTGGGTTTATGGATAAAATTGTCATCTTTGGTAAGGATAGATTTTTATAAAAAAAAATTGACAAATTAATTAGAATAAAAATTACAAGTAAGACAATAAAATTTTCACTATAAATATGAGATATTAAAACTTATTTTTAATTGTAAGAAGATAATAATTTAAGTACTTCTCTCAAGTATTAGGAAAAAATGCTAGAAACTTCACAAATTACTCTCTTAAATGGATTTTCTTTGTGTGATGGGTTGCTTTAGATCTTCATTTCTCTCTATGGAAAAATATTTAATTTTTTAAATTCATTGGTAGCAATTGTTAAATAATTTGATTATTTTACAATTATATGTGTTTTTTTTTTCATTATTTTGATTATCATTTATTTTAATTTTTTTTTTAATTTTTAAGGAAGTAATTTTACACTTTCTCACTTAAAAATTTGATTGAGAATTGATTATGCTTTTACATTATTATTTTGAACTTGTCATTTTATATTGTTTATGTTTTTGTTATGCAAATAAATAATTGATAGTAGTTAAATTTGTCAATATTAATTGTTTTAGTTAAAACATTTAATATTTGATAGGTTGTTTTTGGTGTGTATTTTCTAAATGTTTACATTTTTATCATTTATCATTTCTCCAATTAAATGATATAAAACATTTATTTTGATTTAAAATAAACAAGTTAGATTTTCTATGACGTGTAAGGTATTTTAACTATAAAAAAATGATATTTTTTTTGTGTTGGTAATCGAGTTCCTCTATAAGTCTTCTCATTTAGATTGATTTCTTATAAGTTTATGGGACTAAAATATACTTTGTTTCTATTGTAAATAAAGTTACTATAAATTGTAATTTTGAAATTGAGCTCACAACTCCTCGTATAAAAATAAATACATACTTAATAATGGATTTTTTTTTTTTATCAAGTTAACTTGTATAATCTAAATTCATGTAGCTCTGGCAATATAAATGTAATCTTTTGTAATATATGAAAGCATTGAAAGTTCTTTTAAAATATTTGAAGTTTATGTTCACAACATTTAAATATTTTTTTATCAAGATTTGTCATAGATGGATTGACTATTTTCACTTCTTGAGCAATGTATGATTTTGTATAATAATAATAATAATTATAATATAATAATGATTATAATAATTATAATTATTTTAAATGAGTGATAAACAAAGTGATATAAGTTTAATTAATCATATTTTAAATAAATTAGAGAATTAAAATTTTAAATAAAAATACTATCTATTTATAAAATGGGTGATGTGAATTTGATATAAATCCATGGAGATAATTTGATTATTGGTTAAACGATTTCGTGAATTGAAATTTCAAATGTAATTATAATTAACTAATTAAATCGGTTATTAGAATTGAAGTTTTATTTTTCTTAATTTAAACTTATTTATTTATATCAAATTTGTAGAGGTATACCAATAGTTTGACAAAAATTGTCACCTTAATTATCGTAACAAAAAGTTAAAATTCCTTGCATGTCACTATTAAACGGCAGATAAATATAAAGAAAAATTTTTGAAAATAATCTTATTTTAAGACTTTTTAACATTTTTAATTAATTTTAAAATAATTTTACTAAAATAATTCAATTTGATTATTTTATTCTCACAATTTAATTATATTAACAATTTTACTCTCCATTTCGCTTTTTATTTTCCTTCACGTTTTTCACATTCTTCGTCTTCTTTATCTTTTTTATTCTTTTTATTATCTTCATTTTTTAAAATACACACATTTCTTCACATTTTTCATCTTCTTCATTTTTTTTATTCTATTCATTATCTTCATATTTCAAAATACATACACTGCAGTTAATATATTTCAACAACAATAAAATCAAAAAAAGGTTAGTCTTATTTGTATTGCTAATTTATGTTTTATTAGTTAATTTAAAAATATTTTTAAATGTTAATTTTTAATTAGTTAAAATGGAAGAATAGTTATAGTTATGAGGATAATAATTATAAAAATTAATAGTTAAAATGAGTAGAAATTATAAAATAGATGTTTAAATAGTTAAAAAAATTAAAAAAAGAGAATTTTGGGTATAAAAATAGGGTGAAAATAACGAAACCAGAGGAAGAAGAAAATCTAG
>CP135549.1:5419963-5453864 GCA_032402905.1 Khaya senegalensis | reverse complement strand
AATGATTTATCTAAGGTTTCAAGAAAGAGGTTACTGTCAAACTAGATACTTCTCCCTGTAAGTCATACAGATAAATATAAAACATTTATGCCCAACCTTCGTTTTTATTGCGGTCTATAATATATGTCAGTTATTAGTGTTTATTCTGATCAGCAAGAATTTTTCTTTATATCGTCTTGTAGCTATTCTTGATAGATCAAGGCATTTCTCGTGTACCCAGATGGGCCAAAATAATCACTCCTTTGCTCTGTGCCTCTAGTCCGCCAAATTATTTCTTATGAATAACTTCTTTTTCTCCGTTAGTTTTAAGGGACCCTCAATGCACCAGAAATTGCTCTCATTCTTGATATAAAGCATAGTAGCAGAAGAGACTGCCAAAAAAGTGGCCCTGGATATAGTAACTTGTTAGCTGTCGTAACATCAAAAGCTTTAATTGCCAAAAGATTTTGGGTTTGTTGTCTTGGTTGGAATTGAGTATTGTTTAAATGCAGCGTCAAGAATATCTATATCTTGCAGGTCAACAACTACTGTTGTCACTAAGCTTTTTAGTTTGTGAAAATGACTTGCTATAACGGTGAGTGAGTCCCAGAAAAGGCTAGGCTAGATCGAATTTCTCTGTAATTTCTCTCTCGTATTGTGAACCAGAAGTGGGCACTGGATTTCTTTAATTCCTCAGATTCTATTTGCTTAATGGATGGGAACATTTTCGTTGATCAGTTGGGTGGGACATATTTTATCACTTGCCTCACATTCTTTCATCTAACACTTGATTGATTATTTTATAAAAGTTAATTTACATATGGCACTGATTATCATGGTACAATTTGCATCGAACATGTTTTGAAAGGGGCATGTAAATATTTGGGCTCGTACTTTTTACATTACTAATTTGCATTGCTTGCCAATGTACCACCCAGTCCTCTCATCGTATTTACAAAACAAAAAACACAAAACTGCAAAGTTACAAGGCAGTTGTCTAATGTGTCAAAAAAAAAAAAAAAAATCAATGAACACTATAATCTTAAGTAATGATTTTTTTTTTTGAAATAATATAATATAATACTTGAAATTATATACATTTTACCAACCAACCGAGCAATTAGCTTTCAAACACCACATGGTCAAAACTTTTTTTTTTTTTTTTTCAATTAGCAATTGTTTAAAGGAGTGTCTAGAATTTTTTTCATCTTAAAGGGTATATTTATATAAAAAAATAATTTTAAAAATTGAAAAAGGACCGCATTCATATAATTTGTAGGTCAAGAGATGCTTAAAATTTAAAAAATAAAAAAATACCCAATTTCGTTTGGGGATAAAATTATAATTTAATAAATAAATGGATTGCGGTGTCTTAGAAATTTTGTGCAGGCTAAATAGCAGGGCACTTTTCGTGACCGTTGGACGCAGCCCAGGCAGAAAAATGGGTGTTTGGGTTTCGTTTGGATGTGTAATCGTTAATTTAGTGATTTTTTATGATGGCGTTGGGAGGGAACGAGAGAATCAAGGGTATTTTTGGTCGAAATTTTAGCCACGAATTTTGCCCAGGTACAACACTTCAAAATTCAATGGTAAAACTCACGAAAACCCCAATTTGTGAAATTGGAAAACCCTAGTTGCCGCAGAGAACTTAATTTGATCTTCTGCCAGCTTCAATGGCTACTGCTTCATTCGTCGAAGCTAATTCATTGATATTTTCAAAGCGGAGACAGAATTGCAACTTTTGTTTCAAGAAACCCGCCATTATCAGGCATCAAATCCACTAAATTTACGATAGGTTCCAGGTTCGATAGCGTTAAAGTTGCATGCACGGTATACTTGATCTTAAGCTGATTTGGCCTTTTTCATGCAGCAGGTTTGAAGAACAGGGGCTCTCTACATCAGACCAGGAGGAAGAAAAGTGTTCCAATTCTTTTCTTACCCATTCTAAACATGGGTCATGATGTACTGCTATTCTTAATCTGTTTTGTCTTTTTTTTTTCATTAAAACTAAATATTCAAATTTAGAAGCAGTAGATAGTCAATAAAGAGGAAGAGACTGGGACTGAGGTTTTGTAGTTTACTTGCTAAGTGTTCCAATTCTTTTAGGACCATTCTAGACATGGGTTATGGTGTAATGCTCCTCTTAATCTTTTTTTTTTTTTTTTACTTTTGACAACGAAAATTTAAATTTAGAAATGATAGATAGTCTATGAAAGGTACTTGGAAGTCACTAAAAAACTTTTTTTTTTAACACGTGTGACTGCTATTTTACCATATGCTGCACTTATAGTACACCAATTTATCCATCCTAATATACATCATTAGCATATCTATTTATATATTTCTTAAGCATATCTATTTATATATTTCTTAGTTCGAGGATGCTAGCATAGGTTTTCTCCTTTCAATTGAAATGAGCTTTTATTTTTGTACTATTAAATGTTTTTATTTTTTAAAAAAGTAAAAATACATATTAACCGAGTTAAAAATTTAGTAAATTTGGCATGGCATTACCTAATTGCGTGCATTTTAAGTGCTTGTGCATGCACAGTAATAATTACAAATTCATTTAGATAAATTCACGTGATATAAAATGGTTCTATGAGAACATTAGAAAGAAATAATTAATATAATAAATGAGAATAAATGATAAATAATATATTTTCAATCATACCATATCACTACTATTTGAATGGATGAGTTTGTATGTTTAGTTTGTATATGCAGTATTACTCTATTTCTTAAAAAAATAGTGGTCAGATTTGCTTTAGTATCTATATCATGTCAATTTACGGAAAAGAGGAATTTAGATCAACTTATATGTAATACCAATGCAATGTTATGATAATGTGTAAATTAATTTGTCCATGCATGTATTTGAATGTTGATTGCTTCGATCATCCATAATTTTAGTATACGACAAACACTATATAATTTGAGCTGGTATTGAAATTAAATTGCAAAGAATTCAAGGATATGGCTATAATGTTGAATTTTGACATTTATTATATTTAATATAATTATGCTTTAAATTTCAACAATTGAAATATTTCTGCACAAAATAGAAATTTTGCTAGTGCACAATCGGGACTATACATTTTTTATTTGACAACAATATTAATTTTTTTGGGCCTATAGTTTTAACATTCACTTTTTTTTTTTTTATGTTGTAAATTTGACTATTGTAACAAACATAATTAATAATATAATTGGTTGAGTGACTGACTATATATGGAATAAATCACTAATTTTAACTAACAAACTGTTGTTTCACTTATTTCTCAAGGTAATATCCTTCACTACTTTGCAAATTAGTGAATATTAAATTACAAGCTGTATTTAGTTCACTCATTAAAATCTTAATTCTTATGCAAAAAGAACGCCTAATCAGCATTTAATATTAAAATAATATCACTAGGTTCCTAAAGTTGGAACATGCTTTAATACTATGCAAAGAGAAAGCACTAATTAAAAATATAACGAGTACTACTAGAATTTTAAAGATGGAGCAAATTTCAATGATATTCAAAAATAGGTTTGTCTAATTATAATAATTGATTTGTTTTTTGTTATTTAGAAAATATGTTGAATCTTTTGCTTCTTTTGTTATCTTGCCCTTATAAATTAGATTTGGATGTGTTGCTATTTTAGATCATGAATATGGATTTTGTTATCTTTAATTTTCACTAAGTATCTTTGAAAAAATACTAATAAAAAATATAATGAGTACTGCTAGAATTTTAAAGATAGCGCAAATTTTAATGATGTTAAAAAATAGGTTTGTCTAATTATAATAATTGATTTACTTTTTGTTATTTAGAAAATATGTTGAATCTTTTGCTTCTTTTATTATCTTGCTTATAGGTTTGGATATGTTGCTGTTTTAAATCATGAATATAGATTTTGTTATCTTTAATTTTCACTAAATATCTTTGAATGTATGTTATGATAATAGTATAATTTTTATCTATTATAGAATAGCAATTTATTAGTAGAATGTTTGTTACTAGAATAAAAACAATCTTCATAAGTTATTTTATGATTTATTAAGCTCTTTATCTATAATAAAGACAATATTAAATGTGAATATGTATTATGATAATAATACTGATATAAGATCTTTATTCAACACTAAAAATTTAAGGAAAATGTGATAATTTTCTTAGAATTAAGTGTAGAAAAATTAGAAAATAGTATTGGAAACTAATTCAAATAGAACACTCAATACAACACTAAGAAAAAAGAGATTATCTTAAATATCACTCACATTTAGGAATTTTAGACATTAGATCTAAAAAGAAAAAGTGTATCACACATCTTTAATAAGTTCTAAAACTTTCAAATCGCTCATGCAGTGTTTTGCTCTCTATGGGAGGATAGTAGCTTATTTATATTTGTAGTACAAAGAAAAGAATTATAAAATTTATAAAGGTTGTCAACTGATCATTCCAATTAACTATTACTACATTCTCACATGTTAATCTATATAGTCCACTTTTACTACCTTGCTTATGTATAAATTACTATTTTCTTTGCACTTGCACTTATAGTTAGATATCATTTATTTTATTAGATTGATTTTTAATTTTTATAGTGTTAATGCATTTGCATCAATTTTTTTTTAGTTGGGAAGACTCAACGTCAACAAGTTAAATAAATGATATCTCTCGTAGAGATCTTGGTCTAAGAGATCTTAGTCTAGTTATTGAAACTCCTCGTAACAAATCTAGGTGTAATTCGACACGGGTCAATTTTTCCATTTCATTAGATAATTTTGATACCTTTTTCTTCGAGTAGACATAATATTTATATCTACTATATCTTCAATTTCATCCTAAACGTTAAAGGCAAGGGTAGTTGGATAGTAACTTCAATAAGAGAATCATCAGTGTTCATGGTAAATAGTAACATCTTTCATGTTGAAAATATTACTTATTCCCATGTTGTTTGGTAAGTCTAACACATATGCATTATAACCAATCTTGCTCTAAATAGTGTATGGACCTATTCGGTGATATTGTAACTTCTTGCATTTGCTATTTTGGAAATATCAGGTTGTAAATGCATCATAACTTGGTCCCTAACCTTAAATTTTGCCTATCTTTGATGTAAATCTACTTGGCTGTTGTATGTGGCGTTACTAGAAGCTATTTTTCTTTGTACATTAATATGTATCCTTTGAACATGCTCTGCAAATATTATAGCTTCAGCACTCGGAAAGGCTGAAATTGGTAAAGGAATTATATCAATTGGCTTCTTTGGTTGCAAACCCAAAACTATTTCAAATAAGCTACTCTTTATTGTTCTATTAATAGAAGTATTGTACTCAAATTAGACCTTAGGTAGAATTAGATCTCATGTGGTCAATCTATCTCCCACCAAGCATCATAATAGATCTCCTAGGCTTCTATTCATAACTTCAATTTGCTCGTCTATTTGTGGGTGAAACATAGTTGAAAATTTTAGCATAGTGTTGAACAACTTCTCTAAAGTCTTACAAAAATAGGTAATCAATTTTCTATCTTTATCAAAGATGATAGTTTGGTGCAGCTATAAATCTTTACCATTTCTTGGAAGAATAATTTGCTCACACAAACAACATTTGTGGTTTTGGAACAAGGAATGAAATGTGTCATTTTTAAAAATTGATCCACAATGACATAGGTAAAATCATGCCCTTTTAGAGTCTTGGGTAACCCTAAGACAAAATCCATGCTTAGGTCTTACCAATGTTGATGTGGAACTGGAAAAGGCATGTAAAGACTTGTGTTCTTCTTTATTCCCTTTGTCATTTGACAAGTAGGACATTGAGATACCACTTTAGTAGCATCCTGCTTGAGACTTGGCCAATTAACCTCTCCTCTACCATAGCAATTGTCTTGTTATGACTAAAATGATCTCTCCAATGTAACTCCCACACAACTTAATCTCGAATTAAAGTAAATGTCAACAAAGACAATGCCCTTTGAAAAGATATTCATCTTGCAAAGGAAAATTAGATCAGTTTCTATGTTGCCCACTAAGTAAATTTTCATATATAGTGTTGAAATCTTTGTATGTAGAATTTTGTTCTTCAAATGCTCAAAACCCACAACCTTAATAGACATTGTGGTAAGCACAAACACCACTCTATTAAGTGCATTATCATTTTGTTATCAATTTTAGCTTTGTTTGATAACAAAGCTATGAGTTTGAAGATATTCTGTTTATTTTCTTGGTGGCTAAGAATTAACCGAACAAAACAAAACAAATACTACTACTTTGTAAAATAATAAAATAACTAATGAAGATCACTAGAGTATATATATATATATATATATATATATATATATAAGGTTGGACAAAATAATATTGCATAAAAACACACACATAAGCATTAATCTAATAGCTAAGTTTAGCAAAACACAAGAATTAAGGAATTTATAGAACAATAAGATGCACTGAAAAAGTAATAAATGGATCAAGATATTGTTGCTTGCCAAGAAACATAGTTCACTGCATAAATAGATATTTATGTGGTGGTTTTAAACAATCATTCATACTCTTTGAAGTTATGATTGAGACAACAAGGCGTATGTATTTGTTTTGTTTGGTTTCTTTTTAGTCACCAAGAAAAAAGTCATTTATTAGCAACAACGTCTTCAAAAGAAATACAATGTCTTCAAATGCTAAAGTAAGAGTTTGACACCTCTATGAAAGATACTATTTATTTAATTTGTTGAGATTGAGTCTTATTACTTTGGAAGAATTGATGCAAATGTATTAACACTGTATAAAATTAAAGGTAAAAGATACAACCTATCATCATTTGACAAAATAATAAAATAGAATTTGTCTGAATATAGGTGCAAGTGTGAATATGATAATAATTGTTTACATAGGTAAAGTAGTAAAAGTGAACTAGATATATTAACACATAGAAATGTAGTAATAGTTGATCGAATTGTTCAGTTGACAACCTTTATAATTTTTCTAAAATTTGTTAAAGATGTGTAATATATCTTCTCTTTTTAGGTGTGATGCCTAAAACCCCTAAGTGTGATATTTAGTATTTTCTCTCTTTTTTTTTTTTTTTTAGTGTTGTATTGAATGCTCGTTTGTGTTAATTTTTAAAAATATCTGCTAGTTTTTTTACCCTTAATTATAAGAGAATTATTACATTTTCTTAAATTTTTGGTGCTAAATAAAGATCATGCATAAGCATTATTATTGTAATACACATTCGATATTATCATTATTGTAGATAAATAACTTATTAAATCATAAATTAATCGATGAAAATTGTCTTTATTTTAGTAATAAATATTTTACTAATAAATTATTATTTTATAGTAGATAAAAATTGTATTATTATCATAACACATATTCAAAGATACTTAGATAGTGAAAACTAAAGATAATTGAATCTAGATTTATAATATAAAATATCAACATATCCTAACTCAATTTAAAGAGGCAAGATAAGAAAAGAAACAAAAGGTTCGACATATTTTTTAAATAATAAAAGTAAATAAATTATTATGACTAGATAAGTATATTTTTAAATATTATTAGAATTTGCTCCATCTTTTAAATTTTGGTAGTGCTCATTATGTTTTTGATTAGTACTTTTTCTATGCCTAGCATTGGGCTTGCTCCAACTTCAAGAACTTGGTGGTGCTTATTTTGATGTTGAATGCTGATTGCACTATTCCGTTTGCTCGAGAATTATGGTTTTAACGAGTAGACTAAATGCAACTTGCAACTAAATGTTCATTGATTTGCAAATAATAAGGGATATTGCATTGACGGACAAGTGAAATACTAGTATGTTGTTTAAAGTTAATGAATTATCCAAATGAATAGCTTGTCACTTAACCAGCTATATTTTTTTGATTATTTTTGTTACAAAATTAAAAAAAAATGTGAATATTAAAATTTAGCTAAAAAAATAAAATTAATGTTAGTGTCAAATAAAAAATGTAAATTCTTAATTGTACACTAATAAAATTTTGTAAAAATATATTTAATTATCCAAGTATGCCTAACCTAGCAAGTATTTTACAATTACTCTCTATATGCAAAAATGTTTTAATTGTTGAAATTTAAAGCCTAATTATATTAGGCATATTAAACGTCAAAATTTAATATTTTAGTCATATCTTTAAATTATTTGCAATTTAATTTTAACGCAAGCTCAAAATTATGTAGTGTTTGTCTTGTGCTAAAATAGTAGATGATTAAGATAATCGATGTTTAAATAATGCATGGATAAATTAATTTACATGTCATCACAACATTGCATTAATATTAGATACAAGTTAGATCTAAATTCCTCATTTTTAGATATTCTTAAATTGACGTATTATAAATACTCAAGAACATTTGACTATTCTATTCTTTCATAAATAGAATAATATTAAGTATATAAACTAAATATACAACCCATCTATTCAAATAGAGATGGCATGGTATGATTGAAAATATGTAATCTCATTACCTATTTTCGTTTATTTTATTAACTATTTCTTTCTAATGTTTTCATACAATTATTTTATGTCGCATTAGTTTATTTAAATAAGATTGCAATTACTAGCATGTATGCTCAAACATTCAAGAATGTTGCATGTATAAGAAAATAATAGTAACATTTGTTAGTTTGTTAGTAACAACTATGTTGGAACAAAAATTAGCACCATTTTTGCACTCTAATCATGTGTCATATGGGCTTCTCTAAGTCAGATCCTTATAACTTGTCTTCTAAATACAGTGGCTGCACCTAAAATGTACAGAGTTAGATAAAACTGTATCAAATTTACCAAATCTCTAAATTGTGAATATGCTTTTTTACTTGAAATAAAAACATGTAATAATACAAAAATAGAAGTTCATTTTAATTAAAAGAAGAAAATTTATACTAGCAACAGCATGGAGAGTATAATGGGAATAACGGTGATCAAAGTCCTAGAATTAAGTAATATATAAATTAATATGCTAATGATAAAGGTGAGGATTGATAAATTGGCATACCATGGAAGTAGTGAATGATAAGATAGAAATCATGCTCATAACTTGAACATATTATATGGTGGTACATGCACGAGTCGTAAAGTATAAGTTATGAAGGGTTTAGCATGCTTGATACTAATTGATGCAACACGAATAAAGCTGATACCAAATTGACAATTTAGTTTAAGAATGTCTATAACAATGATATACAAAATTCTTATTGATTTTGAGAACACCCTCAAATTTAAAAAGTTAAATATTGTTGATTTCATATAATAATGGGAAATAACAAAAAGTTCAACAAGACTATATTAGAAAATTGAAAAACAATTACCACTTAATGCCTTAAAGGCTACAAACACTTTTATTTATATTACTTATGATTGATTATAGTAGTACTATAGATTCTAATAGAAAACTATGTTAATGAAACTCCTAAAAAAGAATGTGACTTAAATATGACTTACCTAAACAATAAAACTAAAAAAGAAATATTATACATAGACTTCTTTTGAAATAGCAAAAAAAAATAAAACTTACATAAACAAATAATTCCTCTTTGACAGCATTAATGCCATACAATCTCCATCTATAAGGTTATTTGAGCTTCAATTACGCAAACCAATCCCTCTTATGCACACACAAATAGAAAATTAGCCCTAAATTGAGGTAAGCATACTTGTTATTTGGTAAAAGCAGAGCATCCTGTAAGGAATATATAAATTTGAAGAAAATATATGAAAATACCTCAATAAGCATGCCTATGTAAGTATAGTAGCCTTAACATTGGTGATCGAATTCTATCAGTAAGTTTGCCACCTATAATCACATAACCCAGCATAACCTTAGGTTTTAGATCTACTTTTAACATATTGTTCAGCAATGGTATCACTAGTCTCCCTTTTGTCTTTGTTCATTTCCTAATTCCCAGATTCCTTTCCAATGATATCATTAGTCTCCCTTGTATCTTAGCTCATTTAATTTCTCTATTTTCACATATTTAATCTTTTGATAAAAATTCGCAACTCTAAATGGTTTTTCAGATTCCTCAGCAATTGCAAACATTTTTGGCAGAATTTTATGCTCGTTGAAGCTAATGGTTGACATACATCTTGGTCAAATGTAGCTCAAACTCTCTCAAACAATTTGACACATCCACTTGAAGAAAATGACTTGCATAATTACAAAGAACAATAACTTCTAGTTTCATATAGGTTGAGATATATTATTGGGGGTATTTATATTATTCACATACAAATACCCAATTAATGTTAAATACAGAAACAAATAATAGGCACATTCTCTAAGAAAAAAGCATTTAAACCCTTGTGTTCCACAAAGTTAATGATAAAGATAAGTAAGAGCATTTAGTAAAATTCAATTAATAGAGTAAAACAAAACATTAGAATATCAAAGGTCCAAGAGATTCAAGAATGGACCGTGAGTTATCCCAACTATCCATTAAAATATTAAGAATCAAAGAGTCAAGTAACATTTTTTAATCTAAAATCTGATTATTTAGGCTTGTAATACTTTTGTTGTGCTTTAAAAATATAACAGTTAAAATATTTGGTAAATACTAACTTTTGGTGAAAATCGCTTCTTTTTTCACTTACAATTGACATAAACCGATAGTAACATGATATCTTAATACCAAGCAAAGCTTGTAAATAAGTTTGAATGACTTATGACATTATTTTTTTTTCACTTCATATCTAGATATACATATTATTGAAAAGTTATTTTCCTATATGTGAGTGTATACATATGTGAAACATTTAAAAATCAATATTTTTATATTTATGCCCTTATAAAATTTAAATGTTAAATAAATAATAAAGAAATGAAGATTATTTATTATAATTTATGATGTTGTATGATAACTAATCTTTTTCTTTAATTTGTAAGACACTTTTAATAGATCCGATCAAATTTATTATATACAAAAACATGTGAGACACAAGTAACCCACTTAATTAAATTGAACATATACATGCCCCCCCCAAAAAAAAAGGAGACTGGAGAACGCATAATAAATTTTGATGGAGTTTCATACACTAACAAATCAAGACTTTAGGCTATCATGTTTAATTATATCCATTCTTTTCTCTCTCTATTTTTTTTCTTCTGATTAAGAAGTTTGAGAAAAAGAATTAGCCATATTGAAATTAAACAATGCTTACCAATTATTTTAATGTATCTTAAGAAATATTAAGAAATAAATATTACTAAGTTTATGTAAAAATTTAAGAACAATTTTGTAAATAGCCCAAGTGATTTAAAAGTTTTAAATCTAGATGAAGCAAAGTTTAAAAAGAGAGTCTATCATTGAAAAGAAATTGTGTCTTTAATGAGAAAGAAACTAATATGTTTTGGAAGAGTAGAGACGTAAACAAATTGACTAAATAGATATTTTCAAAGTGGACTTTAAAAAGTCATAAGAACCTTTTAGATTTAGCAAAAAACTAAAAACAAAGTTGGCGTTTTGTATTCGAAAAAAAATTCTCAAAATCTTCATCAAGTTATAAAAACAAATAATGAGAACAATATCTAAAATGGATATTTAAAACGTTGCATTTCTTCATTTCATTTTCATATCAAAAATAACTATAATCAAACTAAATTAATATGATCCATATTAATAAATGTCAAAGTTATACACTATATTTTTAATGAATTTAAAGAACATAGTAAAACACTTCTAGTAAAAAAAATGAACAAGTAAAAACAAATGTACAAATAAAAAATATTAACAAATATAAAACTACTTCCACTTATACTATGGTAGCTTATCAAGAAACTAACATAACATTCAATTTATCTTAATGAAATCACCACACAAGACTTTTCCACTCTTAAGCGTTATTCAAAAATTATATCAACTATAAATCAATAGCCAATAATGAACATAACATTCACTAGAAAAAAGTATAATAAGTAATAAAAAATATAAAAGAAAGTATGTTAATAGATATACGATAATTATTAATATGATAGAAAAAAAATTCACCACCAATGCTCTCAAAAATAATTTTATTCTACAGTATTCCAAAAGTCAACACATGTACATATTGAAAAGTACAAAAAAATTAGAAAACATACAAATTTCACATTTTGTATAAGCTCTAGAGATTTATAAGGAGCATATTATCAATAAATATTTGAACTAACAAATCAAACTCAAATATAATTAGCACTATCTTAAATTAACTGAAAGTTTAAGATATATTAAAAAATATGGACATATATATATATATATACATGTATACATACATACTTAAATCAATTAAATATATAAGATATATAAATATATATATATATATACATATACATGTACATACATGTATACATATATGTATATATAAAGAGAAACTATATATTAATATGAAAAAAATATTCTTTTATGAATTTAATGTCATTTTAGGATTTATCATATCAGCAAAAGGAGTAAAAGCTAATCTAGAGAAGGTTAAGGTTATCATTAATTGGCCAACAACTACAAATTTGTATGACATTTAGAGTTTTTACAGGTTAACAATATTTTATCAAAGATTTATTTATAATTTTAGCACATTATGACTCCAATTATTGATTATATAAAAAAAGTACAATTTTTTTGGATAAAGGCAGCTTTTAAAGCCTTTAAAGAAATCAAACAATGCATGCTTAAAACACTAATTTTACAACTGCCAAATATTTAAAAGATATTTGAAATGACTTGTGATGTTTTGCATGTTGGCATTAATGTGCACCATGCAATTGAAAATTTTGTGCACTCCTACAAAATTAAAAAAAAAAAGTTTAAAAATCAGAGAAGAGACAATTCATATTTCAAAGTAAAAGAGTTAAAAGTTGCATTTGTCCACAAAAATTGTATTTTCTTCATATAATCAATAATTATAGTTATAATAGTTCTAAAATTATAAATAAATTTTTGATAAAATTTTGTTAACCCGTGAAAACTCTAAATGCATAAAAATTTGTAAGTGTTAGCTAATTAAGAATAACCTTAACTTTTTCTGAATTAATTTCTACATCTTTTGCTGAAATGATAAATCCCAAAATGATATTAAATTTATGAAGGAACATTTTTTCATGTTAATATATAGCTTGTCTTTATGTATACATATACGTATATGTATAGGTATATGTATACATTTTTTAATGTATCTTAAACTTTTAGTTGGTTTAACATATATGTATATATGTATATATGTGTGTGTGTGTGTATTTTGATATATCTTAAACTTCCAGTTGGTTTAAGGCAGTGTTGTTATTCTTAAGTTTGATTTACTGGTTCAAATGTTCACTAATAACATGCTTCTTATAAATCTTTAGAGCTCATACAAAATATGAAAATTGTATATTTTTTAATTTTCTATATTTTTCAATATATACATGTGTCGACTTTTGAATGTTCGTAAAACAAGATTCTTTTTGAGATAATTAGCGGTGAGTTATTTTTTCTATGATATTATCAATTATCATGTATCTATTAATGTATTTTTTATATATATTTTATTACATACTATGCTTTTTTTAGTAATTATTATGTTCATTATTGGTCATAAATTTATGGTTGATATAATTTTGGACAATACTTGAGAGTGAAAAAACTCTCATTGTGTGGTGATTTTATCAAAGTAAGTTAAATATTATATTAGTTTCTTAATAAACTATCATAGTATGAGTGGAAGTAAGTTTTTATATTTTTTATTTTTTTTACTTGTTCATTTTTTTTTATTAGAATTAGTTTTAGTGTGTTCTCTAAATTTGTTAAATATAGTGTATAACTTTGACTTTTATTATTACAAACTATATTAATTTAGTTTGATTATGATTATTTTTGGTATGAAAATAAAATAAAGTAAATGTAAGGAATTAAATATTTGTTTTGCTCGTTTCTAATTATAGGTAGGAAAATATAAGGGAGCGTTTCATAAAATAAGGATGCTAGAGATAATCTTATTTAATAAAAATTGTTTGAAAGATACCATTTGAAATTCATGTTATTTTGTTTGTGTTAACTAATTAAAGATATTCTTAACCTTCTATGGATTAACTTCTATTCTTTTTGTTAAAATTATAACAGAATAAATTAAATGTAAAGTTTTAAATATCAATTTTAGATATTGTTCTTATTATTTGTTTTACTTTTTTTCAAATCTAGGTGAAAAAATTTAAGGGAGTGGTTTATCAAATAAGAATGTTAGAGATACCTTTACTCAATAAAAAGTGTTCGGAAAATACCATTTGAAATTTACATTGTTTTGAAAATGTGAATTGTCTCTTTTCTGTTTTTGTACACTTGTTTCTTTTACTTTGAAATGTGAATTATCTCTTCTCTATTTATTTAACTTATTATTTTTCTTTACGTTATAAGAGCACACAAAATTTTTAATTACGTAATGTACATTAATGATCAGTATTCAAATATGTCAGAGATTAAAGTCATTTTACTGTGTGATCATTGTGAATATTTTAGTGACAAAATTTGTGAGTCAAAATGAAGGAGAAGACTCTATGGAAGCTCATAAAGATTGATGAAGTAGTGATCAAATTTGAATTGAAATATCATTTGATTATATTGGTAAAGTATTTTAATCCTAAAAAATTGTATTATAATATTTTATGACATTTTTTGTAGAAAGTTAGTTCTAATTTCTATTATTTTTAAGGTTGAAAGTTTTAGTTTTTTTAGTTGCTATGGTTAGTTAATGCTGAGTTATTAGGCATGTCAAAGTTAATGTTGAGTAAGCCATTGAAATATAAACACATGTCATGTAATAATGATATAATGTTGTTTTGTTATTGTTAGATAAAGAAGTTTTCTTAAACTATTATTTTTTTATTTTTTACTTTTTGATTTGATTTTAGTTTTATTTGATTAGTTAGCAAAATTAACGTATGAGTTTGTTATCAAATCATCAATTTTTTTTGTTCTTAATTATATTGCAATTAAAGGAGCAACAATTGATATCAAAACTTGAAAAAGAACCAAAATCAATGAGTTCAACAAAGTTTGCATTTGAAAAGTTTACCGGCGAAAAAACTTTAATCTTTAAATGACGAAGATGAAGGCATATTTAGTACATGAGGGATTGGAAGAAGCTTTGTTGGGGAAAGAAAAATTTAAGCTAACTTAAAGGATTCAGAGAATAGGGATATTTAAAAAAAGTACATAGTGCCTTTATCAGTTTCTCTAGGAGATGTAACCTTTTAAGAGTTTTTACACTTAATAATGGCACTTTAAAATAAGCTTAAGTCAAGGTATTTGAAGAAATCGCTAGTGCATCCCCTGTACTTAAAAGACATTCTTGTTCTAGAAAATGTAAAGATTGTAATGATACTTGTATTTAAAAACTGAGAAGAATTATTGAAGAAATGCTAGAAGACATGTTGTGGGTATATAATAAGCTGAAAACAAAAGTAAATAAAACACCAAAAATAATTTTTGAATGTGAGTTTTTATGACTACTTAATGATTGTTTCTCTCACGTGAACACTAGTTTACTCCTATTCTAAAATACCATTAAGTAAAATTGTTGCAGATTGAGGTTGTTGAGAAAGTTGAAACAAAAAAAGTGTATAGAAAAAGAATGTAAGCATGGATGGATTAGACTTAGCCTTCATGGATGAAACATTATAAGGGTTTTAGGACTTGGCATGTGGCTTTATTTTTTATATTTGAGAAAGAAATAAAAAAAGAGAGAATTTACAAAGATGTACAAATGTTTTGTATAAATTATCACGAGTGTTTGGCTCAAAATGGGAAGAGATTTTTGATTTTTGAATGGATGGCAGACAAAAGATATTAAAAAATTCAAAGATGTACAATTTAGAAATTCACATACAAAATGTAAAGAGTATCTACATTTATAAAGATATATAATTGATGAATATTTGTATGAATCACGAAAATTGAAAAAGTCATGATAAGGATATTGATTGATACATTAAATTTATAACTTGATGCATATTTAAATTTTCAAGTATAATGCTATTATAATAAAATTATTACTTTAAGGATATCACTTCAAATTTTTTTAATATCGAGCACAAATCTTTTGTCAGATAAAAAAATATTCATCTTGAACACAAAAATTGGGGTTACACTACAATTGAATTAACATAATGATTGGTACTAATAAACTTTTAATTTAAGAAAAAAAAGTATAATACAATTTACAATGTTCGATATGGAAAATTAAACTTGTATGGATAACAAAAAAGGTAAACAAAGTCAAGGAAACAAAAATAAAATAAAAAAAGAACAAAAGGGATTATAGAAAGAGAATAAAGAACTACTTATGATATTACTAGATTGTTGTGAAGATTATAAGAAAAAAAGAAAAAGTAATTTTTAGGTGTGGTTAGTTCCTTTGGTCTTTTTTTTTTTCATTTTTATGGTTCTTTCAAGAAGGTAGAAAAAGCAAGTACTCACGTGAGAAAAAAAAATACCACTTGATGTTTATTGAGACACATGTCTTAATTATATGCTTAAAATGTAATGAAAAGTTTATTCAATAATTAAAAAACAAGTAATTGTAGTGTATCATTCTTGAGATTGATCATCCTACCTCTAGGTAAAAATCCACTCTATAATAGAAATCAAATTCATTGTCTTCTCTCACAATTATGTAAAAGGGAAAATGTAAATTATCAAAGTTTTGAGCTGCCAACATAATGTAGAAATTCTCCATTTGTATAACTTACGAGTCAAAGCAATGATAGAAACTCATCCTTGTTACCAGTTTTTATCAATGAACAATTAGCTTATTGTTCCAACATTGTATAATGACTTGAAAATGATTCTAGCCTGAATCTATATCATTTAAAGATTAAAATGTTCCTTAGAATTCACACATCTAGAATAATTAATCAGAATAAAATGCCCCAAAGATATCTTAGGTGATTCAACAAAAAAATACAAAATCACCTGCTCTTTCTACTAAAAATGTGAATTAAGGCAGAAATCAAATAATTCTTCCTCTAATGACACTAATAAAGTTCTCCACTAAAGGAAAAAAAAAGTAATGTAACTAAAATCACATCATGAAAAATTGTGCAACTTTCTTCTCTTAAATTCACATAATTTTGATATATAGTTATTTCACATATCATTTCTTAACTCTTAATTCTCAATTATACTTGCCTCTATTACAATTTGCAAACTTGAATGTAGTTCAGACATAAGGATTTATGGGTATAGTTCTTGAATTAAATTTTCATTAACTTCACAATCAACTTGCCATATTAAAATGCACTAATTCATGATTTTTTATAAGAGGACATATAGAATCATTACCTATTTATATCTTTCCTTAGTTCTTTCAACCAGGACAGGAAGAAATTTTGTTAGCCAAGTATAAGAAAAATCATGTGAGAAAATAAAACTTGAAGAGCATTGATATAGTTAGTATAGTGTTAACGACTAACAACAGAGATAAAATGCATAGCAGTTAAAAAAAATAATAGACAACTTATTCTCCTTTATGCATTTATAAACCTAGCTATTATACTAACCACACCAGATGCAATTAGATCACGTAAACCACAACATAAGATAGAGTACATACACTTTTTTGATGTAATAACATTTTAAACTAACACAAGCATTTAGGTAACAATAACAACCTAAAAGTGCTATGATAATATTACGCAGGGTAAATTGGATTGGTTTCTTTAACAAAATCATGAACTGCAAAGTTTTTGATGTCATGGTGACCCAGTAGAATGTCAAGTTAAGACAATGACATTAAGCTAATAATCATAACAATACTTTAAAAAGAACTAATAACTAGTGTGCCTATTCCGAGTCAGTCACAACAATTTGAAAATAAACAATTAAAGCTCAGAAGTAAAGACTATCATATATTCTAATGAAGAATACTGCTTTTAGAGACTAAAATTGTAGAGAAACATAAATATTAATTACACTATAATTTAAGAGAGAAAATGTTATATTCCCATTTTAGATCCTATACTTTTTAGAAAATAAGTGCTAATTGAAATTATTGAACCATAAAAGCTTTATAAATGCCAAAATGATGCTAGAATTAGAAAAAATGACTTTTATGAATAATTTTTATAGGTAATTTCAAGTAACAATTTATGCAAGTGCACCAGTATTTTCAAGTAATATCAAGTTATAATTAGTGCAAGTATATGAATAAACTACTTAATTGCATGTGGTTCACATTAATCCCTTTTCTATTTTTCATTTACAACAACTTTAAAAAAATTACAACAATTATACATAAGAAAATAGTACTAAAATAATATTGTCACCATACAACATACAAGCAATTAAAACAAGATAGGAATCTATCATAACAAATTACAATAAGCAAGTGAAATTTGATTAATAAAGGAGTAATGATCATTTAATATATCAATCAGAATTTTCTCTTAGTCTTTTTTGTATTTAGTTTTAAATAAATATTGGCATATGATATAACTAATAATAAACGGTTTAAATTATATTTTAATAAAATTTATAAATTAATTTTATATTTTGTTATGCCACGTATCTACATCTGCTTAAGCCAAAATAGAAAAAATTAAGAAAGAATCTTTATCCTTAATATACAATAAATAATATTTATAAAAGTAAATAACCAAAGCTTTATCTTTTCTTAAATCTAATTAAGTGAAAAATAAACACTATAAGAGAAATAAGAAGGGCTAATTCTGCAAAAACAAAAAGAGGACAAAACTTAGTGTTTCTATAACCATTCTTTTTCATTTGAGCTGCATCAACCTCATTTAGACATGTTTGCTTCTCTAATTTATTAAATTCATGCTCATCAACTTTTTATTGAGGTTGATTTCCTTCTATAGTTTCTTCTTGTCTAATTTCATTTCCTTGAGTTTCTTCTGTCAATGGTTCTTGACAAGGTTCTTCATGGTTTGTCAATTCTTGAATTTATAAATGGGTTCCCACTTTTGGATTTCTCTAAGTTTTTCGTTTTCTACTAGATAATCTTTATGAGTTATGTGTTTCTCATCAACCTTAGTTAACTATGAACTTGCAAATTTTAATTGTTTTGTTACTTAATCATCTTCAGATTTTGTTGATTTAGTGATCCTAGAACTTAGAAAACGTTATTTAGACCCTAACTACTCTAGTGCACTTTCGTCAAAAAGCTTTTCTTAATTTAGGATGAAAGACATAGGAGAAGCAAGTGTTATTCTTGCTATCAAGATTATTAAAACAAAATATGGTCTTTTGTTATCATAAGAATACTATGTAAAGAAATTTCTAAGAAAGTTTGGATACTTTGATTATAAACCATTATCACTCTATACGATGTAAGTATTTAACTTAAGAAAAATTATGAATATAGTATTAGTCAAACAAGATATGCCCAAATAATTAGAAGTCTAATATTTTTAATGAATTCTACTATACCAAACATAGCATATGCTATTAGTAGATTGAGTAGACATACTTAGAATCCAAATAAGAATTATTGGGTTACATTAGATAGACTTGCAAAGTATTTAAGAGGCACTATAAGCAATGTGTTTTCATTTATAATAACTCCACCAAGGATTTACCAATGCAAATTGGATAACTAGATCTAATGAAATAAAATTTATAAATGAATATATATTTATATTGGGTAGAGGGGCAGTCTTTTAGAAATCTTCTAAGCAAATATGTATAGCTTGCTTTACTGTAGAATTCGAGTTAATTGCCTTAGAAAAGGCATGTACTGAAGCTAAATGGTAAAGAAATTTCTTGGTAAATCTTCTAATTAATATTCATTCTCCAATTGCAATCTCAATACATTATGATTGTCAAGCTGTCATAGCTAAAAGCAAGATGTATAATAGAAAAAGCAAACATACATGTATAAGACATAGTATAATTAAGCAGTTACTAGAATCTGGGGTAGTAAGTCTAAATTTTTTGAGATCAAAGTTTAATTTAACTGATCTTCTAAAAAAATCATCAAATAGGAAATTATTGGAACATATGTCAAAAGGGATGAGACTTCTGCCAAAAATAAAAGACAAAAGTGATAGAAACCCATTTATATGATTGCAGATTCCATGAAGTAGGTTCATAAGGTAAGAACAAGTTGTTTGTTTTCTTGAGTTAATATTGTTTATTAGATTAAAGTCTTTCCTAAGACTAAATAGTAAAAACTATAGTAATGAGGATGAATTTCATGTTCTTAATAATCTTCATTGTTTTGATATAGTGGTGTGTTGAAACTATAGGACACATTTGATGAAGAGTCACCTATATGAGTGTGGAATTGGGTCGATTCCTATGAGAGATAGGCAAGTATCTCTAAAGCATTCATTAAGTATCAATATAGTGTTGGGCCATGAAAGCACCAATAGCAAAAGGAATTATATAAGACTTAATGTGAGCAGTTAGTTCAATGACCGACATCAAAGGATTATGATTCATAAAAACTTCTTTGTTTCACCTAATTCTTGTTAGACATAATTAATTGCTTAACAATTGGTTCATAGCTTGATAAACACCAAGTTGTATGCACCAAGTTCTACTTTTTTAATACAGTGATAAGTAAAATATTGTATTTTGAAATATGTGGGAGATCATTGGATATATATATATGAAGTATTTCAAAATACCAATATCTTTCATTGTCTTGTTAAAAGGACTTTTTAAAGTATTTATATATAAAAACACTCCAAAAATATGTTAACAAGCTAAAGTGAAAGGATCCCTCACCCACCAGATGAGTCAACGAAGCCCAACTTAGAAGCCGGATCCGAAAAATGTTTAAAGTCGTCCATGGGTGTGGGTGTGCTTGCGTCTATTTCTTTTGTAACTATTCTAAATTTGCTGTATTTGGAGTTTGACTCTTCGCCTCTTTCAGCTGCATTCTGCGATGTCCCGGATTCTCCTCCATCAACCTTTTCGTTTAATTTTTCAGGTTTTTCCTTTATTATCTCCTCACTACCATCTCTTTCAGCAAACTCTTCACCATCACTTTTCTTGAGTGAAACTCTCCTCCATCAATTGCCTGTTCCACAACCTGACCAGAATCTTGATTTCCTTCGACCTTCTCTCTATAATTTTTCCCTGGGCGCCTCCTCAGATACAACTGGTTTCTCTTTTACCGCAACCTGATCAGTTTTTTCCATTTTTCCGTACTTCAGACTCTTCCCGAATTTCTTATCGGCAGCAGTTTTCAGTTCCTCTTCCTTCACTTCCTCAATCCCAACCTCACCAAATCCTTTCACAAACTTGGGCATGAAAATTGTCAAATCTGACGTTTCCTCACTGAACTTGGCCTTAGTTTTATCCACAATCACCCCGTCCGGAATCCAAAAAACTTACCTGAATGCCCTGATCTCCACCAATTTCTTCTGAACAATCCAGCCCTTCAACAGCATCTCTTGAACCGGCTTCATCCCGCTAATTGCAATTCTGCTTCCATCTTCATATCTCGATATAATGTTGTCCCTTCTGAAACCTGCATTATTTTCAATACTTCAATTATCGCACATATGCCATCATAAGAAAAAATAAACTAAAATGAGAAAAGAGAACATAAACATCTATGAGACCTTTGAGATCGCCCGATGAGTATGAACTTGGGTTTCGGTTTCTTGAGATACGAAAAGGGGACCGGAGGGATCCTTGGTGACCCGAAGATCAGCCATGGAAGTGAGATCATCATCTCTGGTATGGGCGATCTGCAGTCACAATTCAACCTCCATGGCAGCCTTCCCTTTTTTTTTTGGGTAAATTTCAAATGATTGTGCTGTTAGTAATATGTTGATAAGAAAGGGAATTTAACAAGCTTGCAGGATAGATATGACAGCAGGGAAGATTAAAGCACAAATGCATTGGTCGTAATTTAGCACTTGTATTATTTGTGGTTTTATATGTTTCAAAAATCAGCTGCTTTTCTAGTTACTGTTTTTTGTTTCCTTGGCGGGAAGTCACGCATTACGTTGATGCTAAAACGTGTAGTAGCTGATCCAATACCAAAATGTGTCCACACTCTGCATTCTTTGGTATAATCTTTGGATTATTTTCTTCCATCTTAAAATTTCATGTCTCGTTTGCTTTTTTTTTTTTTTTTTGGGTAATCGAAGCAACTACTTAATAAAATATCCCGTATAATACCAAAATTACCCTTATGTAAATAAGATGAATTCACTTTTTTCTCTATCTTTTATGCAAATCAATATATATATATATATGGATAATGGATATATATATATATAGTTCCAATTAAGCAAATCAATATATATATAGATTTTCAAAAATTTACTGCTTTGAGAATGTTAGGCAGGGCAGGCAACAACCACACACCACCCCATTATTAAATTTATTTTTAATTAAAATTTTTGATTAATTATGAAAAAAATCAATTATATGAATTTAAATATTACATTTTAATATATTATTTCTTTGCTAAGTTAAAAAGCTAGCTTTTTTAAAGAGTAAGAATAAGTGATAGCTTGCATATTTGTTGATAATAAATATACATTTATTTAATATTTTTAAAAAATAATATGTAATATAATTTTATTAACTAAAGGTATGATGTTGATGAAATAGTTATATGTAGTTCCAACTAACACAGTCATCTAATGAAATTAAAGGGTAAAAGATAGTCATCTAACAAAATTAAAATAGAAAAATATAATCTTCTAATAAAATTTAAACAATAAAAGATAATCTTCCTTACATCAAGTGCAATTAGAATTACAAAAGCAAAAGGAGTGATAGACTGTTTTTGTCTTAAATAACATGGCAAAAACAAAAAAATAATAATAATGGAAACAATTCAATAAAAAAATAGCCTTAAAAAGAGTGAGAGTAGTTGTGGTATCTATTATATAAAGTATTTTGGTGAATGGTATGTTTTTATACAAAAAGTTTGTGAGGGGGGAATATCACCAGCCTTGCATTATCAAGATTCAATTTCTAGATGGGCCTGTACAAGGTCTGCCTTGTTTGGGCCAGTCAGTCCGACCCAATTGCCAATAACCTTTATAAAAAAGAAAAAGAATATGATTCGTAAATTGCCACCAAAACTTAATTCCCATTCTACACTAAAGTATCCCATTTCAATATATTAGGACTCTTTTTATTTTTTATTTTTTTCAATTTATATATCCTCTAGAAACTTAAGAGTTATGAGAATATATCTCAAATTAAAATTTTACATTAATTTACCAAATAAGGTGAAAAGATCCAACTAAATAATTTTAAATTCTTTTATATAATTTTTACAGGACACTTCTATCATATTTTAATATAATCATATAATAAATATGGATCAAAATGTTTCATATAATGTTAAACTTTTTAGTACATATTGAATGCAAATTCTTCAAAAGTAGAATATCACCAAAAATTAGAAATATTTAAGTGGAAAAACACAAAATCATTTTGAACAAGGGCATTTTACATACTTAATAATGCATATTGTTTTGGTCAAGGTTCTTGTAACTTCAAATTTTGATCAAGAATTCAATTATCCTTAAAACAAAATATATGGAGAGGAGCAAAGAGCGCAAAATGAAAAAGTAATCAAGTAATCGATTGCACGGGCAAAGTTAAAGAACCAAAGTGGGAAATGATTCCGAAGCAAAGAGAGATAAACACTGCCAAATTATTACCCTTGATAAAGCTACTTAAATCTCTCCCTCTTTCTCTAACAAAACTTACTTTGCGCACTAATTAGTTAATATTATCCTACTATTACCACTACTCTTACTATTATTAATAGGAAAAAGTCTTAAATTACATAATTTTACCACTTCAGCCATATTAATATAATAAAGTCATTTAATTAATAGAGAAAAAAAATTCATAAATTAATAAAAATTTAAAAAAAAAAATTTAAAAATTATTATTCAATTATTTTTTATTTATTTAATTAATTAATTTTTTATTAAATCATAAAAATTTTTATATTAATTAAATGAGTCCATTGCATCAACATAAATTACTGGTGAAATCTTTCTACTAAGACTTTCTATGCTACTATTACTACTACTACTCAAGTAAATGAGATATTAATATTTTTCTTGATTTTGCATAGAGTGTCCCCAACATTTCTCTTTTTTCACAGCGTGAGGAAAATTAAAGAAAGGAAGAAGACCGTTTGACCTGCAAGTAACCCCACCTCCACCTGCAATTTCCACCAAACAAACGAGCTGGTCAAACAAATACATCTTCCAATCAACTCTAATCAGATCATTTAAAATAAATAAATAATTTTGCTGATATTTGAATTTTTTTTTAAAAAATAAATTAGTTGTTTTATTAATGTTTACTAGCCGTGGAGGTTTCATTGATAATTTTTTTTTTTTTTTAAAAACTCCCCAAAGCTTAAAGGATTTAAGTAAAAAAAATGTTGGAATGTTGAATTAACAAGTTCACACTCCAATTCTAGCAAAACATTTAATAATCCTTTGATTTCAAAAAGAAAATAAAAATTACACTAAAGGGTGTAAAATGCAGAAGTTTTAGATAATAAAGAAATAATTCCCAATTTTAAGGTGAGGTTTTAAAGAATTTTATTAAAAAAAAAAAAAAATTAATGACTCAGTTAAGTATACGAGAAAGCTGACATGTCTTCCATGGCCGGAAGCTGGCAAAGGTCGTATAGTTGCAGAGTCAACTTCACCAGTCGGAAGAGGAACAGCAGGATTACTGTTAATAAACGGAATGCCGCCACCTTTATCCGGCAGGTTAAGGGGAGAATTAGCAGCAATAATTGGTGCGGGACCAGGGGAAGAAGAAGTCCCCTGTCGAGGTCGAAACGGCCATGGATATGCGGGAGAAGGTGAAACGCCACCACCGCCGGAAGCCGGCGTTGCAGCAGCCATTGGAGGGAATTCCGATGAAGGGTTTGGTGGTGCATTAGTGGAAGAGACAGCCGCAGAAACCTTTATTGCAAACTTCTGGGAGGCTTGGCATGTTTGCAAAGAGCCATTGTTGAAGGTGAAGTAGAAGAAGCCAGGCCGTGAAGGATACCACTTTACATTGTAACAAGAAATTAAACCGGTAAAGATTTTGAAAAATGTTATAGCGACAGAAAAACGAAAACAGATTTTGTCAGACACCCGTAAAATTTTTAAGGTAGAAAAGAAAGAATTGAAGGCATGCATACCGTAAAGGAGGAGGAGTTGGGCTTGGTGAGGAGTGAAGATCGAGTGAAATTGCAGAGATTGAAGGCATTCTTGTTCTGGAAAATGTAGAGGTTGTAGTGATACTTGTGTCTGAAAACTGAGAAGAATTAGTGAAGAAATGCAAGACATGTGAGTTGGTATATAATGAGCTGAAAACAGAAGTAAAGAAAGCACCAAAAACAGTTTCTGAAATTGGGTTTTTAGATTACTTACTGATTGTATCTCCTACACGAACATTAGGGTTCTTCCATTTTGAAACACCATCAACTAAAATTGTTGCAGAGTGAGCTTGTTGAGAAAGCAGAAACAGAAGAGTAGTAAGGAAGAAGAATGTAAGCATGGATGTATTAGATTTAGTCTTCATGGATGAAAAACTTGGAAGAGCTTTAGGGCTTGGGTTGTGACTTTATTTCTAGCATCTGATAAAGACACAAAAAAAAAGAGGTAGAAAATTTAGAAAAATGTGCAAATGTTTAGTGTGAATTGACACAAGTATTTGGCTTAGAACGGAAGGGCGTTCGGATTTTTGAATGGATGACAGACGAGATATGGGAGATTGTGTCTTTATTATTTTAACAGTAAAAGGTGGAATGATTTTTGAAAAGTTAAAATAAATAAATAAAAGAAAAAATGATGGGGATATTATTGTAAAATGATTAGGGAGTAATTATGACAGTTCAATTGCATGCATTCTTTATTTACATCAATTTGTAATTTTATTCGTTTATGGGGAGGTGGGTTGTGGGGAATCTAATTTTCACCCTCTTCGATGATATCTTTATTTTAATTTTGTTGCTTTGTTTTGTTTAATGAAATGATGGCTCATATTTTACTTTATTATTATTGGACTTTGGCTAATTTTAGCAAAGAAATCATAGTGTGTGTCCAAATGATTAATACTTGTAATTAATTTTAAAAATAAATAAGAGAAAAGGTCTTATACAACATACATAACAAAAACAATAAATAAAGAGTGTTTGTTAAAGAATTCAAAAAAATGCAACCTTGCGATTATTATACAAAAGGTAAAACAGTAACTAAAATTATAGAGATATATAATTGATTAATATTTATATAAATTACGAAAGTTCAAAAAGTTTTATTTTTTTTAAATAGTAATGATACAAGTAGCGATATTAATTGTTATATTAAATTTATAACTTGAAGTACACTTAAATTTGTAAGGACAATACTTTTTTCACGGCATTATCACTTAAATAAAATAAATAAGGATATGAGTTAATTTTTTTTTCAATATCAAGAATAAAATTCTCTTAAATAGATAGAAAATATTTATCTTAAATATAAAAGTTTAAATATTATCACAATTAAACTGGTTTAAAGATTGATGTCAATAATTTTTATTATTTTAATTTGTAATGTTTTATACAGGGAACTAAACTTGTATGGACAACAAAAGGAGTAAGTTATACAAAGACAATAATTAGAAGACAAAAAACAAGGAATATAAAAGAGAAAAGAGAACAACTTAGGATACTACAAGATGTTTGGGAAGATTATAAAACAAAATGAGAGAAGTAATTTGTCTTCTCTTTCTCTGTTTTGTGACGGTACTTTCAACAAAGGTAGAAAATCTAAGTATTAGTGTGAGATTAAAAAAATAAAAATTACCACTAGATTAAGGAAATACATGGCTCAATTATATGATTAAAATAATAAGAAAAAGTTTATTCAATTATTTAAAAACACAAATAATTAGCATTCACCCATTATAAAAAAAAAAAAAAAAGAGCATGTAGTCACCACTAACCTTGTTAATAGGAATACATTTATAAGTATTATATGTGTATAATGCTGAATTTTTGTAATTGTTATTTTTAATGAATCTTTCTCTTAGAAAATGACGAGAATGAGATTAACAAAAACTTGAAATAATGAATGATGTTACAAATACAAACTATATCTATACAAATTAATGTCTTGTACTATTTTTTTTTAATTAAGAGTGCATACGTAAGACACGTCACAAAATATAATACAATTATGTTATCATTTTTAGTTTATGTGAATGACTTTTTATAAAAATTTATATACATAATAATAATATAAAATAAATAAAGAGAAGAGAATTATGAATAGTTTAGATTATAAGAAAAAGATAAAATGAATAAAAAATAAAAGAATTCATATGATAGAAACTGAAAGTTGATAAATTTTGACTTAAATTTGAATAAATACACAATAGAAAAAAATTAAAAATACGTGGAATGAAATAAATAAATAAACAAATAAATGGTGAAGAAAGAAGAGCCGGAGCATGGCTACGGCAGACTCTCTTCAAAAGCAGCAGCTTTAATACAAATTGAAACTTTCGAAGCGGGCCACCCACATTGTGCTGAGAATATTGTAAAAGACAAGGACTAACAGACAAAGCAAGAGTGCTTCCAAAAAGCACATTAGAGAGAGAGACCGTTCAATTTGAAAACGATTTTACGTTGTTTGTATTTGTAAACGGATGTTAAAAGCCGTTCTATTAGTAAAACGACGGACAGACGTTAAGCATCTTTTGCTGCTGTTGTTGTCGCTCTTGCCCTTCCATTTTCAGTACTAATTTTATTTTATAAAATAAAATATATATTTCTCTTCTCTCTAATTATTAAGTAATTAAAAAATAAATATACTCTATCTTTTCATAAAACTTATTATAAAATAAAATTATTACAAAAATATATAATAAAATTTTTATTTTTTAAATAATACTAAAAATTTAAAAAGTATAATAAAAAAATTAAACTTCTAAACCTAATCTTAAGCAATGGTAGTTGTAATAAAAGTGCCTCTTTTTTTTTTTTTTTTGGTCATATAACTTTTTTTTTTTTTTTTAATTAGGTTTACCAAATTTTTATTTAAGGATTCCAACTCTCTCTTATATTACTCCAATTAAGTGATTCTGTATTGCAGTTTAATGTTTCCGTTATTCTTCAAGAATTTGAGAAATATAATGCATAGCTTATTTTAATAGAAAAACTCCAAAAATCTAATCCAATAAAAATTTGAGAAATATAATACATAGCTTATTTTAATAGAAAAACTCCAAAAATCTAATCCAATAAAAATAAATGAACAAACTTTACAAAACACAGTAATTAAATGATGAATCACTCAGCTTTTTTTTAATTTATATTTCTTGTATTTAATGTTTAATGATTTCGCTCTTTGATAGCTAAAACATAGGCGCCACAACATCTCAGCCTCCAAGATACCCTAAATAACATTTTCCAAGGAATAAATTTCACAATCAAGGTGCTCCATATATATCTATATATATGTATATATTGACAAGTAAATTCATCCATCTCTTGAATAAAAATTGGATTACTCATGGCATTTCAAGATGAAAATTGCTTCACTGTACACTACCAACACATTTTCTATCAAATATTCTCAAAGCAAAGCCTGGAATTTAGTATGGATAGATCACTAATACTGACCTATTTTGCCGATCGGTTGTCATAAGTACTCGACCCTTAGATGCAGTATACCATTCCAGAATTCCTTGTTTCCCAAACATATATATCAGCAATCGGAAGAAACAAACATTGCATTGCAACACTTCCTAACTATATAGATCTAATTATGTCATCTGTCCATTACATCACCTGCTGCAAGACTTCCTGATCACTTAAATTTTTTTTTTTTTACAAAGAATTTTCCTTCAAGACTGGGGTTTTCATCTTTATATCAAGAACCATAACTGCTCATATAACTACTCTGAAAGAAGATATTTCTTTAAAATGACATCACTGCCTTGCTTTCTCAATGTCAGAGAAGGGATTCCTATTTAATCATACATCAAGCAAAACATAATCTACCACTGCATAGAGCGAACTCTCTTAAGAATGCGTGGTGGTTTTCGCTTCTCAACAAACGGAATCACTTTTTCCATGAGCTGCAGGAAAAATCAACAAGAAAACCAATATTTGAGTAGTCTAAGCTTTACTTTGCACAACCATAACAGTTGGCATTAACGTAAGCTTTGCTTTGCTATAATACATGCTACATTTGTTTTAACTGCAATTTCCTGTCTTGTCTGAGAACTCTATTGCCAGTATTTTTGTTAACCCAAGGTCAATTTAATGAAACACCAGCACACTTGGAAAGAATGCTTGATTAAAATGTAGGTGTCAAGATTGAAACAAGCAATTAAAGAGTATCATTCTTGAGATTGACCATCCCACCTTTAGGTAGAAGCCCACTCTAAAATAGAAAACAAATCCAATCTCTTCTCTCACAATTATGCGAAAAAGAAAATGTAAATTATCAAAGTTCTGAGCTGACAGGATAATGTAGGAACTCTCCACTTGTATAACTATATAAGTCAAAGCAATGATGGAAACTGATCCTTGTTACCAGTTTCTTTCAGTGTACAATTGGCTTACTGTTCCAAGTTCGCATGGTAATTTGAAAATGATTCCAGCCTGAGGCTACACTATCTAAGATCAAAATGTACCCCAGAATTCAGACATCTAGAACAATAAATCACAATGAAATTCCCAAAAGATATCTTAGGTGATTCAACAAAAAATACAAAGTCACATGCCTCACTCTGCAGAAAATTTGAATGAAGGTAGAAAGCAATCCTCTAGTGACACCAACAAAGTTCCCCACTAAAGAAAAAAAGCAGTGCAACTAAAATCACACTAGAACCTCCCACAGAAAATTGTAGAACTTTCTTCTCTCAAGTTTAAACATTTCTGATATATAGTTTCTTTTGCATGTCATTCGTGACGCCTAATTTACCAATTATACTTGCCTTTGTTATAATTTGCAAATTGAATGTCATTCAAACGTAGGGATTTCTAATTATATTTCTTGAATTAGATTATCATTAACTTCGCAATCAACATGCCATATTAAAATGAACTGATTCACTATTTTTGATCAAAGGGCAGATAGAATCATTACCTGGTTATACCTTTCCTTAGTCCTCTCGGCCTGTACAGGAAGAAATTTTGTTAGCCAAGAATAAGAAAAATCAGGTGACAAAACAGAACTTCAAGAGCACTGACACAGTCAGTATAGTTTTAACCTCCAACGGCAGAGATAAAAGGCGTACAACTTGAAGAATATAACAGAGGACTTGTTCTCTCCAACATGCATTCACAAACCTAGTTATCATACTAACCACAGAAGATACATTAAGACCTCCTAAACCACAACATAAGATAGAATACATACACTTGTTCAATGTAATAACATTTTAAACTAACATAGGCATTTAAGTAATAATACCAACCTAAATGTGCTATGATAATATTCTTCGGGGGTAAATTGGACAGGCTTCTTTGACATAATCAAGAAGTGCAAAGTTTTTGCTGTCATGGTGACAAGTTGAGACTGATATTGAGCTAATAATCATAACAATACCTTAAAAAGAACCAATGACTAGCATGCCTACTGGATTATAATAAAACACTTATAACACTTATTCACTGTGTTCAGCAAAGACTACTCGGAGTCGTCACATCAATTTGAAAATAGATACTCAGGGAACCAGGTAAAGACAAGTCATAAATTCTAATTAAAAATACAACTTTCAGGGACTGAAATTGCAGAGAAGCATAAATATTAAAGCGTCGAATTACCTTCTCTTTCAACAGCCGCTCGTTTTCCTCCTCCAGCCTCACTGCCAACGACTCTAATTCCACTTGATAAGCCTGCAATCCCAAGAACCCCGAACCAATCAATCAATCAACTATTAATTAATCAAATCAATAATATTTCCTGAAAAAGGACAGAATTTGCGACCTGCTTCCTTTCCCTGGACCTGGCAGCTGACTCTCTGTTCTTGATCATCCTCCGCTGCCGCTGCTGCGCCGCCTTATCCAATGGTTCCAACAACACTCTCCCCCTCTTCCCCCTCCCACTCACCCCACCAACCACTTCCTCTCCATTCCCAAACCCAACAATCGACCCTTCACCCTGAAAAGGACTCGCTGGCGCAGGATCAAACGCAAAAACCCCACCACTCAACCGCTCCGTAATGGTCGGAACGGCTTTCACATCCACGTCAGCAGCCACGTCCTCAACAGCCCCCGCCTTCACCAAAAAATCCTCCAATGTCATCATCTCATCAACCGCTTCCTCCTTCATTTCCTTCTTCTCCCCCGCGACGATCTCCCTCCACACATCATCCACAGTCTTAATTGCACCCGACACGGCGCCGTTTTCGTTCTCACTCGGATGGTGCTGATCGTTAGTCTCGATAAGCGTGATTTGCGCGTCAAGGAGAGTGCCGTCCGTCGTGGACACCGTCGTCGTGTTGTAAACTTCGCGTAGAATTCCATCCACCGTCATTGCGTCAGCTACTATTTGCTCCTGCTGTTGCTGTAACCGCTGTTGTTCAGGTTTTGTAGTCGCAGAAGAAGAAGATCGTCGGGAGAGATCCGTACTTCTCGTGTTTGAAGATTTCATGACTTTAGAGGACGCCATTTCAGGGCTCCACCTCAGAGATTCCCTCCAGAATTTTTTTATTAATTTTGTTTTTTGGAAAAATAAAACGGAACTTAGGGTTTGGGATTGGGGAAATTTTTATTGATTTTTGATTTTGGGACTGGTTTGTTGCACTGTTGGGGATCAAGGAGACTTAACTGTTGAGCGAGAGAACAGAGTGTGTGGGTTTCGACGTGCGAAGTGGAGGAGCAGAAGGTTGGGAATGTTAGGGTTACGGACAAACGCGGTGGCTGTGACAGGAAATTGAGAGAATCAGGCCGTCGATTGATTGATCTGATAGAAAGGATGGACTGATGGGACGTAAATTTCAGGTGAACCGAGTGTACCAACTGGTACGATTTTATTATTTTATTACTCCAATTTTACGTGATGGTTAGAGCCGTATAGGCACCGTGTCAGTTCGTGATTGGCCTGGATTACTGCGACGTCCATGCTGTAGCACCTTAATGTGTCCTTAGATAAACTGTGGACTGAATTGGACACAAAGTGGTTGACTCGAAATATTGGCCCATTAATATCTTGGTCTCCTTGGTACAATTCTCAGCAAATCATATGAAGATTTAGAATGTTTCTAAAAGCATCGCAACTGTTTTATAGTTACACCCACATTATTTTGGTTTACTTAGAAACAATTGCTTATTATTAAAATATAAAAACTAGTTAATTTAGGGTTTCTTTGATTTATAATCCAAATACTGATCTTTGTTTTCAGAAAAAATAAACTTTTATATATATATTGTAAAGTCATATCGTAAATACACAAAATATGTGACGGTAATCTAATAGGATTTGTAGGAATAGATTTATATATAAATTTATATGTGTAATATTATTGTTTTAAAAATAAAAGATATAAAAAATTTGTAGGACATTTTAACAGTTATTTTGAATTTTATAAATTAATAAAAATTTTAAAATAATAAAGTATTATTATTAATATTATTATTATTATTATTATTAGTCTTTCATTTAAGTTAAATTATACACACACAAAATAGATGTATGACGTATAAAATATTTATCAGTTGTTGGGTCTATACTGTTTTATTTAGTATTAGAATCAATAAGTGACTTGACGTGTAGATTGTCTATTATGTGAAATATCTTTTAAGACTTTCTAACGAAAATGTGTGGTCTAAAAAGGAGAAAATGTATTATTTTATATTACCAATGAATTAGTCTAAACTATATATTATATAATTTGGATACTTTTAACTAAATAGATATATGTATATGTATATATTATACTTAATATTTTAAAAATACTTTTAATGTCCTAAAATAGTATTCTTCTAAACTCTTCTTTTATTTGATAATTACTCACTTTTTTATTTGTAATAAAATTGACTAATTTTACTTTATAATAATTATGAATTAAATATTACCTACAAAATTTAGGTCACAAATAAGTACAAATTCCCTTTAATTGAATAATAATAATGTGAAGCAACTTTGACTTGATTTCTATCTAAAAATATAGGTTGCATTCTTAATCGAATAATTTACTATCGATTTAATATATTCATCATAAAAATATTTAAAATTGATTCTAATAGATCCTTATATATATATATATATATAAATAAAATGATAAATAAACAATGGGCACTCAAGTCTCAATTAAGTGACGTACTTAGTTTATGTAGCCACACATGAACCATGTGGTTTATTAGCAACAAAATTGATATGAATGGCCTAAAACCTGTTGCAAATATTTGGCAATGACTTGCACTTCGCTGGATGATACAAACAACAATGTGTATAATTAAATTACAAAAAAAAAATATTGAAAAATTTCTCAAAATAATTTTATTTTAATATCTCCTTATATTTATGATCAATTCTAAAATATTATTATCAAAATAATTATTTTTGATAATTTTACCTCTCTATAAACTTATAAAACTAAGAAAACATATGTTGTGCATATATTTCTCTTCACTTGCAAAAAATTTTTATTTTTTTTAAATTTTTTAACATTTACTTTTTAATATTTGAGATAATGGTACTAAAATTCTGGCACTTTATTATTCGATATGATAAGTAAGTTTGTATACTTTATTTTATTTGTTATTTTTAATTAATTTTAAAATAAATATGACTATAAAATTTATTTTACTTAATATTTTAAAATTAAATTTAGATTATATGTATGATATATATTAATTTGATAAATTTTGTATATTTTAAAAATTATAAATAAACATATAAAAATATAAATACATGTATATATGAATTTTTGGATCGGAATAGAATATTTTTAATTAAAAATTAGTTAAAAAATATTAAATTTTTTGTAAAATAAGTACTCTCG
>CP135549.1:5400563-5415067 GCA_032402905.1 Khaya senegalensis | reverse complement strand
AACGATCAATTATTTTAAGAAGACATTAACTTTATATTTAATTTTTAATTAATATGTATAATTAATGTTTAATTATTTAATTATTAAATAATTAATATATTTTAGTGTGTGTATAAATTAATTAATAATTGATTATTTGTTGACTTTATTTTAAGAAGAGATTAATTATCAAATTTAATTTTTAAGTAGTAGAAAAGATTTAATTAATTAGTAAATAAATAATAATTATTTTCTAATTGCATGGTGTGTTTTCTTATTTTTTTTAATTATTAAATAAAGTACAAAAACTATAGTAATCTAACTGACATAAAATAAATATCATCAATGTAATAGTTCTACATACAAATCAAATACCATTTTTATCCTAAAAAATGACCCATACTCAAAAGTAAAATTTTATTGCTGATTCGACATAATATACACTATGAATTTACATATAAAAATCTTCCAATTTGCATTATCTATAGTCTGTTAAGGTGACCATGTCATTCGAAAAAAATAAAAATAGCATACTTATACCCTATAAGTCCTGTCTCGCATTATAAATGTTATATGTACGTATCACAACGGTAGTAACTAACACAGTGGTGTAAATACTTCATGTATCTCTATGTCAGAATGGCCTTGTAGTGCAAAATCATATACATGTATATAGAATTCATGCATATCAATGACGCATGTAACCCAATGTTCACCATAAAATTTTTAGAAGAGTATCCAAGTTAGCAACATCTTTGTTAAGTTGTTCCCAAACATATAACAATTTTGTCTGCATATTACCAAAATTAATGTGAGAATAAAATTGATAAAAATAAAAGTAAGCACATGTAAAAAATAATTTATAATGTAAAATATAGGTATAGATGTGCAGAGACCACGATTGAATTCTATGATATCAAATGAAGATATGCCATTTGTCGGTGCGCAAGTAAATAAATGTACATATCTTTATGCTGATTAAATAATAATATAGATGTTAAAAATTAAGATAAAATAAATATTACAACATACTTATAAGTATGATACTTGCAATATTTTCTAATTGCCCATCTAAATTAAAAATACCCAAAGTCGTTGGAGTGTCAATATAACTGAGTGTGTCTCTATAGAAGCATCTGAGTCTTCTAACCATTGAAGATACTAAGCATATAAGTTATCTAAATAAGAGGCAGTAAGATCTATAATCAAATCCCTCAGATACTGAAGTGGTGATTAGCCAGAAGGAATTTCACGATTTCTATTTAATGGATTCGTATATAGACTTCTAGCATATGGACCCTTCTTATACATATAACAAAATTGACTTTCATGAGGGGTTGGTGAAGGTCTGTGATGTGCCTGTATAGATGCATCATCTATAAAAGTTTGTAGACCCTCTACTTGTTAAAAAAAATAGATGTATTAAATTAAACAATAAAATGTCATAAATATTTTTAAAAATACTATAATTTAACTTTAATTACCTAAACAATTGAGATAATATGTGTCATATGTGGATAAGAGGAGCCTAGCATCCACTTTTGAAAATCTACGAAAAGCTAATCAATATAGTCCATCACATTATGCTTGACCTGTTGCTAAATGTTTTCTCTCATCCCTCGAAAATCTGCTACTAGTGCATCAAATCAATCCATCACATTATATTCAATCCTCTAAATGTCATCTCTCATCTCGTGATAATTTGAACTCAATGCTTCGAATCAATCCATTACATTATGCTCAATATGTAAGATGTTATCTCTCATATCGCAGTAATATGCATATATCGCGTCCAATCAATTCATCATATTCCTCTTGAAGTCATCGTCGTAATAAGGCGCTGGTGAGGGTGAATGATGATGTGACAGTAAAAAAGAATAATATGGTTGAGGCGTGGGTGAATAATGTGGTTGAGGCATAGGTGAATAATGTTGCGATGGTCTAAGAGAATAGTGTGATGGATGCGTATGTGAATATTGATGTGACTGTATAAGAGCATAATGTGACGATGACATTGAAGAGTAATGTAACGTAGATATGTGCGAATAATGCAATGAAGGCGTAGGAGAATAATGTTGTAAAGGTACAGATGAACAATATAGAGATGAAATCAGATAATAATGAGGCGTGGGCACATGATGAGGTGGTAACACAAGCGAATAACCTGATTGTATATACTGTAACACATAGGCGCATATGTTTAAGTGAAATATCAATACATTACTTAATAATTGAAAATTTTAAATCATATTACATTAATAATTTTTACCTGTATACAGGAGTCTCAAACTCGAATTTGTGCATCAGAAGTCATACCCGTAAATAACTACTATCATATATGCCATATGACTGAATAACTTGAAATAATGTGTTAAATATAGTAAATTAGTTTTATAGGGATTAGATTATAGTATATTAAGCACTAACGATCTCTGACAAAAATATATTGATAAATTTTAATATTTTAGATTATATAATATTTATTTTGCCATAAAATTAATCTATTATTCGAAAGTATTTACTTATAGTAGATTTCGAGAACAAATCTCTATATATAATATTTTGACTAAGAGATCATTTAAAATTCTTCCATAGCAAAATTTGTGAGGTATTATTACTAATATATGCCATAATATGATCTTGTAAGTTAAGTACAGTCTCATGAATCCAAACACACACACACACACACACATATATATAAAGTATTAATATAATAAAATGCTACAAAATAAACAATAATTTTAATTTTTGTATAACTATTTTTTACAAGTACTTGAAATGCAATAGGCATTCCAATAATGTTGTACTTTCCTATAAAATTTTTGTTAGATGCCTCTAAATGTGGTGCATCTCTCTTATATTTAGTATACTGTATAGGAATCGATCGTCGTAGTAATTGAATTGTGTAAAGAAAAGTGGTAGATCCCCATGGATACCTATTAAACTGATTAATATCCTTCAATATATCTAACAACCATAAGTCTGCATAGGCTTGTCCACCTCTACCAAACAAAAACCTCTCAAGTAGATAGAAAAGTACCAATTTCGCTGTATCAACATTAAATATGCTAGAAAAATCAATGCTATTGAAAGTTGTCTCAATATTGTCTAGCGTAATGATATCTAAATCACTGAAAAAAGTGTTCCTCAATTGTGTTTCTAAATTGTGTATTCCGAGATACATATAAATTAAGAAAATATTAGCAGTTAAGTTCAATAATAAAACCAAACTCAATTCAAGAAAATTAAATAGTCTGTCCTTCAACGAGAAATCACATCTTGTTGTTATCGCCGTCAATATGTATTTCGTGTAATAGCATATAATGAATGATGATAAGTGAATGATGTAGATCTTTGATGAATAAGAAATGGTTAAAACAGGTCTGCCTAAATAAGTCAACCAGTGATAGTGTCAATTTCATTCTAATATGGTCTATCATTGCGAAATAAAAAATTACTGTGACATAAAAAATAAAAAATTCAGGCAAGCGCGTGCCAGACACGTGCCAACGGCACAAGTAGAAGAACTTTGCTCGTGCCCGTGCTCGTGCACGTGTGTGACACGCATCTTGCACGTGGCACGAGCGAAAGATCTCCGCTCATGCTGTGCAGGCACGTGAGCTTCACACGCTTGATTCTTACTGGATTTTTAATGAAATTTTTCATTTTTCAATCATATTTTCAAGTGAAAACTGCCAAAATCTTCTCCATTTCTAATTTTTTCAACAATGTATGCATGTAAGTTGTAAAATCTATGTATTTTAACTATTAATTTCTACATCCATAATACAAAATACAAGAATTACTAACTAACTATAAACTTGAAAAACTAACTACTTACAAGTATTTTGAAACTCATTAATATAATAAAAATTAACAATATAAGTACGACTAACCTCTATTATTTTTGTTATTGTTAGAATATGTCAACTCGCGTATATATTTTTGGAGGTGAAGAAGGTCAAAAAGGTGAAGAAGAAAATGAAAAAAGATGAAATGTGATATATGAGATAAATTTATTGAAAGTAAAATTATAAATATAATTTTTTTATAAGGATAAAGTTATCAAAAATAATTATTTTAGTAAGAATTTTTTTAAGTTAGTTATAAATATAAAGGGAGGTTAAAATAAAGTTATTTTAGAAAATTTTTCAAAAATATTACCAACCATAAATTAACAACCTCTTCTTACTAAGTAATCATCTTTTTTCTTTTAATTTAAGCTTAGTATTAAAAATTCATGTAATATATAACCATCATTTTACTTAATCTCACATGTTTTATTTTTTCGATAGTGTTTATATTTATACATTCTTCAGTATTATGTGAATTTTGAGAATTATTAAGATATTTTAATTATATGTTTTACGTGAAAGAATTTGTTAAAATATCAACCCAAGTTTGATTATTAAATGAATCAATAATTTAATAATTTTATGAATCATAAATCGTTATACATAATACATATTCACATACATCCATGCATCCATACATGCATATATACATTCATGCATTATAATTCTCACTCCCGGAGATTTTTCGTAATTATCAACAAATTAAATACATTAAAATTTATTAACTTTAAATAAATAAATTCAACATTTAATAATACAAGGCTACAATGACAAATAAATTTTAAAGTAATATCCAAAATTAAATTAGATAGATAAAAATTTATTAATAAAATAAATCTTATGAAAAATTTTTCACAAAATAAAAATCTTCTAAATTGATAATAGGAGCCACCAAAGTATTTCATGAGTAAAATAAATAGTAATTTGTTATAAGAACTCTTATAAGTAAATTTCTACTAAGACCTTTGAATAACCTACTTTAAGTTATTTCATCTTTATAACTTTAAAATGTTATTTTTTTCAATTGAAATTTTAAATGAAACATTCACAAGGTTAGAATTTCTTAGTTAATTGTGATAAATAAAGATATGGTGAATGACTATTAAGAGAAACAACTAATCAAATCTCATTCACTTAGAGTGTATTAGTTTATCTCACAAAGAAATCAAGAAAGTAAAAAAAAAAAAAAAAAACTTGCCTTTAAATTAAAGATATTTTCTCTACTCAAAAAATCCAAAAGCATAAAATGGCTATCACACTCTAGGTTATATTCTTTAAAAAAAATTATTTGTTTATATATACATTACAAAGTTACTATTACTATTCATACTCAAGTGTCGAACTCGCATTGACTTAATGTCATGATATTATTCATATTACTATTCATCACTCAAACAGGATATAGATGCAAACTTGGTGAACTCTCTTCAAAATTTGGTTGCTTTAATGCTGACTGAATGCAAACTTAGCATTAATATACTATTTATCACTATTTACTATTCCTTGTTCACACATAAGCAATATTCATATGCTTGGGCACGTATTCAACAATATCTTGGTACTATAATTTTGGGCACTATTTATCAAATATTGTTCAAACACTTATTAGTATTTATAAAATTCAACCATTTTAATATAAAATGAACTAACATAAAATCTAAACCTTATATGTTAAAAGTCTTTTGAATGAGAACTTGAAACACTTAAGTAATATGATTTTTTTAGGGTGTTATTTGCCACCTCTTGGTTGAGATTGTTTATTGAATTCATAGGTAAATCATTTACAGGATATGACAAGTTTTGAACAAATTTTGAACTAAGTAATAGTAAATAACTCATAGAAGAAATATGAACAGTATTTTTGAAAAGAAATAAAGAAAGAAAAGAAATTGAAATTAGATTTTAATTTTGAATTTTTACATTCAATTTATAGAGATATGACAACCATTGAAGGCACCTTTTAAAATTTAACTGATTTTGAAAAATGGTAACCTTTTAAAAATTTTAACTTATTTAATTACTTTTTAAATATTTATAGCTTTTAAAAATGAATATTCAAAAATTAAAATAATTAAATTAAAAAATGTAACGTTTGAACATGAATATTTAAAAATTAAAATAATTAAATTAAAAAAATGTAATGTTTAAAAATTAAATAATTAAACTAAAAACTACTAAGTGTACCTAATAAGTCCACGCTACCCACATGCCAAATAAGCATCCTACATATCATAAACTTATTCCAATATAAAATGTAAATACTTATGAAGTGTTAAAATACTTTATTATTTTTTAATGTAAAATTTTAGTTGTCAACACCTTCTTTATATTTGAACAAAAACTAAACAAGATGTCCATGCATTTCTCTTTTAATTATAAGCTAGAGTTTCTCAATACCTTCAATAGGAATTCAAGATGCTTTCCTCCATTGCACGCATTGCTTTCTAGCAATATTATCCTCCATAAATCTTATTTCTTATGCATGAACTCCACGTAGAAACCCTCCATGTGTATACCAATACCCTTTTATATTTATTTATTAACAAAATTGAGAGACAAAGAAAAAGGGGGAAAAAAAAAAGACATTATTTGAAAACCCAAAAAAAAAAAAATGAAGTTGTTAAAGAAAGTTTCTATCTTTACAGGTTGCTTGCTAACTATTCTTTGCTCATGCCCTCAACCTTCTTTAACTGTTCTCAAAACGTAACCCTAACCAATTATTTCATGGTAAATTTCCACTTGCTTCATCAAGAATGTACATTTATGCCCTTTTATAATTAAACATCTTTAAATTTCTTGATGAACAATTAAACTTAGGAACTAAGAGGGTGGGTAATCTTAGATGGAGGGTAATCGTGTTCAAATAAAGCCAACAAAGGGTATTTTAGTATTTTAAAACTTCATACTTCTGTAGAGGAATATTTGATCCTGCAAGATACATACACTTTCTAGGTTTTGGAGACGAAAAGCTTACAAAATCATACAACAATATAGCGACAAAGTTATTTGAATGAAGAAGACCAAGACAAAATTAAGGAGATCAAGTTAGCCTATCAGATATTTGTAATAAAGTTCCCCAGAAGAGGAAGACTTCCTTAGCAAATTTAGCCTTAAAGCTTGATTCCTAATGCTGGCTAACAATTTGGATAGGTGAAAGTCTTTCCCTTTGATCAAATTAAGGTTATCGACAATTGATAGCGTTAAATACAATTCTTGAAAAGTACTTTTAAAGGATTAAATTATGTGTATATATATATATATATATATATATATATATATAAAGCAAATATCAATTCATAACTGCCATAATAAGGAAGTTGCATTTTTATTAGTTTTATTTTTTCCTTTTAAGATTTAATTCTTAATTCTTATAAGGAAATTCCTACTGAAACTGATAATTCTTTCATTTTAATTCATTTCTTAGCTACCTCGAGATGTGGGCAAAATTTAGAGATGCAAATCCTACAAAAAATATGTTATATAATCTTATTGTTGGTAAATCAAGAACATATACACAGTAAAAAATTAAAATAAATAAAAACAAAACTTTTTTGATTCCCATATAAGGATCATTTTATTTTGCATGGTTTATGATCAATAAGATTTAATAATATCAAGAAGATTATATGGCATACCTTATACCAATAAAATCTTTTATGAGTATGATTTTTTTTTTAATTTTCTATAAACTTGAAACTTTTAATTTAGTTTTGACCTTAAGTACGTTTAAATTCGATTATTTTTGAAAAATAAAAATTTAGATATTTAAATCCTCTTTCTATTGTAGCTTGAATTGCATCAATCGAAATTTTAAGCTAAAAATTATTGCTAAAATACAGAGATTATGCAAATATCATATTCTTAAATAAATATTCAAGTGTATAGTTTATAATGGTATTCACACAAAATTAAATTAAAGAATTTAGATTTCTCAAATTCTAAGACTACTTTAGTGCTAATTTTTTTTTAAAAAAAACTTGAATTGGATTAAGGCATTTAGATTTGAATTGGATTAAACTATTTTTTCACAAAGATTAGTTTTTTCAAATGTTAATTATGAGAAATTAATACATCTATTTTTGCCAAAAGAGAAGAGGTATTTATAGTTTTAGTTATTTACTCCTAATTACATTAGAAGTGTTTAAATAAATATAAAATTTAATTTTGTCTAATATAATTATTATCTCATCTTAATTAAATAACTAATTATCCTTTTAATTAACTAAATTAATTAAATAGAATTTATTATATTTTTAATTATCATAATAATTAATAGAATTTATTATTATGATAAATCTATATATATAATTAAAAATAAATAATTTATTTAATTACATTTGAATCTTTAAACTTTTAAAAATTATTAGTTGGCACAAAATTTTTAAAATTCTACTTTTTAAACCCATAATTTTTAATATATGAATTTATTCCAAAAATTTAAGAATTTAACAATTAAATCATAAAATTTAATTCTATATAACCAATACTTTAAAATGTGTGGCACATTGGTTTTTTCTTATATAGACAATGAAGATAGTTATAGATATCTTAAATTTAGATAAATTAGTCTAATTATTTTATCCTTAATGAAGTTTTTAATAAAAAAATTAATTTTCATAGATCAAAAGCAGCATCTAACAATATATCATGACTTCCAATTAGAAAAAAAAAGACTAACTTTAGTAAAATATATTTCGAACATGATTATCGTATAATTTAATCTTTTCGCCTTATACATATATTACCTATGATTTTAAAGTATGAAAAATGTCTATTTTATTAAATTATAATCATTTAAAGCTTTTGACTTAAGCTAATAATATAAACTCTAAAACTGTTTTTAAAACTTACCGTAACCATGGACTTATATTATTACTTATGTCAAAAATGGCATCACTTGAAATATTAACTCTATGTTATCTAGAGTTACAAATCCTTTATTGATATTTTATAACTCTCGTGTATTTTTTATATTGCCTGATCATTACCCTATGCATTATTTTGCTATGGATGATAAATATGTAATGTCAAAATATATATAATCTATATATAAGGTACCATGAAGACCTTAAGTCAAAAGATCATTCATATAATCGTAACTTAGAGAAATTTTCTAAACACGTGGATAACACTTTGTATGGGTTCTCAAGCAAGTCAATTCAATGTATTTATTCTATAACAAGCATCTATATATTAGATTAAGTGAACTCATTCACAAATGGCTTATGAAATTAGTTACCTTCCTTTTTTAAGAAAGCATACATAATATATATTGATATAAACTAGATTTATCAATATCTTAGTATTAATAATCCTACAATTGAGAACATTTAAAAATAATAGGATCTTATAAATTTAAATTAATTCCTCTGATTGTCATTTTAAAAACTTTATATTATAAGTAGTTAATATTTATAATAGAAATAAAATGTTAATTTTATTAATAATTTATAATTATATATTTTTCTTATTAGATTTAGGGCACATAACTAAATTTATATTTAACTTCAGCTTGCGCTTAATTATGATATTTTTTGAGAAAGAAAAATTCTACATAATATTTAATTTTGTCTTTTAGATGAAAAGGAATTGAGAGATGCACGGAAAAACTTGAATGTTAACAAAGAGTATCTTAGAGCATTAAGAACCAAATCATATGTTGAATTCTTCTCCAAAGCTTAGTTATTCGTCAATGAATTATCGTCTTCTCCATCTTACTACTATGAAAAATTCTCTGAAATTTTTCTTGAACTAGATCAAGAAATTATACTGAGTGTTCTTGAATCAACTATTCTTTTTAAAGTACTTGAAAATAAAGGCCTTATGCTTAATTATTATCAAATAAATGCAAAAGCATCGAGTATTTATGGACAATTCCAAAAAAATGTTACTCATATTCAATATCAGTACAAGTTTATTCAAAAAACCATAGGTGATATTGATGAATATCATTCTCCTAAGAAAGTTAAATTGATAATATCGAAGTTGAATTCATTTATTTTGAATAACCCATTTCTAACCCGAATAAAATTGATTTTAAGCTTATATAAGATAAGTATTCATCAGTGTTATATCATCTGAAATCAAAGAGAAAAATGGTGGCAAGGAAAATTTAAATGATCAAGTCTGTGCATAAGGCAACTGGGATTTGCCTAACAACTACTTGTAGGTTGATTGCTATAACTACTGTTGTATTAACAACATATACTCTTACTCCATTACTTATGGGACCAATTATCTTTAGCTTTCCAACAAAGTGCTTAAGGAAAAAACTCTTCAACTTCAAATTCTTGAAAAGTGGATTCTTGAAAAAGTTAGGGAACAGCTTGATGTGGCAGCCAAGGAAACATATATTTTGAACAAAGATTTTGACACAATGGGAAGACTTGTTGCTGGACTGCAAGATGAAGTTGAACACAAGATGAAAATGATAAAATTGTGTTTGGACAAAGGAGAAGATAAAGTTTCTTATTTGTATATAATGAAAGAGATTAAAAAAAAATAATGTTAGGTTTCAAAAGCAAGCAAAAGTGCTTGCAAAACATGTGTATTTGTGCCTCGTTAATGTTAATAGGGCAAGAACTCTAGTCACTAAGGAAATGACAACAACTTCTTACTTGAAAGCTAAATTAAGGTAGTAATTAATTATGTATATACATGTAATATTGTATAGTGTATATTACATTATCTCCTTATATTACTTGTGAAAAATAATGAAATTTTCTTTAAGTAAATTAAATTAAATTTATTTCCTTTGTGGGCATATGATGAGAATTATTTGCCATCGTAAAGGTTGAAAGTGAAGAATATTGAAGAAAATAGTTACAACGAAGCCTAAAAATTGTTGAACAAGTACATTGTTAAATGAGCTTGGATATTTTGTAGCATGAAAGTAATTTATGATTAATTATTTTATAAATATTATATATATATATAATATTAAGAGTTTTATGTTTGTATGTTGAATTTTGGGGCTCAAACTTATTTACAGTTCATTTTTAAAATTTTACTTAAAAATGTGCACATCTAAATCAAACTAATCCAAATCGATGGTTTGAATGGTTTCAAAAATTTATTGATCAATTTTGGTTAAAAAAATCAAATCGTAATAATAAAATTAATTTTTCAATTGGACTTAATTTAAACTGACTTAATTAATTTAATTACTAGATGTAAAAAAAAAAATTAGAATTTTACATTTCGTAGTTTAAAATTTTAAAATTTAAAATTTTAGGTAAGTCTTTCAATTATATTATTTATAAGACTAATGATAAATAAAATTTGATGTGGGTCTTGTTATTAGATTTATTTTTTAAGTTTAAAATAAATATAATTTGATAAAATAATTTAATCTTATAATTATGATAATATTTTGAGTTTATACTCAATAATTTAAACTGATAATGTTATATTGGATCGGTTAAATTTAAACTTTACTATCGAATTGAGTCGAATCGACTCAAATTAAAAATTAAAGTTTTGGATCAATTTGAATTTTAGATTCAAACATATTTAAACAAAATTTGCTCATCTTTTATTTTACTTATTAAAAATAATTATTTGGATAAAAATATTCTTATTATAGTTTCAGCTTAAATGAAAAATAGAAAAAATATTGAGAAAATATGTCACTTCCTTCATCCTAGGTAATCGATACATGACAATCATCGTGTATTTTTAAATTATTTTCCGTTTAATTAAAATGCACTCTAAGAATACGTAAGGCAAAAATAAAAAATTTAAAATATGTAAAATGTACACAAATTATAATACATAACTAATAATATCCAAGGGTAGGTCTAAATAAAAATTCAAATCAATTTTTTTTAAGACCTCAATAAGTTTACACAGTATGAACGTCCACAATTCGAAATTTATATATATTAAAATACAAGTTTTCTCATATAATGGCAATTAGACATAACAAAATAAATCTTCAATGGACCATGATAATCAACTTGAGTCGAGTATCTGAACCGTAGGAAGATGAATCTCTCTAACACTCGACTACTTAGGAAATCAAAATCTATCTAGTTACCTAAAAAGGTTAATAAAGAAATAGTATATGACTATACTTAATGAATGACTAATCATAATACTTATCTTTTTATTTAAAGTAAATTAGGTGCATATCGTAAAAATATTTAAATTGGTAAATATACAACAATTGAGGACAAGACAACTATACAACTTATTAAATAATTTAGTTTAAGACTATATCTATTTATCATATTTAAATCAATACAAAATATATTGAGGGAGCGTACCAATATCCATATACTACTCCTACTCCACTCAGTTTTCACTTATCTATACTTCTCAAAGGCAACCATAGACTACACACTATAACTACAAAAATACCCAGTATATGCATATATATACATACATGCATACATACATATCATTTTTATTAATGGTCTTATTATATATGTATATATATTTTATAGGAGGAAGGCATTATGAAAGTTCACTCACTTTTTTGGAGTAATAGTTCACTCCTTCGTCAATTCTCTTATGCAAGAGAACTCATGTTTTCACTCTCTATGTCTATATGCAATATAAATGAAATTTTAAACTTTAACTATATGTTTATACTATGAGTAATACATTCATTATAAACATTGTTGTACTGTGTCGACAATCTTTTAAAACTTATACTCTAAAATAAAATTTTTTACTAAACTAATATGTCAAGTACAATTTGAAAGTTTTTCCTTAGTACTAACCACTCAACTCATGATACATATTCAACGTCGACTTCTAAATTCAACAATTTAATAATAGGCATTTATTATGAAAGAAATATATAAACTGACCATCTATATGCACATCTTTAAAAATTCACTATACATTTATTTCAACTCCAATTCAAGTAATTCCAGTAGCAATCTAAAGTTTTCTAAACTTAATTTATATGAAAAATAAAAAACTCTTATATATCACACCGAATTAATACAGTTAATTAGAAATGTTCAAACCTATTAATAAAAATTTTCATATTTCAGCGCCTCACTTCAAAAATTCATAACGAATTCATTATAATTCCAAATGAAGTGAAACTAGTGGCAAATTTAAATTTCATGAGTCTAATATTTGAAAAAAATAAGAGATTTCTAGAAATTATGTCCAATTAATATAATTAAATAAAAAAATTTAAGACTATTGAATAAACAGTAACTGTCAATTTTAATCACCTCACTTCAAAAATTCATAATAAATTTATTATAACTCCAAATCAAATGAAACTAGTGACAAATTAAAGCTTCATGAGTCTATTTCCTAAATCAAGAATAATTTTTTTAAAATCTAATTTCAGTTATTTCAGATTAATGAATGAAGACACTATAGTCACTAAACTTAATATTTAACTTTATTTTACAACACATTCACAATACATAATTTAAATACAAATCTTCAACCTATAAATCACAAATTTATCTCTATATTCCTAATAGTAAAAATAATAAGTAATATTCTAAAATTTGAGTCTCTTACCTTAATCCAAAAATAAATTCTCTTACTCTCCTCTTCTTCCTCTTTTCTTCCTCCTCCTTCCTTCTTTTCCTTCTCTTTTCTTTTTCTTCTTCTTCTCATCAACCCAATAAACCCCCGTACTAATTTTAGCCTAACTTTTTCTCTTTTCATATACAAAACTTAATATCAATTAACCTCCCACTCTAATATTTATTTACAAATATTACTAACAACTATCACACTTCACTATTTAAATCCAACACATTTTGGCAAACAACTACTCCCTTAAATAATATCAAAAATTATAAACCAAATTTCCAAATCCACTAAATAAGTTTACATTATAAAATACTCATACTCAAATAAATATATAATAAAATAAATAAATAAATATTTTATACCAACAATAATTTATTATAATTGTATTATAAAATACTTTCTATAAATTTTAAATTTATGACAATGTTCTAATACATACAGATACACATACTAAAATACAATTTATACAAAATAATTATTTCTCTTCTAAATCTACAATGTGGTTTTACAAAATAACTTGTCTTTAGATAAATTATTTCTATGAACAAAATTATAAACTTTGCTAATTTATCAAGTCATTCTCAAATCAACAAATTTCAAAATTTGTCAAGAGAAATAATTTGTTTAGGACAAATCATAAATTCTTTATTTTAATAAATCATCAAATCTTATGATTTATCGTGAAAAATAATTTGATTGAAAAATAAACTATTCTCTAGAAATTTTGAGGGAGAATAATTATAGGGGATATTTTTAAATACCTTTCATAAAGTTTAATAAAATAATATTTAAATATAAAATTTTATAAAATTAACAGAAAGTACTCCTCAACATTAACTAAAATAATAAAATAATTAAAATATCTTTTGAACAATTAGTAATATTTTTCACATATTTCTCTTAAAATTTTAAAAACTAACACTTATTTCTTCTAAAATTTAAAAAAATAACAAAAAAGATCCTTAATTTTTTTTTTATATTTTGATATTTAATTTAATTTAATAAATATACGTAAATTATGTATTAATTTTAACAGAATAATACCATAAATTACTATTAGTGTAAAACTATAAATAATTTAATTTAATAAATATATACAAAATTAAATTATACACACACACACACACACGTATGTATTATAAATTGTCTGCCTGTATA
>CP135549.1:5366822-5399866 GCA_032402905.1 Khaya senegalensis | reverse complement strand
GTGTGAGGGGGAAGTGTTTGTATTTATAAGTGTAAAAAGTAGGGTTTGAGGGTAAAATTGTCCGAAGTGGTCATTTTGGTAAGATTATTTTAGGGTTGGTTAAAAATGTCAACACCCCTTAAAATAAGGTTATTTTCGGAAATTTCCCAATATTTTATTCTTTCCTTCTTTTCAGAATAAGCAGTTTATTTTCTTACTGGGTTTGCAGTCTTTGCGGCAGCTATTCTTTCCCTTCAGTTTCCTTGGACTCTGTAACTCCAACCAGTGATCAAGTTTCTTGTGAAGTGGCTGATGATTTTTGCCTATTCTTGTTAGCAATTTATGATTGGAGTTATTGTCTATCAATTTATTGCAAGTTGAATTTGGTTATCTCCTGCTGTTGAAATGCTTTTTGGTACCTACATATCATTTGTAGTACTGTGTGAGCTCTCTGATTTCATTTTTTGAGCCCGTTTTCGTGCTAATTGTGAACGGTTACTTCAAAATGTTCTGTTTAAACTTTTTGCTCCCCCTACCGTTGTTCCTGTGCATGTGATTGACTTGTGGGCTGATTAATTTGGTGGTTTTTTTTTTTTTTTTTTTTTCGTTTTTTCTCTTTCTGCTTAACTGGGTTAAGTATACTTTAGTGTTTAAAAGTTGATGATTCCAATATGTTTTTAGACTTTGACATGCGCTCACTTTGTCTCATATTGAAATTCTGATTCTTGTTGTTTCAGTTGTTTGCAGTTCTGGGTCTGGTTGGTGTTACTTCTAGATTAAGGACTTTTTGGCATTTTTAAGCACTTGTTTTTGGTGAATTCTAGCTGTGGTAGTTGTTGTTGAAGGGTTTTTGTCCTACATCAGTTTTAAAATTGTGAGTTTTCTATGTTTTATTGTTTGATTTGGAGGATTTGAATTTGGAGAATTGTTGGCGGGAGGGGTTATTTGTTTGGGCTGTCTCTTAATTGGAGCTTTGAAATTTGGTGATTTGAGCTTTCGAGAATTTTGAATTATTGTTATAGGGTGTTTTAGAGTTGTAGGTTTGGTGGATTATTACTTGATTATGTTTTTTTTAAAAGTTTTTAGCCATAATTGCTGTTATATTCTGAAATTTGAGTGTGAAAACTGAAATTTGGTTGACTTGTATTTGTTATTTTTGTTGAGTTTAGTTATAGAAGCTGCCCATTGGATGAAATGGGAAGTAATAGATTTGATCATTCATTAAAAGATTCAGTCAAGGAGGAAGGTGTTAGCAGGAGCAAGACACTGAAAAAGGACTCAGAGCAGACTGATGGATATTGATGAATCAACCAAGTTAGTTCCAACAATCTAGTTTTGTAGTTTATTCTGTTCATCTGTATACATGTAGTGCTTATAAGTGACGTTGCTATGTCTTTTAAGTAAACTTCACTGTACTTTTTTTCATTAGCATGGGAAACTAATCAGACAATGGGTTAAATATTGGTATCACAATGGATACAAGGGTTTTAATTGTTGGCCTTAAATGATTTCCACTAAAGAGGACTTAAGACCTAATTATGGAACTATATGGAGTAATCTGGGTTGCCCATCTGGATTCTGTGGTTTTGTGACAGGCTGTTGAACAAAAACCAAGTTCATTACTCTCATCTCTTGTAGAGAGTATAATTGTATAAACAAATGTTTGTTTTTTGAGTTTACCAGCTTAAGGGCTGAACTGCAGAGCTTTATAATTGATGAATGTTTTCATTTTCTTCTTCTTCAAAGTTTGTTAATAACATGTTTTCTGATGCCAAAGCACCTGCTCTTGAAGGCTTGGATCATTGCACCGCTGCACCTATTTTGCACTTGCAGAAATTCACTAATTGATGACAATGAAATCAGATATTCATGGTCCGTGACAGAGAAGAAGACGATGCCGAGGCATGACCTGAAGTTGGATAGACTGTCAAAGTGTGAAAATGTAGATAACAAAATCATATGCATGTGACAAGTTTTTCTGCCCTGGACTGCTCATCTGAGCATGAAAGGGTAGATACAGAATCACATGCATGTGACTGCTAGTTTTCATTTGCTATTGCCTGCTTATGTATGTTCAAGGACATCATAATTCCACAAAATATTAACCTATTCTCTATACATTGCAAACACATATCTGGCTTATTTGTGCAACTGAATTCTCAGCATACTGAATGCTTTCTCCTGATTTCTTTAGAGGGAAAGAAATAACCCTAATATTAGATCATTAGTACCAACTTAATCCCTTGTGTTTGAGCAAGACTGTTGACATTATCAATTTATCGATATCATTACGTTATAATCAACAATTGGGGAAACTGTGGCTACTTCATGTTCAGTTCTTTCCCTTATCTTGAATTGTTTATCTAGCTCGATCACATTTTGGACCATCTGTTGGTCTTTCGGTTAGACAATCATCTTTTATGTTCTTTCTTGGGGAAGAGATAATAAATGTTTATCTTTTCTGCCTTTTCATCAATGTCTATATTTGTTTCCAAATTATCTTTTCTTCTAATTGTTCATAATTTCTCCTTATCTTTTCCCATCAGAAAAAGCTGACTGTGGAACTAGTCAGTATCCAATATGACGGTACTGTAGAAGTTTATTTAGATAAAAGTGCACCTGTAGCCTCAGAGTTATTGGAGTTTCAGCCTGATGAAGGGCCACCTATAATTTTTGAAGAAATCAGTTTTTCTCAATCCAAAAAATCAATTCCGAGATTGAAAGTTGCCATTCTTGTGGTGGGAACAAGAGGACATGTACCGCCATTTCTGGCTTTGGCCAAGAGACTTCAGGCATGTTTGATATTATTTATTTTTTAACTTGGTGCCTGGTTTGTTTTAGTGTTTCTTTCTTAAGTCACTAGTTCCTGTCAGCACATATTCGTATTTTCAGTGTAATCATATTGCTTTTCATATGAGGTTAGGTTCAGCTTCTTTTAAAATTTATTTTGTGCATAAACCCTTTTGAAGGTTACATATCGAGACTTCTATGTCATGTGAAAGAATTGATCCATGCATATGTGTGTATTAATGAATTTTCCCTGACATAATTTGTAGGAGAGAAGTCCTAGGTAATTATGTATTTTCAGTAATAGTATGAGTACATAATTTTTTGAAATGTTTTTACTGTTTTATTTCAAGGAGTTTGGTCATCTTGTTAGGTTGGCAGCCCATGCTAACTTCAACACTTTTGTAAGGTCAGCTGGTGTAGACTTCTTTCCTTTGGGCAGTGATCTTCAGGTTTTGGCAGGACGTGTGAGAGGCCCCTTATGATAAATTTTTTGTTTTAATCTTAAATTGCAATATCCTTTTGTATTTGGTGGTTATTCTGTCGATGGATCACTTTACAGAATCCTTCTTGCTTATTGTACTTTTTGAATTAAACATCTTGTGACTTCTTGTTTTAGATATGGCTAGGAATAAGGGCTCAACCCCTTCTGGGCCAGGAGATATATCAATACAAAGAAAGCAGCTAAAGGCCATTATAGAATCTCTTCTTCTAGCATGCATAAAGCCGGATATGGAAACTAGTGTGCCTTTTAGAGCTCAGGCAATTATTGCAAATCCTCCTGCTTATGGTGAGCGCATGTGAATGGAATGCCATATTTGCTTTAAGTTAATTTTTTTACAAGAAAACAAGTTACTTGTATTATATACTTTTAGAAGTTTGAATCATCCATTGGGAGTTGAATATGAATTGTAGATAAGGCCTGCATAGGTTGGAAGTTTGGGCAAAAGTTATCCATCGAAAAACGTTTTGAATGTTGGAGACCTTGGGCATCTTGCATCAGTGTAAATAATATTGGATCCTGATGTCTGTTACTGAAGTACACATATTTGATTGAATATTTAGTTTTAAGTTTAATTTGCTAGTTTGAGCTTTTACAAAATAGAAAGCAAGAAGACTATTGAGAGCTTATGCCTATTTGTGTGGGGTATCTCTCTTTAAACTATCCTGAAGATAAAATTTTAATACTCGTTTGTGAGAAGGAGAAATTATGCAATAGAGGAGGCAAAAAAAAAAAATAAATAAATAAAAAATAGAGCCGGATATGAAATGTATCTTATAATTACAAGAAATCACTGGAAAGTTGATGGCTTTCATCCCCAGTTGTCGAGAACTTGATAGATTCTTTTCAGTAGTCTCTTTATGTGGCTCCAGAAAGTTCATATGAATTTGTCAGAATTAGAAATTCATGGTAACATCCGCAAATTTGCAATCTTATATTTTCATCCCATTCATCTCATTTGGCAAAAGATATAATTTGCTGAGTCGTGTAATGTTAAATTTAAACACATGCTTTGCATTGCAGGGTATGCACATGTTGCCGAAGCTCTTGGTGTACGCATTCACATCTTCTTCACAATGCCATGGATGTGAGTTTTGACTATCTTTGGATCCTAACATCTTATATATTGCTTTCTTAAAGCTTAGAGTATTCTGTTATAACTGTCGACGTTTTAAACTTGCTATTTAATTAAATGATAAGATAATACTAGAGCTAAAATACTCTTGTTGGTCCCATATCTATAAACTTAAGCTTTTGGGTTGAGTGCTGGCTTAAAATAGCATTAGAGCTTGTTTGACCTAGAGGCAAGTATTTGATTTTGAATCTTCCTTGATGATTGCAATTGTATTTGTATCAGCATTAGTATCTACGTACGGCATCCGTTTTTACTTGGACTTATCCATTTGACAAGGTTGTTTGGGGATGTGGTGGGCGGGTAGGGCTGGGGCTGTTGTAGCTTAAAACATATTGTTAGGCCTTTAAATATCCACTTAAGCTTTTGTTTGAGTGATAACTTAATAAATACTGTTTAAAAACTTCTTTCTGGTCTTAAATTCTGTGACATTATTGGTTAAAATTATTGGAGCATAGTGTCATTTCCTTGCATGAACTATATCATTGGCACATGATGCATGCATGACATAGTTGGGGAGTATATTTGGTAATGATTTTTGTTTTAAGTAACTTAGATTGCCATTCAGTGTCTTGAACAATGAAATTGGTAGATTTTACACATAGGAACCTTGGCAAAAGGAAATTCCAACACCAGGGGGTGGAGTGATTTGCTGAAAAAATATAGCATGCGTAAAGCCTCAATTACAAACATAATTGCTAACATGTTGGCATTGTGTCAAGGAAATGACATGGGTGTAAGTTGGATGTTGAAAACTTTTAATTGAAGGAACTGCAACACCAAAAAGGGACTGGGGAACTTCAAATAAAATAATTGACGTGCATCAAGTGATAAATATAAAGTTTTAATATGGCCAACTAAAATGGGGAGGCACATAAGCAGAGTGTTTGTGCTACATTGGCAGCACACACACACAAAAACTTGAGATGAATACATGCACACGCGCACACACCCCCATACACCCGCATGCATGCGCACGCACAGAGACTGACATGAATATTGAATAAACATGAGATTAAATTAATTTCATCTATAATTTAATTTCTAAATGATGCTAAATTTATTCTACCATGCAAATCTATTTTTAGACAAATTTCACTCAGAAGACCTACAACTAAATACTATTTCTGATATAACTTATCATATTTTGCACAATCAATTAGTTGTAAGTCAAAGTCAAGACATAATTTTTAAGAATTATCTAAATATTCTTCAGAAACAAAGACATAAAATAGATAGTTTAATTGAAAATGTTTAGATTATTCAAAATAGTTTAGATTTTAGTAGGTTTAGTAAATTATCAAGCAAAAGAGAAATAGAAACATTAATAGAAAAAATATATAGTGATCCTAAAAGGATAGAAAAAATCATTAATGAAATAAGTACAAAAGTAGAAAATTTAGAAAGAAAAATAGAAAACTTAAATAAAAAATTAGAAATATTGGAGAACTTAGAAAATAAAATAAAAATATTAACAGGATGAGTATAGAAGAAGACCCTTTTTATATAAAAAATTTAGAAATATTAGAAAATGAATATGATTCTCCAGCCCTAGGCATGAGTAATGATAATAACTCTTTAGGAAACATAGGAGGAATACCAGATAAAATCATAATTAGACAAAACAATATGATAATTTTAATGTTGTTAAAAATAAATAAGAAAATAGATAATTTACAACAAACAATGGAAAATATACCTAGTAGATCTACCAATGATCCCTTGTTTATTAAAACAGTAGAACAATTAAGCATAAAAGTAAATAGCTTATCCTTAGGAACTAAGCTAGTTATAGGTAAATCTGAAGGAAAAATGATGGTTTGGAAAAAGTGGGATGGCCTTTAGGAGGAGCAATACCACTACTAATATAGATAGACATGGAAATATAAGTAGAACAGAAGAAAGAAGTAGAGCAAGCACTAGTACAGATAGACCTTATGGTTTAATAGATAGAATCCTAAGAAGAAATGATAGACAAGGTAATACTAGTATTAGACTAGATGAAGTAATTGATCTTCAAAGAAATCTAGATTTGTATAATCAAAACTAGCTTAAGTTATTAAACCATAGAGTACTGTATAATACAGGACCTTTAGAATTTAGGGCATCTTTATTAAAAATTACTAATGATGAAAGAATTAGTGTAACAGAAGGACAAGCTAAGATAATAGATATAATAGATAAAAATACTATTAAGCAAATCAAAAGAGAAGGAAAGACACTAGTACATTCAGGGTTAATAGTAATAAGAGTAAAAGGATTAACTAGAGTAGGAATAGGAGCAAAAACGCTTATTATGTTATTAGATACTAGTTGGATAAAAGATATGAGGAAAGCAACATTAGGAACTATAGAGGTAGATATGAATAGTAATACAGGATTATTTTATTATGCATCAAATATGATAAAATCAATTAATGATTTAGAAAAATTAAAAATAGGAATACAAACAAAAGGATACGAAGATTATGAAGGAGAAAACCTAGTAATAACAATAGGATATTTAGGAAAGGCAAGTAATAGATCAGGAAATAGATATAAAGTACAAATAGATTCCATAATAAATGGATTATCAACTAAAGGAATAAGAATGATAAAACCAGAAATAATAGATCCTACAAGATTAGCAGGATTAGGATGGAATTTAGAAAGATTTGTAACCATGAATAAAAATAATACAGTATTAACACCAGAAAGTAGTTAGATATATACAGATTTAAGTGGTAACAAAACTATAAGATTTGATAATTTTATAGAACAAAAACCTATAGGAACTTCCGAATTAGATAGTGATGAAGAATCTATAGAACAAAACATACCAATATTAGGAAGAAATTAAGAAATGTCAATCCCCACAGACTTTAATTTGCATAGAAAGATAATTAATAATTTGCTAAGAATAGACTTGCATGGTAGAATAAATTTAGCATTATTTAAAAATCAAATTATAGATGAAATTAATAGGATGGAAAGAGAATTAGCACAAATTTCAGAACCTAATTTATTCAGTATAAGATTTAGAATAAGAATTAGCTTTCTTAAACAATTAGAAAATTGGATACAGTATAGAATATTATCTGTACAGTCTAAAATATAATAATGGAAGATAAACAAAAAATAGAAATATTATATAGCAAATATCCTAATTATGATTGGACAATTAATTTCTCAGAAATATCAGACTTAGATGATTGTAGTTATTTCATAGATATGGTTTATGGAGACAAGTATCTAAAAACAAATAAGGCCCAAAAGAATATAGGAAATTCAGAAACAGATTTATTAGAATTAATAAAAGGAAATGAATGTTTGCTACCCTTAGAAGAAATGGATAGGCTTATATATGATGAATATATATAAGATAAAATATTAGCTAGCTCATCATCCACTGTTAATAATCCAGCCCAAATGCCAGAAGTACCAACCACACTTAGAAGAACTTTTCCTGCAGCAAATATAGTTCATAGTCCAATAACAAATCAAAACATTATAAAATCTACGGTATATAGTAGAAAATTTTCTTATGAACAGATAACTTTACCATCAGTCTTAGCAAATAGTGGAAGTATATTAGTATTAAGTAATTATCATCCACAATTATGCGAAGAGGTAATAGCAAGATGGGAGAACAGCACGGTATTACATCTTAGCACATTTAATTTTATTGATAATCAAGAAAAAGTAAATTATGTAGAAAACTTATTAGGAGAAGTAGCAAAATTATATTTTCAATCTTGGAAAAAAGACAATCCTAATGCATATCAAGCACTAGTTAATAATGCAGATATAATAGAAAATATAACTAGTCAAATAAGACAAATGATATTAGGATACGACCAATATAGAGGAGGCACGAAAATGCAAAATAGAGCTATTCAAGATTTAGAAAGGCTAAGCATAGATAATATGGCCCAGATAAAAGAATTTAGTAATGAATATCTAAACTTAGCAAGTAAAATAGGAAGGGCATTTACAGATAGCACCCTAAGTAGTAAATACTTCTTAAAATTACCACCCCTTTTAATACAATAATAGAAGAAAAATGGAACCAAAAACACGGAGCAGTATTTCAGATAGGAATAACACCTAGAATAGTTTTTACATTTGAATATTTAAAAGAACAGTGTATAGCAAATGAAGTAACAAAACAAGTAAAAAATTATAATTATTGTAAAAATGTATATATACCAGGAATATATAAAGATAATAAAAGAAGGAAATACCTTAGAAGAGCTACCAATTATAGAAAAGGAATACCTAGAAAAAATCATGTAAGTAGGTTTAAAAATAAAAAATCACCAATAAGAAAATGTAAATGTTTTATTTGTGGACAAATAGGACATTATGCCAGAGAATGTAGAAATAAGAAGGTAGATGTAGAAAGGGTAATTGCCTATAGAGAATTAGAATTGGAAGATGAATTCGATATCATAAGTTGCAATGGTAGTGAAGATAGTAATGATAGTGATGTATTAAGTATCTGTGATAGAACAGAAGAATTAGAGGATCAATTAAATTTTGAAGAACAATTAAAAAATTTTAAAATATGAATTGGTATCCAAAGCCCATGACTCCAGAAATTAGTTTAAATTGTAAACATGAATGGATAGACATTTGTAGAGAAAAATGTTATTACTGTAAACTAATATTAGTAAGAAATAGTAAAAAATGTAAGAAATGTGAAATAGTATGTTGCCCCGTAGACATAGAACAATTTGGAGAAAAAATAGATTATAAAAATGAAAAAGTAGAAGAAAAAATAAATAAAGATAATTTTATGGAATTAGAAAATAATTATCTAAAAGAAAAAATCAAAAGATTAGAAGAAAAAATAGCACAATTAGAACTAGAAAAAGAATTAGAAATATCCAGGCTAGAACAAAAAATAAATGATATAGAAAAAAGTGAAAAATTAAAACAAATAGCGGAAGATGAAGAATTAGAAATAATAGCCAGTAACTGTATTAAACCAGCAGCTGTAGTAAACAATTTATTAAATTGCAAAGTAGTTTTAGAAATAAATAATAAACAATATCAGCTAAATGCTATTATAGATATAGGAGCAAGTAAATGTGCAGTTAATGAACAATCTTTACCTCCAGAATGCTATGAATTATTAACAAACCTTATTAAAATAACAGGAGTAAATAGTATAACCCAAAGCAAACAAAAAATCAAAATGGAAGTTATTTAATATTTAGGAGAATTGTCTGTTTTAGGAGAAAAACCATTAGCTTTATGAATAAAAATAGAATAACATACAAAATAGATATTATAAACCCTGATCTTACTATACAAGATAAACCTATAATACCAGACCCTAGGACCAGACAAGAATATGTGAGACATATAGAAGAATTATTAAAAGAAGGATTAATTAGAAATTCAAAAAGCAGACACAGGACAACAACTTTTATAGTACAAAAACATAGCGAAATAGTAAGAGGAAAGAGTAGGATGGTATTTAATTATAAAAGATTAAATGATAATACATATAAGGATCAATACACCTTACCAGGAATAGATTATTTATTATTAAAAATAAAAGATAAAGAGATATATAGTAAATTTGACTTAAAATCAAGATTTCATCAAAGAGCCATGCACCCAGAGAGTATAGAATGGACAGCTTTCACCTCACCAATAGGACATTATGAATGGTTAGTAATGCCATTTGGATTAAAAAATGTCCCTAGCATATTTCAGCGTAAAATGGATAATATATTCAAAAAATTAGATAACTTCATAGTATGTTATATAGATGATATTCTGATATTTAGTAATAATATTCAGGACCATATAGAACATCTAAAAGAATTTTTTAAGATTTGTGAAAATGAAGGATTAGTACTTAGCAAAAGTAAGTGCAAATTTGGACAAAGTAAAATAAAACTTTTAGGACTAGAAATAGGAAAAGGAATAATAAAATTACAACCACATATAATTAAAAAGGTAATAGATTTTAAAGAAGATATAACAACAAAGAAAGAACTAGAAAGTTTTTTAGGATTAATCAATTATACTAAAAATTATATTCCAAATTTAGGAAGACTAACATGACCTTTTTATAATAAGTTAAAAATAGGAGGAGAAATTAAGTTCAATAATGAAGATAAAAAGCAATTTAGAAAAATTAAAGAAATAATTAATGATTTACCCAATTTAGAATTACCTACAAAAAATAGCTATATAATAATAGAAATAGATGGAAGTTTAGATGGATGGGGAGAAATTTTTAAATGGAAACCAAATAAAGAAGATCCCCGAAGTATGAAAAAAATTAGCAGATGTACTAGTAGAAAATATAAAACTAAAGTAACAATTATTGATGCATAAATTTTAGCATGCACAAATACTTTAGAAAAATTTAAAATTTTTATATTTGATAAATTAGAATATATTCTTAGAACAGATTATCAAGTAATAGTAAAATTTTATAATAAGATAAATAGCAGTAAGTTAAGTACAAACAGATGGATAAAGTTTATGGATTATATTAGGATTACTGGAGTAGACTGTAAAATAGAACATGTTAAAGCTAATGAAAATTTTCTTGCAGACAAATTATCTAGAATTATTGATAATAATGACAGATAAACTATAAAAAGAAAAAATACAATAGATTTTTATGTAAATAATTAATATTGCATTTACATGCATAGTGGCTTTGTACAAAATTCAAATTTGCTATGGATACCGACGAAAGTCAGGAGCCCACTAAGTCTACTAATATATTTGTTCATGCATAAATAGTCAAGTAATTCATTTTAGAAAAATTTTATAAGCACTAACAAAGATTCTTTATTTGCAGCAATGGCCGAAACCTCTCAGCAGCCTACATCATATTTCTTTGGACTTTATATCCTGACTACATTCCCCTCTGGAACCAATCTCTCTTTCAGAGCAAGATATAACCTCAAGCCTGAACAAAAATGTCTTCTGGATAACCTTTGGAATTCCAATATAAAAACCAAGTCAGACATCCTCCATGCCTTGAGTAGTTATTTTGATTCTTTAAATATTGAGCAAAGCTTAAGAATGAATCTTTTATCAACATCCTCTTCTCCCTTGATACCACAAACTCCCCAGCTGTTAAACCAAAAAATAAACATGATGATGGCTAAAATTCAGGGAAAAAATAAAAAGATAAAAGAGCTTAATACAAAAATAGAAAAAACAGAAAAAGAACTCAGAGAAATAAAAGGAGAGGAGAAAAAATGAAAAAAAGAAATAATTGAGTGGAAAGAACGAGAGAATATTAAGTTTGAAGAAAAGAAATTCTTATCTCCACTTTTCAATACTCATGCTGAAAAAAAAATCTTAGGATACGTCTTAACAGATAAGATGTATGAGATGGTTAGAGTTCAGGAATTTTTACAAAATAAGGTGATGAATGAACAACTTTCTCCTGGAATGGGTATTACCTGTATACATTACAAGGCCCAAAACCATGAACTACCTGGGACTTGTACATGTGATAAGGAGTTTCTTCTCTACAAGACAACAACGCATCTTAAAGAATGGGATGATTCTATTATCTCATTAAAAATGTTGCTAGAAATGGGCATTTTATCAAGAATAGTGATAACACATCCAGACCAAATCAAGAGATTCATTGAGCCGATGTATTGGAAATTAGCCCAAATCCTGTACGCGTACTTTGAATACCGAAGGTGTATGGATAGTTTTTTAAATCTACAGATTGACTCCATCCCTATAAGTTATTCTACAGGATATCCAGAAGCAGCAAAAATGGAGATATTAATTGAAGCATTCTTATGCTCTCAGCCTTCTCACTTTCAGATTCTTCTAAGAACTATTCCTCATTACAAAACCACTATATTTCAGAATATTATTGGAATGAGAAACCTTTTTCTATCAGCCCAAAGGTTTAAGTCATGTGCTCATCAGTATAATCTGCATATGGAAGATAAAAATATGAAGGTGTTTACCAAGCATTGCAACATGAATTTCTACACACCTTTCTTGGGCCAGATCCATGAAGATCCTAATGCAGAAGCCCACTTCCAAGACATTAGAGCTTATCTGAACATCAACTCATTTGGAGATTATCAAGAAGGACCAGATACATCTGATGATGAAGACAACCTGATAGAATTGGCAGATGATTGAAGAATCTTACTTTCCAGCTGCCACTCTTTAAAAAAGCTTGTAATAATTGTAAATATTTCTAATACCAGCTGTCTCTCCCTACCAGCTGTCTCTCCCTCAAATGATCGACAGTTCAAAAGTAACTAAAGTTTGTATTATTTTATAAGTTAGCTAAAGTTGAGTCAGTTTAACGATGATTAGTCCAAACCAGAGTTAATAACTGAGTTGTATATAAACCCCTTAGTTTTAATAAAAGATCATCAAAAAATTTAGCAAAGGAATTCTCTCTTTATTCTCAAAGCTCTAAAATTTTTTTTTAGTCTTATTAATCAACATATTCAGCGAAGGTAGAGAGACACTCCCTTCATTGTCTTATTCCGTCTCCCCAACATCAGCTCTTCTATTCTGATTGTTCGTTTCTTTAATTCACTTTGGTAAATTTAATTTTATGTTCTTAATAATATTTGTGTACAGTAGTTGTTAGTATGATAGGCTAAAATATTATATATCAGGAACAGTACTAGATTGATAGGATCAAATGAGTGAAATATAAAAAAAAATTAGGGTGAGGTACAAATTTACAGAGTTAAGATGCAGATAATTAAGAAAAGACAGATCTTTAAGGGAGAAAGAACACGTGCAAAGAGTTACTAAGAACTCAAATATACTCAAGTGGTTCTCCTTTATATGATCTTTTTTCATAATTATAAGAAATTTTTTTTTTTAATATATTTCACTCATTTGATCTTATCAACCTAGTACTATTCCTGATATATAATGTTTTAGCCTATCATATTAATAACTACTGTACACAAATATTATTAAGAATATAAAATTAAATTTACCAAAGTGAATTAAAGAAACCAACAATCAGAATAGAAGAGTTGATGTTGGGGAGACGGAATAAGACAGTGAAGGGAGTGTCTCTCAACCTTCGCTGAATATGTTGATTAATAAGACTAAAAAGAAAATTTTAGAGCTTTGAGAATAGAGAGAGAATTCCTTTACTGAATTTTTCGATGATCTTTTATTGAAACTAAGGGGTTTATATACAACTCAGTTATTAACTCTGGTTTGGACTAACTATTGTTAAACTGACTCAACTTTAGCTAAATTACAAAATAATACAAACTTTAGTTACTTTTGGACTGTCGGTCATTTGAGGGAGAGACAGCTGGTAGGGAGAGACAGCTAGTATTAGAAATATTTATAATTATTACAAGTTTTTTTAAAGAGTGGCAGCTGGAAAGTAAGATTCTTCAATCATCTGCCAATTCTATCAGGTTGTCTTCATCATCAGATGTATTTGGTCCTTAGTAACTCAAATATACTCAAGTGGTTCCCCTTTATATGATCTTTTTTCATAATTATAAGAAGCTTTTTTTTTTTTATATATTTCACTCATTTCATCCTATCAACCTAGTACTATTCCTGATATATAATGTTTTAACCTATCATACTAACAACTAATTGATTGTGCAAAACATTATTTGGGATTCTCTACTTCTATACTCAATAGGCAGGCCAACTTATGAATTTACTCATCCGCTGGCACGGGTACCATAAAGTGCAGGATATTGGGTATGTTCTTGATTGAGGACCCTCCAATTTTTTATTTTCTTTTATTTTATCTTTTTTTGCATGAATGTTAATTGTTTCACTTACTTTGTAGGTTATGCTTCCTGACTTACATTAACAAATTTGCCTCTTCTTTCTTGTACTTGCTGAATCCAGCTTTCATATATGGTTGTGGATTTGCTGATATAGTGGGGCATAAGAGGGTATATTAATGAGTTCAGGAAAAGGAAGTTGAAGCTTCCTCGTATGGCATACTTTAGTACATACCATGGATCAATATCTCATTTCCCAACAGGCCATATGTGGAGTCCCCATCTTGTGCCAAAGCCAAGTGGTAGGTTTGTTATTGTGCTGTGTCAATATTATAGTGTTGAACTTTTAACTATTTTGACGTGCCTTTTTTTTTTTTCTGAATAATTGCTAAACTTTATTATTTATCTTCACCTCATTCAGCTGTGGAATATTACATAAATGTTAACCAACATCTTGATCTCATGCATGTTAGGTGACGACTACATGTTTAGTCAGTTAATGTTTTGATGAGCATTTGTAAAATTATATTATAGAAATTGATAATTGCGCTGTTTGTCTTCTACACATTTTGTTTAAATAAACTAATTAGAGTTATAGTAATTTAGGATTGTTACAATTGTCTTTGGGTAAGGGTAGCAATTCGGATTATTGTATCGTATTCGTGTCATGTCAAATAAAGGTTAATCCAAATCTGGCCCATTTAATAATCGTGTCAAGAATTAAAAATTCTGACTCAATACGATTAATAAACGGTTAAATGTATTGTAATTATGTCACCTTTTAACAAATTTTTTTCTATATTGTAATAATAATACTGTATAAATAAATACTAACTAATTTTATTGTAAATATAACTAAATGTCTTTTAAAATGTAATAAATATAATTAAATTATTTGAAAATATAAAATAAAGTTATTAAATTATAAATAAATTAATACATTATAATTATTCAAATAGTTAATTATATCATAAACGAGTTCACGTGTCAAGAACTCTAAATTTAAACCTGATATGATTATTAATTATATCATATCGTATTTGTTTATTTAATAATTGTGTTATTTTATTTTAATTTGAACTTGTAAATTTGTGTCAAGTGCATATCGATTTGGTGAGTTGTGTTAAAAATTGCCACTCATATCTCTAGGACTCTTTTTATAGGAAATTAAATTCTACACCAAATATGCCCCCTAACTTCATATTAGTTGGTCCATTGAATATTTGCATTCTCAAATGAACCATGTTTCTTATCTCACGGCTAGTTTTAATGAAGGTATCTATTTCTTTGAACTTGAAATCACATCTTTACTTGCACTCATCAGTTCTTCCCCTCTATTCGATATAAATTTGCACATGCATAGACTGTCTCTTGTTCTAGCATGAATAGAAGCGAAGGAGAAAGAAAAAAGTTGTGTTATTGAAAGGATAGACATATTGTACGGGCTTAATGGCTGAAGGGTACATACGAAACTAAATAGCAGTGTAGGACCTTCAACTTATGCATGAAAACCTGCATGCATGTATTTATTGTAAATATTTTTGTGAATCTCCAATACTATTGGTGCATTGATGTTGTTACTACCATTGCTAATTTGCTTCACAAACATTTTTGTGTTATCTAAACCATTTAGTTTTACAATATTGTACCGCTTAAAAAAATTGTACAATTGTCATCATTCTAGAACGAGTTTTTATTCATAAAAATCATGGGAATTGATAAAATCTAAATCCTCAACATTTTCTTTTGACAAAACACTGTTGCTTCCATTATGCTCCAAAAGTTGTCCTTAATCTACTGTCAACTTCATATTTTCTTAGAATTTACTTCTTGCAGTATGAATCAGTCAATTCTGTTGATTTTCTAAGCTTTTAAGGATCTTGGTCTTTCTAATATTGTTTTCAATGACAATGGAAATATTTATGCCTTCTATAAAACAGGTTGGTAGGATTGACCATGTTTAATCTAATTTGCAGATTGGGCCCCTTTAGTTGATGTTGTTGGATATTTTGTTTCTTAAACCTTGGGTTGAAGTATCAACCACAAGAAGAATTTGTTCAGTGGATTCAAAGAGGACAACGACCTATATATATATATATATATATTAGGTTTGGGAGCATGGTATGGTATCTGCTACAACTCTTGTTGAAATGATATATACTGCAATGTGTTTTATTTATCATGTTTACTTATAGTTCCTTGTCATTGGTGGAACTGTATTTGATGATTTAGTAGGAGAGTTTCTGGTCAAATTAATTTGACACAATAGCATTTTCAGATGAAGTAATGAGAATTTGTCCCCTTTTGCTGATGGAGATTACTACAGTATTCTTATTTGCAACACAAAAGAGCTAGCCAAAAAACTCTGGTCTCACTGGAATCTTACTGTCTAAAAGACAAATACAACAGAAAAACCCAGTATATATAATGAACAATATACTGGATGAGGAACTACAAAAATTGATAAGTGCATGTAATATAATCAAAATGTAGAGTACTAATAGGATTCATCAAAACTAGCAAACCTTGTTTGAAATAAATGGATTATAAGAAGAAAAAGAAACGGCCTGCATGAGAAAATCAATGAGAAGGCAAGATAAATGCACGGCGTAGTAGTGTTGATTGTTGGTATTCCATCAGCCAGTGTATTTTCTTAAAATTATCAAGAGGCATTCCCTGCGGTAGGAAATGAAAGGCGATAGGAATGAAGCCACAACCTGCACCATTCTGACAGACTTGAGACAGCATCCACAGGAGTTGGTTTTTAGACAGAAGAAACAGTGTAGATTCTCAATTTTGTAAGATTTTTCATGATCTTTTCATGAGATTCATGACTAATTCCTTATTTGTTCTTTGTACTGAATACTAAATGTGGCTGAATTTAACTCATTCAGATAATTAAGACTGTTTTTGTAACTGAGAACGTAACTGATCAACCATTCAATATTGTGACACATTCTCAACTGGTCTATCATCTATTGTTAGTAAATTAATGAGGCCTGGAGAGGGATAATGCACCTCAGATTGGAATTTAGAATTCACATCTCTGTTATAGTTACTGAGAATAGTATTATCATTTTCAAAATCATCCATGTGGTATGCATGTGACTATATATAACATCCAAAAATATTGTTTTATGAATTTTTTTTGTTGCCTCTACCATCCTCTTAAAGCAGTTTTCTAGTTTTGATATCGCTGATAGCATCTGATGTTTGTTTAGTTACTCTACTCTTCTGCACATTTTTGTGCAAACAATTTGGTGATCATTCAGTTTGTTGGCTATAAATTTATTCATGAATGTCGTTGTTGAACAATATGTTTGTTACTTGTCAAGCCTCTCGAAGATCCCAAGAGAATAACAGGGTTTGTATTGGAGGCACTAAAGGATACCAGACAAAGAGGAATAATTGACTGAGGTTGGGGAGATCTTGGAAATCGTAAGTTGTTTCCTTTGTGTTTGTCGTATGAACTGAATTGTTTCATGACCAACTGTACTGGAATCCACTTGAATTGACCTACCTGTCAGAATGGAATGAAATTTATTTGATTGATACATGTACCTACCAATTCAATCCCACGTTAATTGCAGGTCTGATTCCAGCATTGACTGGATTGAATCAATTGTATTTCATTGATAAAAATACAATTTTCTTTAACTTGTTGATCCCCATTCTCACTGAATCTGAACATTTTCACTGAGTGATGGGTTTCCCTAACTTTTCTTTTGCAATGATTTAACTCTCAAATGCTGAAATTCTGAAGGGCCTTCTATCAGTTTAAAATGTCAATGTTTTAGGTAAATACAAGAAATGGACCTGGATGTATATCTTACAAATGATTTTGCATCCTGCAGTTTTGGAAGTTCCTGACAACATATTCCTCCTTGAGGACTGCCCTGATGATTGGTTGTTTCCCCAGTGCTCTACCTTGGTGAGTTGTCTATTTTCTAAAGTTGAAGTTCCTGACAACATATTCAGAACTAGGATAGATGATAGCCTTGCCCAGTTTTAGAGGTAAGGAAGATTTTGTGATGGTGATGCAGACATATTTTTGAATGTGGGGGAACCTATAAGCCTTAATAATGACTATGTAACATAAGAAGTTTTTAGCAAACTGTAAAAATTTAAAAATCAACAGATTAATACTTCTAGATATGAAACCCAGAAAACTTATCAACTTGACTGTCAAAAATTACTAGGTGAATTCTCCATAAAAGAAAAACCACTATCAATAATAAAGTTATAGATTCTTTCTCTGCTACACAAATATATCTCAAAGAACATGCAAACATATCAAGCTGTTGAGTGCAAGGTGCAAGACTCCAATCTTTGTGAAAAGCAACAATCAGATACACAAGCCAAGACATTTGAATTTTGGTTTTATTGGAATGTAAAGACTGAAAAATATTCCATCTGCTATGTTATATTCTCTGTTATTTTTATTTATTTTTTTATGTTTTATTCATCTCCTCTTTTAATGCTTGATTGTAACAAGAAACCTAAGTATGAATGCATGCCCCCAAACTGATCCTTCACTGTGTTCACTCACCCTTGATGATGTGGAATTGTTTATTAGTGCATTGTGCTTTTGAATGTGACATAATTATCCTTGTAAAACCTCAGTAACTTTTAAAGCTATATTTGCCTGGATATGCAGGTTCATCATGATGGAGCTGGAACCACAGCTACCGGAGTACGAGCTGGGGTGATATTCTTTTCTGTTTCTTTCTTTATTCATCTTGATTGATTCCCTGTTTAGAAACTATTTGACCGGCTGATCTTGTCTAACATCAAAATTATGGATTACAGTGTCCAACAACAATAATTCCTTTCCTTGGAGACCAGTTCTTTTGGGACCTGCCCCAATGCCAATTTATCAGCTTAATGTTGAAATCCTTTCAAATGCTACAAGATTTATGCTACAGACAGAAGTAACTTTGCAATAAGGATCACATTTACATGGATCATACCAGTCTTCATTTATCATTGCAGTAACTTATGAATTTATTGTTCAAACATGCTGGGACTGCTACATCTGGCTACTTGCACCTCGCCATGATCAGCTGGTGATTATGGTTTTTTTTCTGACGACTCACAAAAGAAAAATATACATTTGTGAACAGCTTTAAGAACAGTTACACAACATTTGGTTAAACATGAGTGGGAAAAGGCTTTTGTTGGTACATTTTCTGCCTTTTAGTTTTAGAAATCATAGACCTGGGGAGCAGAAAGGAAGAGACATTTATTTATTTTTCGCCTTTGCTTATTTTATTTAGGTTGTTGCATGAATATCCCTTTAACTTTTATTTTTGATGAACTCAGAAGTGACCCACAAATCTAAGGATGCTTTGGGTCTTTTCTGGACTTTGATTCTTTCAGGTGAAATCTTGAGCAATGGAGTTGGCGAAATTGATAGAGAATGAAGATGGTGTCGCAGCTGCAGTCAATGCATTTCATCAGCATTTACCTCCTGGGGTACCAATGCCTAGTGCACTGCCAGAAAAAGAAGATGACCCAAACCTCTGTTGTGGTTCTTCATTAAAATTGGAAATTGATGCTCCCAGCTATGTGGTAGCGTGTGAACTTCATAGAGCAACGTGTAGAGTTTGATAGCCTTTGTTTTTTATTCTTGTTTTCTTTTTTTTTTTTTTTTTGTAATTTTATTTATATCATTGTAGTTAAGCAAAAAGGGACACAAAGCCCTCGGTCTGATTCAAATTTTCAAGTTCGTGTTTAAGGAAATTGACAAAATTATTATCCGTGTGGAGTTTGTGTTATTTGTCCAATAAATGGGCCATATTTGAGTTGGGCCTTATTAATCCATTATTTTATTTATAATGTAATTAATTACTTAAATAATTATGTTGGTGTAATTTGTTAATTTATTTATTAAATTACTTATAACGTAATTAATTATTTAATAATTTATTATTTTAATTTATTAATTTATTTAAAATATAAATAATTTTTAGGTAATTGTGTCAGTTTAAATTGTTAATTCATTTATAATTTATTTTTTAAAAAATAATAATAATAATTTTTTAATATTTATTTTACTTATTTTTTATATGATTCATAATTATTTTTATAAAAAAAATGAATTAGATACAATAAAAGAAATAAAATATTGAGTTGAATATGATATGATAAAAAAATTATGAATATGTATACTAATTAATAATATTTACAAATATTTATTGTTCTAATATACTTGAAAGATAAAAGAGAGAACACAGACAAAAGAGTGTGGTGGTTTGTGTGTGCTAATGTACTAAAATTGGTAAATTTGGATAATAATGTTATTCAAATTATTTTTAAATGACCTCTTTGTTATTTTAATTCATTAAAATTTATAACATCTTCAACATAATAAATAACTCTCTCTCTCTCTCTCTATATATATATATATAAAGAGAGAGAGAGAGAGAGAGAGAGAGAGCACTACAAGAGAAATAAAATAGGACAACAAGAAATTTAAAAATGACAAACTAAAATAGTTATGGTAGTATTATTATTTGTTATACATATTCCGAACTTTGAAAGTGCAAGAGTATACAAAGACAAACAATTGATTTAAATATTGATTAATTATATATGTTAATCGTAGATATACAATAATCATAAATTATAACATAAAAATAAATAATTATTAATTTTGTTGTTAGTTAGTAAGTGTTCTATTTATTGATAATGTTATTCTAATAAATATATGAAAATATAAGTTTGAAAAAGATGTTAAGTCATGATATTTATTTGAAATAATCAATTCAGTGAGTAAAAATATAAATTTATCATAATAGTAATAATGTGTTACTAATATATCATTAACATTGTTTTAGTCATAATATATTCTTAATGAAATTGTTATGTAATTTATGTAATATTTATTTATTTATTATTATGTAATTTATGTTATATCTATTTATAATTTATTAACAAAATGATTAAAATATTTTTTATTAACAAAATTATAAAATAACGTAATTTTTATATGTTTATAATATCAAAATAATGTTGATTATTCAAACACAACCAAACAATACATTTCTAATTTCTCCTCTAGTCATATTCTCAAATTCAAAATCATAGTCATAATACATTTTTTACCAATCACTATAAGTTTATAATGTGACTCACCGTGAGGTCACACTGCGTTTTTATAATAATTTATTATTTTCGTTTATTATAATTTTATGCATGAAACTTGTATTAAATAATGTCAAATAAATCTTAAATTAATAATAATAATAATAATAATGATTTAGAAGCTAGTGCAAGTCATAAATTAAATTGAGAGAATGATTGTACTATCTTAGTCAAGTCCAATCATCAAATATAAAAAAGTAATAGTAAATTTATATACCTTATATTTTTTAATTTAAAAAAATTAAAATTTTAAAATAATTAAATTAAAATATAAATAAATAATACAAAAAATTTAAAATATTAAAAATTAAAACACTTAATTATATAAAAAAATCAATTGTAAAAGTAAAAAATTATTATTTAAAGAGTTAGATCGAACTTTAATATTTAAGCTTCTCAAGGGGCTAGGTTTGCCATAGGTTAGGTCTAACCTAGGCCGCAAGCCAACGAATTTACATAATTTATTTTATTTATATTTTAATATTTTTTTATTATTAGTATTACTATTATTAATTATTCTTAAATATTTACGGAGACAAAACATTAATGTAGTTACTCAATGCAAGTGGCTTTACAAGCTAGTGGGTATTGATTCTATCGGAACTTTAAGTGAGGGAAGGATAACATTGTTGTTGAAGCTCCTTTGGAAAAAGTGGAAAACAAGCCAGGTAAAATATTATTACTCTCACAACTAATTCCAAATTTGAAAGTCAGTAATTAAAGACGAAATTTAAAAAAATGTATTTTTTCAAAGGTTAACAAAGTTGATTAAGGAAAGAGAAGTTGTATGTCTTTGAAAATTTCAAAATGTATTGTTAAAGACTTCATGGATCATAGTCAACTTTTAATTAAAAAGAAATGAGAAAGCAGTCTTTGGAGAGAAAGTTAAGAGCATAAGAGAGAGAAATCAAAGAAGGAAAGGAAGAAAAATGTTGGGGGATTGAATTTTTCAAATTGGCTTGGACCCATGGGCTAGCTTAAGCATAGTGTTACAGAACGCGAGCTTGAGACTTGAAAGGGAGGCAACAAAAGTAACTTAAAACAGCCCACATATATGGCACAAAAATAAGTCTAGAGTTGCTTAAAACAAGCCCAAGTTCTAGAATGTCCAACCATTAAAATATTAAGGCATTAAAGGGAAGAATTGAAAGGATTTTTCAAACATTTGAATTTGAATTTTTCCTCTCATTTGCATAGAAATTGTAGAGAAAATCTTGCTTGTCCAAAGTGGTCTTTGTAGGACAAATCCTAACATTTCATTCCACCCAACTTTAACTATAAATAGGCCTCACTTCCTTTAGGTAAACTATTCACAAAAATGTAAACACAAGTAATTTTAAAGAGTTGTAAAGTTTTATAATCTTGTAATTTTTTCATTAAATTTAAGAATTTTTCTCCAAATTCTCTTACAATCTCTTACTTTCTCTAGTCTCCTAAGCATCTTAGTGTGCTAAAAATCATCTTTGGCGCAACAATTAAGGCTTAATTAATGTAGTAGCAAAAGTTTTACTAGTTAAGTGCCGCACGACTCTTGTGAAAACCAAACATCTTATGACATGTGGTATCAGAGCAAAATTGTGGGGATAATTTGGAGTTTTATTGAACATAATTCTCATCATGTCAAGCAAGGAGGCAGAGCCAAGCAACGGTGTTGAGGTGCTGCAGAAGGAACGCAATCCCAAAAAGGGCCATGATGGAAGGAAAAGTCCGTCAAAGGACCGCTCTACATCCAAGGATGCATTACGCTCTGCCGATGCAAGGTTAGCCAAGCTCTAGCTAGCAATGGGTGATGTGCTAGACCACTTTGACGCTCTCGAAATAAAAGTGGATGAATGTGAGTACAACTTCAACGTTGCCAAAATAGAAGGTAAGTTCCACAACGTTTTCAATCCTTTCGTTGCATCCATGAGCCAGGCCATGGAGAAGTTTAAGCGAAGTATGGTAGCGCAAGTGAGCGCCACCAATGCAAGGTTAGATTTCGTGAAATAAGATCTCACCATATGCAAGACTGCAATAGCATCGAGGGCTACTGCAAGTAGCATGCCAAGAGTTAGAGTTCCTAACCCACCGAAGTGTGAAGGCAAGTGCGATACTAAAAAAATAGAAAACTTCTTTCGGACGATGGAGCACTACTTAGATGCGGTGAATATGTACGACAACTTCAACAAAATCAGCACGTGCACCTCTTCTTCGAGCATGACACGGCACTATAGTGAATACGCTATAACACCGAAATAGAAAAGGGGTTATGCATCATTAACACTTGGGACACATTCAAGGCAGATTTCAAGAGGCAATTCTATCCCAAAAATGGGAAGAAAGTTGCGATGAGAAAGTTTCGCGAGCTAAAACAGCGAAATTCGATCGAGGACTATATTAGGGAATATAACTATCTAATGCTAGAAATACCTGACTTACCCAAGAAGAATCACCCGCTATTTATCCTAAACGGACTATAATCACGGATAGAGTAAGAATTGAAGTGATGAAATGTCAAAGACCTTACTTTAGCAATAGCAACACCGAGATTGTGATTGAGTTTCACTGCGAGCCATCCAAAGGTGACAAGGATAAGAAGACGACTTCAAACTCTAACTGGGATAGCCATGACAAAAGTGGGGGAAACCAACCTCATAAGGTGGATCCATAATCAAGCCATCCACAATGAAACGAGAGGCACAACGAGGGGCATAGGGCGCAGGAGAAGCAGAAACGAAATTGTTTCCTTTGCGAAGGAGCACACCATACTAAGAAGTGTCCGCAGCGCTCCAAGTTAAACACCATCAGCAGCGCCTACGAGAAGTCGTAAAAGGATACATGCTTGGGTTCAATGTGTATCCTCCACTCCATCAAAGTTAAAGAAATGTCTAAGGAGGTGGCACCTAAGGTCAAAACAGCAGTGAAGCTTAATATCGCCAAAACGCTTAAATACATCGGTGCCAACATTAATAAGGTAAGCTTCAAAGCATTCATCGATTGTGGCGCTTATTAATGCTTAATCGTTGAAAGTCTTGCATAGCAATTAGACTTAGTGCACGTTAAGGAGTTGGGATGGGTGAAAGTTGTCAACCAACTTCCTCTGCCAATTCGCAGAGTTGCTCAAAACCTATCGATATAGATTAGGTTATGGTGCGGTATGGTCAACTTAAGCGTCATGCCAATGAATGACTTTGATATGGTATTGGGTGACGAGTTCATCGATCGCATATTGCCCTTCACCTTTATAAATGAGGGGTGCATAGAGTTCAACAATGCGGGGAAACTCTACAAGGTGTCAATCGAACAGAGACATGTTAGTGCTAGGGTTTTATCTACACTACAAGTTGCAAAAAGAGTCAAGTAATGGGAAGACACTTACCTCACTATGCTAAAGGAAGATAATACTTTCTCAACCACTCTTAATATCCCGAAAGAGGTCCATTTCGCAACCACTCTTGACATCCCAAAAAAGGTCTAAGGTATTTTTTAAAAATTCAACAATGTGATGCCTTTAGAACTGTCGAAGAAACTTCTGTCCAGATATGAAATGGACCATAAGATCGGGCTCAACCATGGCGCTAAATCTTCAACCATGGGACATACCGCATGGCACCACCTGAGTTCAAGGAACTTTGTAAGTAACTTAAAGAACTGCTAGAGGCCGAATTCATAAAGCTCTCGAAGGCACCATTTGGCACATTGGTCTTATTCCAATGAAAATGTGATGGGAGTTTGCACATGTGTATTGACTATCGGGTGCTAAACAAGGTAACGGTCAAAAACTACTACCCGATCCCTCAGTAGATGGCCTATTCTATTGTCCTGAAAATGCTAGATGGTTCTCTAAGCTCGATCTAAAGTCCAACTACTGGCAAGTGCACATTACCGAGGGAGATAAGCCAAAGACAACATATGTAACCAGGTACCAATCATATGACTTCCTAGTTATGTCTTTTAATCTCACCAATGCACCTGCCACATTTTGCATCCTAATGAATAAGATATTCCATCCGTTTCTCGACAAGTTCGTGGTGGTATACTTAGATGACATTATGGTCTACAGCGAGAACCTTAAGGAGCACATGAAGTACTTAAGTTTAGTCTTCTAAACCTTGTAAGACAATAAGTTGTACGTGAAGAAGGAGAAGTGCTTGTTCTCTTAGCAAGTGATGATGTTCTTAGACTACATAATAACGGGTGGACGAATTCACATACATATAGCCAAGGTACATGCCATCCAAGAATGGAAACTCTCTACCACCGTGATAAAATTGAAATCATTCTTTAACCTAGTCAACCACTACTGACGCTTCATTTAAGGGTATTTCGCTCGAGCCACACCTTGACAATTTTGTTTAAGAAGAAAGAGACATGGGAGTGGTTGTCAATATGTTAAAAAAACCTTTGAAGATCTTAAGCAAGCCATGATGGAGGAGCCGATTCTCTCACTACCCGATAATTCTACGCCGTTCAAGGTGTACACAGATGCATCAGACTTTGCAATTAAGGGAGTGCTTATGCAAGATGGGCACCTCATTGCCTACAAGAGCTGTAAGCTAAATGACATGGAGCGAAGGTATTTCGTACATGACAAGGAGATGACAGCGATTATTCATTACTTGTGGGTATGGCGACACTACTCGTTTGGAAGCCAGTTCGTGATCAAAATTGACAACGTGGCAACGAGTTACTTCTAGAATTAAAAGAAACTCAGCCCTAAACAAGCACGGTGATAAGACATCTTGGTGAAATTTGATTATGTCATAGAGTACAAGCCTGGTCAAGCAAATATCATGGCCAATGCTTTAAGCCACAAAGTGAAGTTTGCTAACATCAACTGGCCTAAGTGCAACATCATGGAGTGCGTGAAGGAAGACTTAACTAAATAATAATTTGTCAAGAATCTGATGGAGCTTGCCAAATAAGGTAAGATAAGGTGATTTTGAGAGTGTGATGATATTCTCTACACCGTCAGAAATCTCCTATACATTCCAAAATGGGAGAACTTATAAAGGGAGTTAATAAGAGAGTGCTACGACTCCAAATGTGCGGGACATTTAAGAACTCATTGCACTATATCTTTACTTAGAGATCTCTATTATTGATCGTGGTTGAGGGATGATGTAGAGACATACGTGAAGACTTACATCGTATGCTAGCAAGACAAGGTCGAGCACAAACACCCAAAAAGTTTGCTCAAACTTCTTTCCGTTCCCAAGTATCCATAGGAGTGCATAACTTTGGCTTCATATCCGCACTTCTAACTTCTGAAGTATGTGGGTCTATCTTGGTTATAGTGGACAAATTATCGAAGTATAACACTTTCATTCCTACCCCCCAAGATTGCAATGTTGAGAAAGTTGTATAATTATTCTTCAAGTACATTTTGAAGTATTGAGACTTGTCTCGTCATATCATCAGTGACAGAAATTTGAGATTCACTGAAAAATTTTGGAGAGAGTTATTCAAGCTCATGGGCTTAGATCTCCACTTGTCCATAAGCTTTCACCTACAAATCAGCGATATTGGGTTAAGTTGATGAACGTGGAGCAATTCTCTTACAACTTGCAGCGAAACAAAATCACTTAACATAACCCTTTTGAGATTGTGATAGGCCGACAACCCCAATGTCACAAGCAATGGCAAAGGCATACAGAGGTTTTAGTCTTCCCACCTACAAATGGATCAAAGGTTGGTAAGACAACATAGCCCTTGTCTTAGTGAAGTTATTGCCTCGACAATTCAAAGTACTACGCCAAGTACATCCGGTGTTGGTATGCAAGAATAAAGGACCTTTTCCTATCCTAGCAAAAGTCGGAAAGGTTTTTTATCGGGTAAAGTTACCACGCAAGCTAAGAACTCATCCAGTCTTCCATGTAAGTTGTCTGAGCCATATCATGTAGATACGAAAGACACAAGTCGCAGTGAGTCACATAAAGCACTGCTCACTAACCTAACCTCCTCTAATTGCCAAGCTGAAAAATCCTTACAGATCAACTCATGCGAAAAAATGAAGTCCCTAACTACATGGAATATTTAACCAAGTGGAAGAAATTGCCAAACCATGAAGTTAGTTAGGAGAAGGAGGAAGACTTATGACAATTCTGCGACACCATCGAAGCATACAAGTAAAGAAAACTTAACGAGAACATCAAGGGCTTTAGTGAAGGAGGATGTTACAAAACACGGGCTAAAAGCTTGAAAGGGAGGCAGTAAAGTTAACTTAAAATAGCCCACCTATATGACACAAAAATAAGCCCAAAATTGTTTAAAACAAGCCCAAGTTCTAGAAAGCCCAACCACTAAAATATCAAGGTATTAGAGGGAAGAATTGGAAGAATTTTTCAAACATTTGAGTTTGAATTTTCCTTCCTATTTGCATAGAAATTGTAGGAAAAATTTTGGCTATCCAAAGTGACTTTTGTAGGACAAATCCTAACATTTCATTCCACCTACCTTAAACTATAAATAGACCTCACTTCTTTTACCTAAACCATCTACAAAAGTATAAACACAAGTAGTTCTAAAGAGTTATAAAGTTTTGTAGTCTTGTAATTTTTTCATTCAATTTAAAAATTTTTCTTTAAGTTCTCTTACAATTTCTTACTTTATCTAGTCTTCTAAACATCTTAATGTATTAAAAATTATCTTCTACACAATAATTAATGTTTGTTTAATATAGTAGCAAAAGTTTTACTAGTTAGGTGCTACATGGGTCTTGCAAAAACCAAACGTCCTTTGATAGTAGGCTCAGCAAGACTTATATGGGTTAGACTTCACATATCATATCGAGTTTTATAATTTCAAAGCGAGTCAAGCCTAGCCTAGCATGAATACTCTACGAGCTTAGGATGGCTTAGCCACTGCAACTTGCACAAGTTTAATTTTTTATTTCTTAATGCTTTAAGGTTCCGTCATAATTTTAAAATGTTATATACAATTGAATTACTTCGACGAACTTTCAATTCCACTTGTCCTAAATATTTTAGTGTATGAATTATAAAATATTATTTCTTTTTATCAAATTTGTGTATATTTTCGATTGATTTCTTGCTAAGTGTAAATGTAAATTGATAAAGTTTATTATTATGAAATGAATTTAAAATACTATATTTTTATCTTATATTTTATATTATTTTTGTTGCATAATTTTAATTATTTATAATTTTTAGGAGTATGTTAACATTTTTTTTAAGGTTTGACAAAATTATACAAGGATGTAAATTTTTTTAAAATTAATAAAAAAAATTCATTAATAATAAAACTATTATACTTAATCGTTAATTGACTAATAGTAAAAAAGTATTTTTGTTACTTTATACTTGTCTTTCAAATAATCAAATAAGGATATATAAGGTTTTATTTATTGTACTATAGACAATCTGTCATTCTTCAATCTTGTTCCCTTATTAAGGTGAATTTTAGTCAACTAGGTCAAATGGAAAGAATGAGGTTGATCGAAGAGAAAGTGAGATAGTTGGTCAAGAAAGATCAATTATTGAATTTTAGGAAACATGTGAGGTTAGCAATTGAAGGAAGCTTATGGGTAGCTATGTTGTACAAGTAGTTGTAGTTAATTAATTACTTTGTTAACAAACTAACTATTATCCTTGTTTTGCACTCCGTAAATTAAAAGATTAGTTAAAGATATTTATGAGATTAAATTTGCTTAGTTTTGAAATATTAATAGTACTGTTACTCTTCTTTCTCATTAATGAAAGGAAATACGTTTTAAATTTTTTCTTATTTTCTTATTCATTTTCTCTATTATTTTCTTGATTTCCAAACACATTGTTAGCAATCAATTTGGTATAAAGCTATAAAAGAAATGGAAAATTCAAATCTATCTTATTTGAGCATAACAACAAACACTATTTCTTTCTCTTCTATAAGTCTAATCAAGTTAGATGAAATGAATTACTTGGTAAAAAAATCTCAGATCTTTCCTTCAATTCGAGGCAATGAATTGGAGGATTTTACCATTAGAAATAAGATAACACTAGAGAAGTTCTTATCTAAAAGTAGTAATAAGTTTTAAATTGAGAATCTATAATATATAATATGGAGGAGACAAGATTAATTGCTCCTTGATAAGCTTCTTTATTTGATGAATGAAACAATTTTAAACCTAGTAATTAGTTGTAAATCAACTTGTGAAGTATGAAATACTTTTGAAAAATAATTTAGCTTTCAATCAAAAGTCAAAGCCTTACAGTTAAGACTTTTTGCTTTAGTCTTTGAAGAAGGATTCATTGACTATTACAAAATATTTTTTGAAAATAAAAAATGTTATTGACAATCTTATAGAAGCTAGAACACCAATATCTGATGATGATTTTGTTCTCCATGTTCTTTTTGGTCTTAGATTTGAATATAATTCACTTGTTATGCATATAATTAGAAGATGTTAGAATATTGACATTCAAAGCAATTCCAAAAGAGAAATAAAAACAAAGGAGGCTGTAATTTCAATAAATACAATCAAGGATAACAAGGTTTTTAGAACAATGCCTATGCAAATCAAGAAAAATGAGATACAGAATAAAGAGGATTTTCTAGAGAAAGAAACTATCAAAGAGGAAGGTTTAACGGAGGTTGAAGTAATAGTAAACTTACCTGTCATATTTGTTCGAGATAGGTTATATTGCACTTACTTGCTTTTATAGATTTAACAAAAATGATGTGCTTTCATCATCTCAAAATCAAAATTTTTAGCAATATTATCAACAAACATATGAGAAACAGCAATGTAGCTAATAAATCAAGAATCAAAAGCAACATACATGTAACATGTTTATGGGATTGCAGATAAAGTGTGATATATTGATAGTGGAACAACACATCACGTAACCAATGATCTTTAAGAGGTAAAGGGAAGTAAACAAAAGTAGAATAAGTGTTTTACTCTAAGATTGGTTGATTGGTCATCCTTGTTTGAAGGTTTAAAAATTACTCATTTTGGTTTGATGAATTTGGTTCTTAAGCCATCTTCACAATTAACTTATAACCATAAAATCTGTATTAAAGATGTTTTTTGTGTTCCTGGTATTACAAAAAATTTGATAAATGTCTCTAAACTAACATTTAATAATGGTTTAACAATTGAATTTTTTGTTAATCTTATTTTATCAAGGGCAAAGAGAATGAGATGTTTCTATTGAGAAAGGTTGCTATGAATGGCCTATATAGGCTACTATTTCTTTCATCAAAACACTCATCACAAGTTTCAATAAAGAAGCAAATTGTACCCTAGTCTATACTTTCCTTACTTTAATCAATTTATCTTTTACCTTTTCTACCAATAATAGTTCATTGAGTCTAGTCATTCTAATGTCATTGCAAGACAACATCAATGTTGTAAACTTGAATCCTCTTGATATGTAAGGTTTGCTATCTTAGATTTAAATTTGGTGTCTGTTCTGCATTAAAGACTTTGAACATCCATATCTCGTAACTTTAAAATCTGTATTGCAATTTTATAAACATTGTTTGAGTATGAATAAAGACTTGCAAGTTCCTTTTTGTAGTGCTTGTCAATGTGAAAAAAAAGTTAGATCAGACCTATTGCTTCTAATTTCAAAACCTCATAACCTTTATAGCTTGTCCATGTTGATCTTTGGGGGTCATCCTCTTTATCTTCTAAATGCGGTTTCAAGTATTACATTAGTTTTGTAAACAATTTTTTAAGATACACCTAAATATTTCCTTTAAAGTTATAGCATTATTCAAATATTTTAATATGCAAATGAAAAACTAGTTCTCTAAAACTATTAAATGTTTGCAAACTGATATGAGGGAGAATATTTAGCTTTTTTGCCTTACCTAAAGGAGAATGGTATCCTTTATATGTTCTCTTGCCCACATACTCATCACTAAAATAAGGTAATAGAAAAGAAGCATAACATATTGTGGAATTAGGATTAACTTTATTTTCTCAAACTGCCATGCTGCTTTCCTTTTGGTGGGATATTTTCTACACTTTCTCTTTTCTTATTAACAGACCTTCAAGTGAAACCCTGAACTTAAAATCACCTATTGAGCTTCTATTTAAGTCACTACCAAATTATTTATTTATAAAAGTCTATGGTTGCTTATATTTTTCTTTCCTTAAAAGCTACAACAAATAGAAATTAGATGGATGGAAAAATTATTTTTGGTTCAAAAAGTTCAATAGGTGAACAAGGAAGGATCATTTTTGCATTGAGTTTATATGATTAATTTTTTAATTGCCTTTAATTTTTTTATAATTGTATCACTAATTTAAATTATTTTTATATTTTTTAGTGCTGTATTTTTTTTAGTGAATGTAACAAATACAAATGTCAAATTCTAAGAACTCATTGAAAATAGAATCAATTTATCCGTTCATATCGAACCATCTAAATAAATTGTTACTTTTAACAATTGACAAGTTTGGTCAATGATTAATTGTTTCAATTTAATTAAATTTATTTTTAAACTTAGTGATTATTTTTTAAATTATTTTGTAGGCAATTATACATTAGTTAATATTCTTCTCAATATATAATATGACATATGGTAAATTGGACTAGATTTGAAAATGGATTATCATACTTGGTTATTTAGATAGTATTTATGGTATTCCTTTAATTGTTGTTAAAATTCTTGATAGATTTAAACTTCGATAGAAAGCTTGACATATGTTGTCATGTTGTATTTTGCTCATGTTTTTTATGCATTATTTTGGTTAATAATTTGGAATTTTTTATTCTATACCATACTCATATTAATTATTATAATTGTTAGTGTTATTGGTTAAATGGATTAGGTGAATGATATTTGTTTTAATTAGATAAGCTAGTTAAATAGATGTACTAAGTTAAAAGGGTTAAATAGGTTGTCTAAGTAGATTGGTAAGTTGTGCAATGTCACTCATTTATTAAACAATTTGTGTTGGTGTTTAACACTTTTGACAAAAATAATAAATAAACCATGTTCATGTCAGCATAAAATTTTTTTATATGTTATTTGACATTGCAGGAACACAATTCATTTATCTGAATTGTTATCCCTATTTGTATGTACAATAATAAAATTAAAGCTAAGTATAAACAAATTACTCTTGATTGTTGAAATTTATTTTTGAGTTATCCCTTTTTTCATATCTCCTCTAATTCGATATGGTTAGTTGTTTGCTTACTCTAAATATACAACCCGTGTTCTATCAGGAGTTTATGTAAGTGTTATTGAATGTTTACTCTCGGATTGAGGTGTAAGTAATGCTGTTATAATTATTATTATAGCGTTAGTTCAGAAATCTACACTTAGATTGAGTGGTTCCTGTATCACCAAGAATGACCAACTACCTCTGGTTAGCAGACTCTCATATTTGATAGAGATAAAAGAAAAGAGGAGTATGAGATTCCATCATATAGTTAATGTATCTATTATACTATACAGTGATCATATTAGTGTACAAAGTAATAAGCTACTTAAATTATATGTACATATGTGGCATGCTACTAGAATAGCGAGATTTACACCCAATATTCAATATCCCAAATCATTTCTTGTAAAGTTTGATATCTCTCCATCTTGATTCCATGTAATTGCTCGAGCTAACAGGAGCAGCATAAACTCCACATTTGAAATACAAGTCTCCAGGGCCCTGATCATTCACCACGAACTTGTTTTCTCCATCAATGAAAGCTGTAATCTTCCCGTTTCCCACATCATGAATCACATTAAGTCTGAACCATTTGTCATATAGATCAGTTGCCACCAAGTTATATTTGTAGTACCTCATATCGCCGTTGTAAATTCTCAGTTGCAGAGT
>CP135549.1:5340863-5366322 GCA_032402905.1 Khaya senegalensis | reverse complement strand
AGCTGTAGTTGAAAGAAGGATTCATAATCATTTTCTGCAAAGGTAATTAAGCTGTGAAGTTATTTACCAGCCAAAATCCTGGGAAGTTATTTATAATCAGATTCTGCACCTGGGTTTCCAGGTACAGACAACATTGATTTCTTGCAATTCACTTCTGTGAATGTTGTTTTGTTTTGTTGGTCAATAAATCCACAGTTCCATTCTCAACAAGAAGACTAGTAAAAAGATTGTTATCTTTCCTTGTCATATATATATATATATAATCTTAATCTTAGCACCCAAAATTTTGACACTTAATTTGTCTTAATCTTAGGATTCTTTGCTTAACAGTTACAGTAAAGTTTTGCAAAGTGGCAACAATTTCTTTGTGAAAGCACATCCACAGAGCTGCAGAACAAAACTTGAGTCAGAAAATTGACATCGTAGTTTGTTTGGTTGACCCAAAACCCACATCACAGAATTGCCCTTCTCACATTTTTGACACCAATACAAAACCATAAGCTTTCACCATTGCTAGGACTAGAAATTACAAAGACACGCGGCATGAAAAGAAAAGGTCACGTCATTACTTGACAATACTATAAGCCATGACAAAATGTAATTAGTTGGACTTGTCAACTTGACAATTTAGTTAACTGAGTGTGGAAGCAGATGTTCTCTATTTGCAATTAGGTCGGATTTCTAACTTACGATCAAAGAGTTTACGTCGGTTATCTCCATTAGACATTCAACATCACTTGCTAAGCTTCTCCGATTGCTTAGCTATCACAATAATTTCTGTTGATTGATTTTGGATTTTGGTGCTTGTTCTTTCTCTAACGAACCTCAATTTTCCAAATTTACGGATCTGCTTCTGTTCCTTCCCTACAAGCAAACCCGTGAAGCATGATGTTGCCAATTTCTTATGTAAAATATTGTATGAGTTGTGAAACCTCCCGAGATTGTTTTTCTTAAATTTGACTTCTGCGCGTGTCCCCAGTTTGATAATCTTGTCCAAACCTTACATGTTCTGAAGTGGGTTATTTATGGTTTCCGTTTTAATACCTGTGTTGTTGGTCGTATGGTTTCTGCAACTCGATATTTGCCGGTATTAATTGTACAGAGAAGAAGCCAAATGTAGGATTGGCACGGCAAAGAATGAATTCGAAGTTGTTGACAGGAAAACCAGAAGGGGAAAGATGTAGCAGTAGGAGTACTTGAACCATTTTTCTGAAAATTTTCATTGCTTGGAATCAGTGGTGACATTTCTAGGAAGGAGAAGGCATGTATACAAATAACCGAAGTGAGAACATTTCAATTACGTAACAGTGGAAACATATATGCATATGTAAATGCAAAGATACAAATGAATAAAATATTTATTAAAGAAATTATAAAGATTAATTTTCATTTATTTATTTTGTGGATGGAGAAATAAAAATGTAAATCCAGGTCTTAAGATTAAATTAAAAATGAAAATTTACAATCCTAGATTCAATTAAAAAACAATTTATGGTAACTTACCCTAAATGATTGATTTGTCTGTATAATTAATAATTTATCTAAACCAAGTGGTTCACGTAATTAATAGCTAAAATACCTAATGTCTTCTGGAAGGAAATATTTCAATAAAGTCCCTGGTGTGCTACGAATTATCACTTTAGGAAGAGTTTCTGACATATTGGGCCTTAATATCTGGGAAAATAGTTAGTTAAAATGAAAAAGACTATTTTATCCCGAGTACCATATAAATTAGATTTTAGTTTATTTTTCTTTTGTTAATTTCTTGTTAAGCACTTATTTACCCATTTTCATACCTTTGCTATTTCCATTTCAATGGAGGGTGAGATGTTTCTTTTATTTTGGTTTTATTAGGTTGTTGCCGTGCAGGCAAGGTGTTTGCTAAAATGCTTGTTAGTGGTACTCTTTTTTTTTTTTATAAAGTTGTTTTTAATGTATTATTGGATAAAAAAAAAAATCGTTTCTTTAACCCAATAAGTTGTTAGGAAGTTAATTCTCACACTGACAGTCGTGCAAACATAAAGGATACAGATGGCAATTTATAAAACATTAAGAACCTTTCTGAAAGTAATAAATTGACCAATACTTTTCTTTTACTGGTAACACGGCAATTTAGGTAAGAGAAAATCTTTCTGCTTCAGCAGTTAAATTTAGTTCACTCTTTCTTTCAACTCACACTCAACTGATATTCCTGCGTCAAAGCTAGCATTGTTCTCCTTCCGCGATCATGCGGTTGCTGGCGGCGAAGAATGGCGGCGGTCTGGGTATTGCCGCCATATCCTACGTGCTGGTAGACTACCTGCGACACCTGTCCCCGACCTGGCACGAGCGTTTACAGCCGGTGCTCTGGACCGTACTCGCTGTGATCGCAATCACGCGCATTCCCTTCTACAGGCACTGGAACGCCGAATTCCGAGCAGCAATTCCGTTCGTTCTGTCCATGATTTTCATGCTTTGTGCTCTTCTCTTCGAGGCTCTCTCTGTTCGCTTCGTCACTGCAGTGCTTGGACTCGATTGGCACAGGTAGAGTATTTTTTTTCCATTTGGTTTGCTTAATCAGATGTGGGTCGAGCTTGATTCATATTATTTCTCATCTTATGCAAGCATGTGTTTGTTAGAAATGAAATCGGAGGGACTGACTCCATATGGTAAGAAAATCAAATTGTGTGATGCGGTTATCCGTTTTGAAAGAAATTTAACTCGGTATTGCACTCTTCCAGTTTTGACTTTTTTCTATTTGGATCTATTTGTTCAAGTTCGAATTCTTCACGTTATAGTGGTTGCGTTGATTTAGATGGTAATGATTGTGTTGGATGTGGGATGATCCAGATGGTGAATTGGATGAAAATTGTTATAGTTTGGTTATTTGCTTGTCCTGTCTTCATGAATTGCAACTTTGGCTTACGTTGTTTTGGAAATTTCTTTTGGAGTTTCAGGATTTTTTTTTCCTTTGTGGCATTCTTTTGTCGGAATATGAGGCTTTATGTGTCTTCAAAAAGGTTTTTGATTTTGTGTTTGCAAATCATTACCCTAATGTACAATGCCAGTCAAAGCATGCAGGCAATAATTACTTTCAGCATCATAAATTCTTCATGATATTTACCCAAAATGTGTTCAATTATTAAAGTCTTAGGTCATTGCATATCTCATCTATACTCCTCCTGGATCCCTGCTGAGCAAAGTAGCGTGGTAGCATGAGGCTGAGCTGTCTGAATGATAAAGACCAAAAAGTACATAGTTTCTTTGGAAAAATCAATGTGAATCTGATCTTTCTTTTCTCTCCGGCTATAACATTATTCAATTCTCTCCTTTAGAAAGCTGCAAGAGGCCCTGAACATCCCTCTTCTTTTTCTTGAATGAAGCATGAAAGAGCTAGAATGTGTAGACTGATGCAACTACACAAGCAAACAGTTACTAGTTACAGGCCGAAGACTGAACGAAAAATAGATTATGCATGTATCTAAATAAGAATAGAAGGTCTATTTGTAATAAATATGTTTTAAGGTCTTGTTCTAGCTGCCTTATGCTAAAGCATCTATGATTAGTAGCATCAAATCTATGCATAGATCAGGTGATGGATTAGGTTGCTTAAATATTTTTTTCGACAGTGAATAATATCTATTTGACTCATGAGGGAAAGAGGTTGTGCATGAATTCTTTCTATATGCTTTTTCCACAAAACCGTACGATAATTTCTTTTTTGTTTTCATTTCTTTTTTTGTTTGGGTCGACAATGCATCTCCACCATCATGATCATGATAAACAAGCTAGTAGCAAAGACTGGTGGCCTTGCACTTGGAAACATTGAATGCATCCCTTCTTACAAGCACATGACCTCTAAGTTCCATGACGTGAAGCCATAACTTTGATGTTTCACTCTTATCTGTGCTCTCTGCACTCTCCTTTGAAGTTAATTTTCTTTATCACTGTTGTGCTTGGTCTTGACTGACAGTGGCAATTCTTGTATTACTGTCTTTCTTGTTATTTGTAACATCCAAAAATTGTGCCCCAACTCTACCTAGGTAATCAAGCTACACATGATCACAAAAGAAACAACCTCACTCGTCAAATTTCAACTGATTCATCATATAGTCATTGAATTTTCAACTGAGAAACCAGACAGTAACCTAGACAGTGAAATTAATTGAAACTTGAAAGCGGCAATGTCCATTTTGTTGTCATTCTAGTTTGATTTTGTGTGGGTTGAATTTGTCCAGTGTTATTTTTAATTAATATTGAGGGATAAAGTTTGATTTTCTTGGATTTAGCTACACTTCATTGGACTATGAGGTTTTATGGTTTGTGGAAGAGGAAAGTTGAGATGCTATTTTCAGATTGTTGGTTCATTTTTGAATTCAGCGTTACTGATGGTTTGTTCAGATTGTTTCATGTAATGTCATTAATTGCTTGTGATTTGCAAATGTATCGACAAGGTGATTTGAACTGGTTTATGAAAATCTTAAGTGACCTATAATGAATCGTTTTAAAGATTGATGAAAAAGGTGTTGAATGAAGTTCTTTCATTCTATTGTTCCAGTAGGTCCCCCTGGATGGCATGAAACTTAGATAGAAAATTGGAATATAATGCATTGTAAACCCATCACTCACCAAAATGTTCCTAGCCTTTAATAAGCAAAGTGTCATTTGTCATACCAAAATGAAGACATGCAACATTTGATAGTTCAACTGAAAGTAAAGTAGTTACATATTTCCTTATCTTAAGTGTCATTTGTATTAAACGGAAACCAAAGCATGATGCAGTTATATTCCGCAAAATTGAAGACATGCAACGTTTAATAGTTTCTTAAATTACCAGAATGAAGATCCTCTTTGTGGCCTAATCTAATGAAATTAAATTGATTGTTGTGTAATGTAATGTCCACGTTAATTATATTCTGCTATTTTAAGTTTTATCGAGTTTTTTTCTGAGAGAACCTTTCAAGTTTTATAGTATTTCATCTTTGAGTATCACCTGTTCCTTAAAAACAGGATTATTGATTGGCTTGACAATATGCAACAGTTATACACCTCCTCTTCCCGATACCGGTCAGTGGCTTCTCCTGGCAATGAATGAGAAGCTTCCTGCTTCAATAGTTGAAATACTGAGAGCTCGTATCATTGGCCTGCACCACTTTCTGATGTTATTTATGATGCTGGCTTTCTCTGTTCTATTTGACTCTGTGAAAGCTCCTGGCCTTGGGCTAGGTGCAAGGTACATGTTCACTATGGCAATCGGCCGTCTTCTTCGGGCCATAACATTTGTATCTACCGTTCTACCGTCAGCTCGACCCTGGTGTGCTTCAGCAAGGTTTACAGTTCCCACATACCCTCATCATTGGGCACAGAAATATTATGTCCCATATGCTTCAGATGCTAATGCTATTCGTCAGATAATAAACAAGGATATAGCTTATGGTATGAGTTTCTATTTAATTCAATTCGCTTTGTCTGTATGGTTGTCTGGATTATGTCTGGAGTATCTTTGATTTGTGGCCAGGACACCATTTGAATGTGATGAATGCTCACTTCAATGTCTGTTTCTACTCTTCTTGCTTTAGGATTTTGTTAACAAATGATGTTCAACATCCTTTTTCCCAACTCACTCCTATAGTTTAACTATAAAAAGTTGAATTGTGCAGATTCATCAAGTCATGCTAGTTTCATATGGTAAGGGAGATATATGTGCAATATTTGCTTGCATTGGTCTTCCGGTAGTAATTTAATCGAGTTATGGCTATGGCCACATTAAATGAAAGAAATACTAGATTTGTAATTATTCTTTTCTAGATAGACAAAAACTTCACTAGAAAGCTCTAAGCAATTCTCCATCAGTTTTGATTGTTAATGAAATATCAGAGTACTTTTCTTATGTATGTCTCTTGCTCTTGAATATTATATGCTATCCTAAAATCTTATAAATTTGTCTCTTTATCTGGAGGGTTCTGCTAAACATCTCTATTCTCCTTTTCAGCCCATGTTGTAAATTATCCGGGTGACTATCGACCAGATTGGGGTTCAATGAGCTTTCTAATTGACTTCCTCCGACCTACTACATCAGAAGGATCTTCATGGTATAGTCTGTTGAAAAAAGCTGGCGGTGGTTGCAATGACCTTATATACAGTGGTCACATGCTTGTTGCGGTATTGACAGCTATGGCTTGGACGGTATTGATAAAAATCTAGTTTAAGAAATGTTGTCTCATCTTCTAAAAATCTTGCAAATGAGAACAAATTACTAATTACCAAATCTTATTGGCCTTTCTCTGTCTCAAAAATGGCTTCAGGAAGCTTATGGAGGCTTTAGCTCAGCTGTCATATGGCTGCTTGTAATGCACAGTGCTCAGAGAGAAGTGCGAGAACGCCACCATTACACTGTTGACTGCATTGTGGCCATATATGTGGGCATCCTCCTTTGGAAGATGACGGGTTTTATCTGGCCATTGAAGGATGCATCCAGAGTTAAACGGCTTGAAAAGCTCGAGAAAATCCATAGTAGACTAATCCAGGCTGCCAAGGACTCAGACATAGACAAGGTAACGGAGCTTCTCAAAGAAGTCGAATTGGCCAATCAAGAAACCCAGAACAAAGGCGTCGGCAAGGGAATGTGGCTATTTGCAGGTGCCACCGTTTTCTTCGCACTCACTGTTGTTCTACTCGCCTTCACATGGACAAGCGACGGATGATTTGTTTTTATTTTTCCTTACACGAGTTCGACCACGGCTTTCTAGGTTAGACATCGTTACATTGTTGTAATCCTAAGTAATGCAAGACTTTATCTTGTTAAAACAAGTTTGCACGGATATATAATTGGTAGGTCTCTCCCTTTGTTAATGGGGAGGGAAAGGTTTATGCTGCCAGAATTGCTGAGGCTTCAACACATTTGCACAAGGAACGACTCGTAGCAGTTTATCTGATCTTAAGCATTGTTTGGGTCCTTGAAAATTTGCTGTTAAATTTTCTCTGAACTGTAGGTTTGATTTTGTTTTCTTCAAACTTTTGTCATGTTGTTGTAGGCAAAATATATTCATGTATTTGAAATTATGGTGACATAATTTTTAATTTTAAATATATGAAATAAAATTATTAATTATAAATATTAGGAGAGTAGTTGTTAAATAATGGGTGACATTTATCAAACACTTTAAACTACACATTGCTATTATTAGTAATGTGTGATTAAAGTTGACAGAAATGTATTATGTATATTATTTGAACCCTAAATTTGTTTGAGATAATGTCACTCTCAAATATTCAGTCATATAATATAAATAACATATGAATTTTGAAAATTGCCTCACTTATTTAAAAAAGAAAAAAAAGAAATATCACGTTGTAAACAGCGCGTGGGCATATAAATCTCAAAAAATAATGTAATCTCTACCCTTCAGTTTGGTAGCTGCCAACATATATATATATGCCAAACCGATAATTGTTCGGAGAGAGTTCAAGTAGGATCCAACAACCAATCAACTCTCCTCAATTTCCGCACGTGACTTTTTTTGAACACCGTGCGATATAAATACAGTCAGAATTGCAACCATCAGTCGAATCACAATCCGCTGATCCACCTTGATTATTCTACTATTAGCCTTATCGAATTCTTCCTCGCTGATCTTTCTTTCCTCACCGTCCACCCTGCGCTAACATTTCGTGTCTGCCGGCCGAGTGAAGATATGTTCTCTCTCGATTATATCCGAAAAAAAGAGTAATAAAAACAAAATTCCAAAGCCCAAAACTTTCCAAAATCTCGGGATTTTTTTTGAAGCTCAGTTGTAATGGCGATTTCTCGGTCGGCGTCTACTATCCCTTCGTTGAATACTAAAGTATCTACTAACAATTCATTAAAACTCTCTTCGTTGTCTTCTCTGCAATTTCCTGTACAGTTTCTCCGTATTCGAATTTCTAACAACGAGGGGATTTCCTTTCCCTTTAGGCCTCGCTTCCTTCCTCCGTTACTTAATTAATTTGCCTTTCTTGCTTTTGTCTGGAGTAGTTTTGCTTTTGTTAGTTTCAGCTGTTTATGTACTTTCAGGTCAATTAAGAAAGGGAACGTTTCGTTTAGGATGTGGATTTGTAAAATCTGTAGCTGCAAGTGTTTGTGTTTGCCCCAAGTTGACCATTTTTGTCAAGCTTTATTACATGGTATCAGTTATTGTGATTACATAATTGTGTTGGCTCGTCGAAAAATTAGGCAATGAATGATAAAGTAAAGTTTATGTTTCAGTCACTGTATGCATATGCTGAAATGATTTTTGAAATAAAAATATTAGCTTGTATTCCCACGAATATAATGGGGTAGGGTTTGGTACATTCATAGAAACTCTCCCATTGTATTTCCAACTCTTCTGTTGTCATCTCCAAAGATTTGTACATTAGGATGGAAAGTTGTGGAGCTTTACGGTAGCATGAGCATCATGATGTAACTATAGGTCTCAGTAAGGAAAATGAATTCCAGATCCATTTCCTATTCTTAAGTATTTCCTTTGGAAATTCATTTGTACTTACTAGGTTTTAGAGAAAATGTATAGCAAGTTTTTCGGATTGGCTATTTTGGTGTCGCTTGGAATTTGGCATTTCTGGTGTATGGGTTGGCTGAGCTATTGAGTTGAAGCTGCTTTTGTGAAACACTAGCTGACAGGTTATATGGGTGAAATAATCACTGTAGGTTGAAGCAAAGAAGCAAACCTTTTCCTCCCTTGATGATTTGCTGGCGAATTCAGACAAACCTGTATTGGTTGATTTCTGTGCAACCTAGTAATTTCTATACCTTTTATGTCCTTCTCCGCTCTTCTGTTTTTGCTCCCCTGAAAATATGTTTAACAATTTAATATTTCTTCTGAGATACATCTTAAAATATATAGCTTTTCCTTTTTTGTAACTGTTGATGTGAAAGAGGAAGGTGATGAATATTTGATCCATTAGGCTATTTTGATGTGGAGAATTCTATTCACCACTTGCTTAATTTTACGTCTCCTAAGGTATCATCATGTTATGATTTGCAGGTGTGGTCCTTGTCAACTCATGGCTCCTATTCTCAGTGAAGTTGGAGCTGCTCTGAAAGATAAGATTCAGGTTGTGAAAGTTGATTCTGAGAAGTACCCATGGATCGCTGATGCATACAGAACAGAGGACTTGCCAACTTTCATCCTATTTAAGGATAGAAAACCCTATGATCGCTTTGTAAGTTGACCTAAAATCCATGGCAGAAATTGTTTCAGGTTATTCTGTGGATTTACCATACAAACAAAAATTTTGTTGACCTAACCTAATGTTTTTAAAATTTTGGTGTGATCTCTCTTTTTAATAGTGGTGAGAATTAAGAATTTAATGTTCCATGTTTGATGATTGTGCTTAATGTCCTCGGAGGGAGTTGTCGGTCATGCATGACCGACTAAGAAGTCCTCCATCTGAGTGCTCTAGCTGGAGCTCCATCCAATTACAGAATCATCGTTCCTTCTGTTTATATGCTCCTGAAACATTGTTTTTGACACTGTTTCCTTTAACAGTTATTCTATCATCTATTCACTTCACTTGTTAGTAACGTATTGGAATATTCTTTTTAATTTTATGTAGCATACTGTAACATCACAGGATTGACTGGCGGCAGACTCAAATCATTTGATCTCTTGTTACAGTTGGTCAAGAATTGAATTCTTGAATTGTTGTTATATTACTCAACAATATTATTTGTTTTTGAATAATTGACAATAATCGAATTTTTCAATTGGCTGGGGCTTTTAATATTGTAAAGTAATTGAACTATCAATTACTGTCAAATTTATTCACAGGACATTGTTAATTAGTTATCATAAAAGAAATTTATAGAAAACATTCCGGGATTTGGATTTTAATAATATAGTATTTTTTTATTTTCAAAAATTTAATCAAATGGTCAATCAGTTTGCACATTTTTATTTTGTGACGTTTTTTAAATGAGATATTGTATTAGATTCATATTTTAAAATAAAAAATCTCGATTGAAGTAGTACTGCAACTGAGACTTAGAGCACGCAGGTGCAAAAGATGGAGATGGAAATGGAAATGAAAGCGAAGGAAGAAATAAAACAAGGTGAAGACGTAACCCCGCCTCTCTCTACTCTCACTTTCTCTCTTCGCAACGCGTTTCTCGGTTTTCCATATTCCTCTTGCTTCTCCCCCTCTTCCTTCCTCTTTGCTCCATCCCACAACTCCCTTCTATGCTTCTTAAACATCTCCTCCTCCACCCGCTTAGTTGAAGCTAATGGACTGGGACCCAACATGAGATTAAGCAATACAAGTCCTTTTGAAGTAGCGACCAGCTCCGCCCGGCCAAGCCTAAAAACAAAAAGCAAGAAATCAAAATGTAAAAGAAGACAAGCATGAAGCTACAATGTACGAAGAATCAAGGACAAATAGCAACAGTGCACAACAAGGCAAAGAAATACCATTTTGTGGCTGATTTTCATGATGATTTGTATTGTACTACTTTGTTGGTTTTCATGGCAAGCTAAGTTTTCCTTTTGGTATGTATATAAATTTATCATATTCTCTTATAAAAAAACAAGAGCTATAATATTCATTAAAAGAATAGAAAACGATCGGCAAATTTCACTGCCATATTTATCTTCAATTTTTAACTTGGTGTTAGAGCTTTATCTGTAACCTAAGAAATCATGGTAAGTTACCAATATATCAGCTCAACCCAAATTAACACCTTGGCACAACCAGCACCAAACACAAACACCCTCACTATTCTTAACACAATCAAATTAACAAAGAGAAATTTTCTCTTGTGAAAATATTAGGTCCTGCCATTTATAAAAGGCAATGATCTAAAAGATTATCTTGACAAAAATGTCACCTACCATGAAAATACAACATTTCAGTTGATGAAGAGAACAACAACATCACAGCTGTTATTCCAACATACAAACCATGGAAGAAACAAGAACAACAAATCATGAGATGGTTTCTCTTTATTCTAAATGAGCCCATGCTTGTTATTGTGATAGGTTGTGTTACATTTGCAAACCTGTGGGAAGGTTCCAACTTAAAATGGGGGCAAGCTTTGCACAAACTAATCAAAATGCCAAGAAGAATTGAAACCTAGTATATCAAAATAAGGCAACAAACAGTTGAAGTGGCAAAGGCAGAGGAAGAAACATTGGTGGAAGAATAGGTAATCCTAATCCTACATGTCAAATATGCTTAAAAACTGGCCATGATGCTTTTGAGTGTTGATACATGTACAACAAAAACTTCATTCCTTAATAAGGAAAACAAGAATCAAAAGTTGCACACATAACTTCTCTTAAAATAGTTGCAGACGCAACTTGGTATGTAGCTAGTAGTGCTAGAAACCAAATGATAAACTCCTTGAAGAACTTCTCAAGCAATTAAGATTATAAGAGAGAAGAGAAGCTAACAGTAGATAATGGTCAAAACTTTAGCATTTCTCATATTGGACATATTAACCTACACATACAAAATGCACATGACACATTTAGATTAAATAAAGTTCTATATGTTCCCAAATTAACAAAGAACTTAATGTTCCACAATTGCTAAATGACAATATGCACTTATCTTGTTCAAGAAAAATGATTGTATCATGACGGATTTGGATAAGGGAAAAGTGTTGCTTCGAGAAGTGGCTAGAAAAGAATTGTATTAGTTAAACAAATATCCCAAGTTAACTTCAAAGTCTTTAAATTCTGCTAATTTAGTTCTTCTTTAGAGTCCTTGGGTCTAAGATCGAAAGCAAATATTTTGGAGTCAAATTCTATAAAATTGACTACTTATCAAAAATTTAGAAAATTTTAAGTTTTAGACACAAAAGATTAGGGCATTTAATGTTAGAGTGTTTAAAGACCTTTTTCCTTCATGTATCGATTTTAAACAATTTAATGAAAAGCCTTTTTACCTCAAATTTATTCTACTTGCTAATTTGAAAAAATGCACAAAATTTCATTTAAACAAACTAAAACTAAAACCAAGAAAGCACTCAAATTGGTAGACACAAATATTTAGGACTATTTCTCCGTCACATTTCTCAATGGCTATAGATTCTATATGGTTTTTGTGATGACTTTACAAGATATACTTGAATTTACCCTTTGACTCACAGATCAAATGTTTTATCAACATTCAAGGATTTCAAGAAACTTGTTGAAAACTCATTTGAACTCAGAATTAAAATAATCAATATGATATGGGAGGTGAGTTTAAGCCATTTAAAACCTTTCTATCAGAACAAGGAATTAACTTAAGGTATGCCCACCCATATACATCTACTATAATAGTAAAGTTGAAAGAAAATATAAATATATAGTAAAAACTAGTTTGAATTTATAAACGCAAGCTTATAAGGTTTTGGTGGGAGATTTTTTACACATTTGCCCAACTTCTATGCTTAAAAATAAGTCAACCTTCAAGATTTTTTATAGCTATTATCCAAATCTCGAAATGCTCAAATGCTACCCCTTCTTAAGACCTTAAAACAAATATAAGTTCTAATTTCACATATCAAAATATGTGATCATAGGTTATAATTCCATGCATAAGGCTTGTTCGTATTTGTAACCTTCTAAAAAATTTTATATAGCAAGAAATGTTGTCTTTAATGAAAACAACTTTTGTTTCATCTTTGATTCTAATTTCATATGTCATATTCTTAAGAAAACTAGTAAGTGCATATAGTCAAAATTACTATTTTACACTATTTTCGATTAATTTTCCAATGAACTCATGACATTGCCCTAGTTAATACAACTCATTCTCTAGTTTCTTCACTAGCAAAAGCTTTATTGTCTTCATTTGTCAAGGTCTTTTAATATTGAGCCACATAAATCCTCAGACACAAATTTATCTATACAAAAAATCTTCAAACACTTCACTAATTAATAAAAACACTACAACAAAACTAAACCATTTAAGCCGCTCAAGCAATTTATTTTATGATAACCAAAAGTAAAGTAGACATTTTTAAACTTAAAATATATCACTCTAAGCTTATTATGATTGAACAAAATCAAGTTCTAGTGAATGAAGAGGATGCACTCAAGGATCTCAATTGGAAGCATGCAATGCAATAAGAATATAATGCCTTGATAAATAATAAAATTTGAGATCTCAAAGACCTTAAACTAGGAATGAAAGTGGTGGGAAGTAAATAAATCTTCAAGTAGAAGCATAATTCTGATAAAAGCATCTTGAAACATAAGGCAATGCTAGTTGGCAAGGGTTATTTGTAAACACACAAGATTAATTTTTTAGAGACATATAACCTTATGGTAAAGTTTTCAACAATTAAAATTATGCTAAATATAGTAATGCATAATTGGTAGAGTTTGAGACAAATTGACACAAACAATACTTTCATTGATGATGACTTAATTGAAGTTATGAAAGACAGCTAACAGGTTTTAAAAGCCCTGAGAATCCAAATTATGTATGCAAATTAAGGAAAGCTTTATATAGCTTAAAATAAGCTCAAAAGGTTTAGTTTGACAAGTTAAAAACAATCTTAAAAAAGTGACAGTTCTTTAATGTAAAATTGACACTTCTTTGTTTTTCAAAATTGAAGAAAGTAACACTATATCAAAATTCATCTATATTGACAATATTATTATAACAAGGAGTGGTGATGGTGAAATAGAATGCATAATTAGAAAGCTAAACAATTTTCCTTAAAGGATATAGAGAATTAAAATATTTTCTTGAATTCAAAAGTTTAAAGAAAAGGAATACGTTATTCATGAGTCAAATTAAATATATAACTAACTTATTATCCAAGATTACCATGCTTCAAAGTAAATGAGTTCTAACACCAGTGACAATAAAATTTAGATTAAGTAAGCCAAGGAGAAAACAACCTCAAGATAGAATATTGTACAAGTTAGTTATTAAATCTCTATAGTTTACAACATTGACCAAGCCTAGTATATCATTTTCTGTTAACAAATTCAGACAATAATTGAATGAACCTTAAGCCAAAGAAAAAAGGTACTAAGATATCTCAAATAGACTAGTAACTATATATTAAAGTCTTAAAAATCAAAAGCTTTAAAAATGGTAACCTTCTCTGATACAAATTAGGCAATAGACTTGGATGATAAAAGATCACTTATAGGTCATAGAGTTTGCTTTGAATCGAATCTAATGTCTTAAAGTTTAAAGAAATAGTAAGTGATTGTAAAGTCAAGTACAAAATCAAAGTAGCAAGTCCTAGCACACATATGCTTAAAACTTAGCTAGCTCAAGTCATTATTCTTTGAAATTCAAATTGAATTTAATAGTCCTTTAATTGTATGGTCAGATAGCATAAGTATACCATGCAAGAACAAAGAATATTGAAATGGGCATACACTTTATTCGTGGCAGGGTAATAAATAAAGAGCTAAGTATTCAATATGTACCATATGAGGAGGAAATTAGAGATAGTTTTACCAAGCTTTTGAGTATTAAGAAGTTTGAAAGTTTGAAGAACAAACTCAATGTCAGAAAAGTTAAGTTAAGTTTAAGAGAGAAAGTTGAAGCTAATGGACTCAGGCCCAAAATGAGATTAAGCAACACAAGCCCTTTTGAAATGATAACAATTGCAACTCAAAGACAAATAACAAGAAATCAAAATGTAAAATAAAACAAATAGGAGGTTACAATATACATAGAATCAAGGACAAACAACATCAATGCCTGGCAAGGCAAGAAATACAACTTCGTATTTAATTTTTATGTTGATTTGTATTTTATTATTTTGTTGGCTTTCATCTAAAGGCAAACTAGGTCTTTCTTTTTGTATGTATATAAATTCATCATATTCTATGTATAAAAAGTTAGAGCTATAATATTCATTTAAGGAATAGAAAACAATCTGCAAATTTCATTGCCACATTCATCTTTAATTTTTAACTCACTTCTCTTCTCAACTACGACTCCCTTGCTCCTTCGACCTCTTTGTTGCCCTCTACTTGCTCTTAATTCTTCATTCCCTTCTCTTTATCATCCCCCTGCTTATATTTTTGGCTTACTCACCAATTGCGATAACTTGGCATCTTTTAACCTTCATATCACGTTAAATATTTAGGAAAAAATGAAGGAAATGGCTAAGAAAATTCGTCCTAAGACTTCATTTGGGAGGAGTCTTCATTATGTTTAATTATGATGAATGTAAATGAGGATTTTAATAGATGATAAAGGTTTCTCTTAGATTAATCATAGTTGCTCTCCCAATACTTGTTATCAGTTTTCGATTTCAAAGACTTTTAGGATGAGATGAAGCTGCAAATGACTTCGCACATGTGCAGCTCTATTGAAACTTGGATACATTCATTGTAATTCAAAAAATTTATGAAACTGCTTTCTTTTTTTTTTTGTAAATTAAGAGTTGAATGATTGGTGGGTACTAAATGCATAAAGAAATGATGTTCATATCAATATTCAATTCACATAAAATTGTTATTGTATATGAATTTTCTTCACATATTTAAAGTTCTTCACATATTTAAAGTATTTGAAAAAAAATTATTAAACGTTTATTAATTTTTAAATTTTTTTTTCCCATGTTTTTATTGTTGAAGGAAGTCGGATATATGATCCAAAAATTATTCCAAGGAGTATTAGGCGTATTAGGCATATTAATAAAGGTGAAGATGTAATTGTGGCTTGCACTAAGTTATTACAACTTACAGTAGATTCCATATCAAGCATGTATTTTATTCGATACCTAGTTGATATTGTTCTATATATATTTGAATTTTATGTGATAACTCATTGTAGAATTATTCTGAGTGATTGTGTGAGATAACTTGTGTACTTACAATATGGATGGTTGGTCAAGTGAACTTCAATAATTATGTGCTTAATAGTTACGGAATTACCATAAGATAAATCCTATTCATTCGAGTAACTAAAAAGTGATAATTCTATTAATAGATTTTAAGGTGTTGTAAAAATTTGCGAATGCAGATGTATATTATCGTTAACAAGTAATACAATAATAAATGAGTATCATTTCTACAAGAATTATTTCTATAAATTCTAAATATCAATTTTAACTATTTTTATTGTTATCTAAAGAAATTAAATGCCAACTTTATTCACTAACTAAAATAACAATTAAACTAAAATAAAATAAAAGCTATAATTGCAATCAAAACTATGATTATAAACAAATAAAAAAAATTTTAGGACATCGATTTTACGTAAACCAATTCAAATTTAGCCTACTATTATCATTAATAGAAATGAAGTTTATGGTTGATAATGAAGAATTATTGAGTTTATCCATCAACTTTTTTGTGAGTAATAATAAAAATATTCTTAAATTATTAACTCATTATAATCTTATATGATTTCGAATAATTAGATATTCGTTATATCTAGAGATTTTATACACAAATTACACCAAACATGCAAATATATCACTATCTTACATAGATTTGATGGCATTTATTTAAAAATAATAAATATAAAATACTTTTTTTAGAGTATTAATAGGTAATCAATTCATCTAATCAATGGCCAATTGATATAAGAGTATTAAAAATAAGATAAATACTCAACCATATAATAAAATCTCAATCAATTCAAATAAATAAAAATTCTTATTTAATGGTCTTTTTTAACTAGTGTCCAAATCTTATTTTTATTCAAAAAGGCCATCTCATCTTGCATTGCATCTAGCCATTTATTCTTCTCTTCACTTATCATGACTTGCTTGTAAGAATATAGTTTATTTTCATTTATGTTATCTGACATCACAAGAGAATAAGAGATGAGGTTTATATATCCATACCTAATTGGTGGTCTGATATGCCTTCTCTCTCTATCTCTGGCTAGTAGAAAATTTTTCAAATTTGGTACTTGCTAAATATCACTTCCATCTTCATCATGTTGTTCATCAATCAAAAGTTATGTGTCATTAATTTTAGGTGTCTCCACCTTAAGCTGAATCCTATTTTTGCAATCATCTTGCTACTTATCATTAGAACCTTCTTCAACTTGATTTCGAAGTATAGCTTTTTCATTGAAAATGACATCTCAACTAATTATACATGTTGGAGGTGTTGTAGATGGACACTAAACTTTATATCTTTTCACCCCTTCAAAGTAGCCAATGAATACACCCTTTATGGCTCCGGGTTTAAGTTCAAGCTTCCCTTGGTTTATATGAGCATACACTGAGCAACCAAAAATCCTTAACTTACTGAGATTAAGAACCTTTTTAGACCATATCTTCTATGGTGTTTTAAGCCTAATTACGAGTGAAAGACTTTTGTTAATCAAATAAACTGATGTCACAATAGCTTCTGCCTATAGTGTCTTTGAAAGTTTTGCAAAAAATATCAGGTATCTTATTCTTTCCATTATAATCATATTCATCATCTCCACTAACCCATTTTGGTGTGGAATGTACTTTACTATTCTATGCCTTTCAATTTTCTCTTTCTTGCATAAATCATCAAACCTTTCGTTGTAAAATTCGAATCCCTTATGTATTCTAATTCTTTTGATCTTCTTCCCTATTTGATTTTCTATTAAGGTCTTCCAAGTTTTAAACTCTTTAAATACTCAGTTCTTACTCTTCAATACTTACACCTAAACCTTTTTTAAATGGTCATCAATAATAAAAATAAAATATCCAGTACTTTTAAGTGCTGCCATTTTAGCAGGTCCCTACAAATCTGAATGGATATAATATAAATTTTTTATTGCTCTATAAACTACATTGTTAAACTTGGCTTTATGTGACTTATCAAGTACACACTCTTCACAAAATTCAAATGAATCAATTTTATTCTTACTATGCAAACCTTGTTTGCTTAATTTCTTAAATCCCCTTTTACTTATATGTACTAATCTAAGATGCGACAGTCTAATTTTTTCATCAGTTTTAGTAAATATGTTAACATAAGTTTTCAAACTTTTAAGTATGTATAGCTTATTTACTCTTCTCCCTTTTATGATAACCATAGAACCTTTAAAAACCTTTAAAATTTCTTGTTCAACCTTTAAGGAACAACCTAATTTATCAAGCATCCCAAGGGAAATCAAGTTCCTTTTGAGATCAAGGAAAAATCTCACATGCTAAAGTTTCCTTTTAATACCATCAAACATTCTAATTTTTATATTACCAACACTAGGTAATTTACAGATCATATTATTCTCTATCAAAACTTTACCACTATCAAAAAAGTTAAAGATATAAAAAAAAAAAAAATCTATTTAGACTCAAATGAAAAGAGTATTTAGAATTAAAAATCCACTTACCTACAGTTTTATCCCCTAAGACAATGAGAAAATTATTACCCAAATATCCATCTTTTAAACACTCAGTTATTGCTTCAAAGTTGTCTTGAAAACCAAATATCCATCATCTAAACACCCAAATATCCAACTTTGATAAGTAATGTAAATCCCTACTAAGTACTATAGTTTTGCTCACATCACATCTTCTTTTTTACCTTCAAAAATATTTTTAGTAAGATATGGATATTGAGAAACAAATAGTATGCTTAGATACCAAGAGATAAAATGAATGGGTTTCTAGTTGCTAGTTAGTGAATACATTCCTATTTATTTGTATGTAAATTATCAAATTTCTAATTATATAATGATATATGATTTATATAAACAATTAGAATTTAAATTATTTATTTTTAAAATAAAATAGGAGTTTGCATATTCCTTTGAGATTTTATTGGATTTATTATTATTATTATTTTTAAATATATTTTAAGACTCCGAGATACTTTTTGATATTTTGATTTTTTTTAAAATTTTGACATATTTAAATTAGAATTTTAACTTTTCAAATTTAATAGTCACTCACCCTAATTTGGAGTATGACCATTAGGAATTATTTAATGAATTAACATTATTCTGATGATTGTTATATTTTGAAATAGTTAGATGGCGTAAGTAAAAGTGTTGAATAATTATGTAATTAAAAAGATATCAATATAAAAAATACTCTAAATTAATGTATAATTTATGAGAAACGAATTAGTTAGACATATTGATAATATATTTCATGATGTGATGAAAATAATACCTCGAATCATTTATATATAGCATATGGATGTATTAATTCATAATTACTTTTAAAATCTCGTGAATTGAATTATGTGGCATTGTAAGAAATATTTATTATTATTTTAAGATTTTTATATTTTACATACATTATTTTGGGATCTAAAATAGAATAAGAACAAAATGTATATACAATTTTAGAGTAATTTATTCGATATGTCAATTGATAAATGTTTATTTTTAGATTTTTATAAATTAAATAAGGTTTTGTTAAAGCATTATAGGCTTAATCAGATTAAAAATAAATAAATTTCATAGACAAATGTTGAAAGTGGTTAGAAATTATCTTAGGGATATTAAATGTGCCATGTATTAATAAACCACTAATAAATTTAGATATATGTTTATAAAAAACTTCACATATAAAATTATGAAAGTTTAAATATGATACTACACATTTTATGAATAAAGGTTAATAAACGTAACCATACTTAAAGAATTTATGAAATAGAGTTATCAACTTTTTAGGAATAGCCTAATCTTATTGCAAAGGAAAGATAGTTAAAGGCGATAAAGAAAATATTTGATATTATAATAGGTGTTTTTGAAGTATATATTAGATATAAATCTAGATATATGATTGTTAGACACTCAATTCAATTTGATTGATTTAATTATGATAGTTGGCATAAGTTTAACATCATCTTAAATATTAATTAATTGTATAATTATTGAGTTACAATTGAACACTAAGATAACGAAGTTACATTTTGAGAAAAAAAAATAGAAAGTTAATAGTATGACAAATTCGTTCACATGTGAGATCTCCTAGTTCTATTTTAAAGCGTGTTATGATAGATAAAAGAAAATAGAGAATTTAAATACTTGTGATTGATTCAAAAAAAGTTAGTTATAGGTTAACGAACCCCTTTTATATTAAAGATTAGTGCATTTCTTAATACGTTTTCTAAAGAATTGTCTAAATTATCATTAAATATGATGATAGAGTATTTTATTCATTCAATTTCAGTTACATCTCTAATTTTTATACCTCTCGATATCATATGACGTTAATTGAATTAACAGAATTACAAAAGAGATTGATACACCCTGGTGTTTCTATTTGAAGAGCCAGGGTATTATTTATCAAGAAACATAACGGTTTGTTGTGACTATGTATTGACTATTTACAATTGAACTTCGTTATTATTTAAATTCAGTATTCATTATTTTCGAATAAATAAACTATTTAACCAGTTAAGTAATTCAAATTATTTTTCTAAGAATTAAATTAGACCCAAAAAGCCATCAATAGCAAACCAACATTGATGATGTAATAAAGATAGTAATTAGGACTTGAGGTAGGTACTTTAAGTTTTAATTATGTCACCTAGGCAAATTTATGTTTTATTAGTCTTATAGATCTCATGAATAAGGTATTTAGACCTTATTTAGATTAGATAATCACTGTGTTTATTTATGACATCCTAATTTATTCTATAATTTGAAAAGAACATGAGAAACTATTAGTTGTATGCAAAGAAGAAAAAAATGTGACTTCTAGATATCAGAAGTTAGGTTACTAAGATACATTTTGAATGACGATATATCAGTGGATGTAATTAAAATAAATGTTATATTATATTAGGTGAGATATATATACAAAGTTTTCTTAGGATAGATATTTATTATCGATGTTTTGTTAAAAATTTCTCCTAAATAGTTAAGCCATTAGTAAGGTAGATGAGAAAAGAAGATAAAAGTATTGAGATAACAAGTGTATAAGGTTTTCTTAAAATTAAAGAAACAATTGGCAAGTGTTTTAATACTTATTGTATCTAATATTGAGAAACTATATATAGTTTATACAAATAATTTGACTATTGTGTGAGAATGTGTTTTGACGTAAAATAATAAGGTGATAAGTTACTATATTATTAGGATGTTAAAATTTCATAAAAATAAATATTTTACTTATGATCTTAAATTGACTGTTGTGATTTTACCCTCAAAAGTTTAAAAATATTATTTTTATGGAGACTAAGTTTGAGGTATACTCAAATTGTAAGAATTTAAATTATTTTTTCTTCTAATTTAATTTCAACTCAAAGTGACGAAAGTAAGATAAAGTACTCAGAAAAGTTAATAAATAGCTGATACTTTGAGTTATAAATTCAATAAAACATAATATAATTAAATATGAATCTTGATGTATGACCTCTCAATTGATAGAAATTGAATATTTGAAACTAGCAAGAATGTCATTAATTTTGCATATTGTTAACTAGAAGTAGAACCATATTTTCATGAATTTGTGATTGGTTACCCAATAAATTAACAAAAGTTGATGCAATTTGTATGGGACACTAGATCAAATTTTGGATTGTAAAGTTAATGTCTTCCATAATATAAAGATTTCTCTTATTAAGATTTTTTATAAAAATATCATAGTAATGAGAAAACTATTTGAGAGCTCAAGTTCGAAACTCGATAGTATTATTTATATTTATTTAACTTCTAAGTATATATATGATAAATTTCAAGAATAAATTTTCTTTAAAGAAGTAAAAATTATAATACGTTACAAAATTATCAAATAAATATATGAATATTATAAAATATGTGATATTTAATAATTTTTAATAATAATTAAATTATAAAAAAATTAAATAAAATTATATAATTTTTAAATATTTATTATCCAAATATAATTCCTCGTCCATTTTCTCTGTTTTTCTTTCTTCTACGCAGCTTTCCCCTTTTTCATGTGTACACTTAAAAAATTTGGCTCCGGTAGCTTATATATCTCCACAAAATAAGGAATACAGTTGGTTAAAAAATATCACCATGTCATAACTAAAATATCAGCTTAGCTACCCAACTGCCACAAATACAAAATGCTGACTTTTCACTTCTTTAACAGCTCACCGATTAACTTCCTTCTGCAGTAACCCTCTACAACAACCAATGACAGAAAATAGTGACTTGGCAATGTTCATTTGCAAAATATGAAGATACATAAATTTTATAAACAAGTGGTTTGAGAAGAACTTCAAATTGAAAAGCCTTTTCTCCTCTAAAGAAATTTATGTATCTAATTCGGAGTTTTCAGGCTTGAGTTCTATTGAAGCTAAGATCTTACGCAGCAAGAACTCAAGATCGATAACAAGCAAATAACCAGAAGCCTTTGACAGAAAGAATCAATAGAAAAAATAATAATAATATTAATAACAACAAGCTAAAGTCAGGAAAGAAATCGTAAACAACTTGTGTTTTCACGAGAGAAAACTATCTTCCTTTACTAAATGAAATCGTAACCCAGATAATGACTCTTCGGGAAGCAAAACTACATCAGAGCACAAAGCATTGAAAAATTTATCAAGCGCAATATATGTTATGGTGAGGATTCTCATTTGACTTGGCACATTAAAAAGAATGCTGTATGTACCTGAAAGAAATGGCTTCAGTAAAATGAATTATTTTTCATTTCGTGGACAAGAGATCAAAACAACTAGGCTTTATGTTTGGGACAAATTTTCCCGCCAATGAAAAGCAGAGATTTATGTTTAAGTGGATGTTGTTAATGTACATACAATAAAGATTTTGGGCTGAAACAAATATCTTCAATCTTTATTATTGATTTGCCTGCAATGCCAGAGAAGTCCAGTTGCATGCACGTAGCAGACTAAGAAATTGAAACTAATGAAAGCAGCAACAGCGACAGCAGCAGCAGCAATATTAGTAGCAAGAACACTGATGATATTTTTGTACTCCTACTTAAGATACTGCCATCTTTACGGTTACGTGTTTGGAAGAAATAGAATCGCCTCACTCACATTTGCATCTGCATATCAAATTCACTACCCCTTGTCCACATACTACACAGGCCATTTATCAGGCTTAATTCACGAAACATTGATATAATCAATTAGAAAACAAGTGTCCAAAGTCCAACATATTTGGATTATTACAAGAAGGCAATTGTTTAGTATAACGTGGCCACACAACACAGACTATCAATCGATGATTGTCCTATACGCAAACGTGGCCATACGATGTTGGTCTCAAGTGGGACCCAACTGAATTAATCCTAATCCAAACTCCATACAATTGATTACGACAACGTGGCCACACAACGCAGACAATCAATCGACGATTGTCCTATACGCAAACGTGGCCACACGATGTTGGTCTCAAGTGGGACCCAGCTGAATTAATCCTAATCCAAACTCCACACAATTGTTTAGGGCAACGTGGCCGCACAACACGGACAATCAATTGATGATTGTCCTATACGCAAACGTGGCCACACGATGTTGGTCTCAAGTGGGACCCAGACAGACAATCAATCGCTGGTTGTCCTATACGCAAACGTGGCCACACGATGTTCGTCTCAAGTGGGACCCAAATGAATTAATCCTAATCCAAACTTCATACTTTAATTGCTTCACCCACCTCTACATGCAAACATGGACACCCGCCAAGTGCCAGATGCCTATGCCCTTTGTACCATCAATGTCAATCATCAAATATCTTTGAGCTCCCAACATTTTGGACTTCCTTCTGCCTTAGCATTCATATCGTTCATCTACTCATATAATGATCTTATATTTTCTTAAAATTGGAAGACATAATTCATTATTAATTTATATTAAATAAAAAGACATTATCCTTAAAATTAATGATATATTTAATATAAATAAGTAAAATATATCCTTTACTTCTTAATTGTGAAAAATAATAAACCCCACATGTCTACCCATTTAGAATATCAAAAATATGATCCAAAATTTCTTATTAACAAAACCAAAAAAAAAAAAAAGATGTGGTTGGATATATACAGTATAAGTTAAGATGATAAATGAGATTGACAGCCTACCATTCCTTGACACCCACATATTTTCACGCTTGTCACACCCATAATACTTACAAGTATCACAAGATCGAATATGCTCATGGCATGATTTAATACTCTAAGTGGAATATACCACTAGATTCATCGTTCATAGTTTGATTCTTACATGGTTGATTTCGATATGCCTAGTCCAAGAATCCAATAATTCCTCGTCAGAGTTTTAATTTAAATCTTAATTAAGAAAATCCATAAAGAATAGATAATAATATATTTATATATCTTTTATTATTTACATAGTTAAAGATGAAATGATCATAAATTAATAATTATATTAATGATGATCAATATTGTTGTATAATTTTTTTAAAGTATTAAATTACAAAATATTATAATAAATATTATACTTAAAATATATAAAAAGTGTAATTCTAACTTCACTCATATATGATTATGATTTTTTATTAAAATATATTTACGAAAATATAAAATTAAGTAATTGTATATAATTTTTCCAACCAATTTTCTAGTGCATCAAAATTGCAACCTCCCAACCAATTTATCATACAAAGCAATTCTCAAACTGAGGAAATAAAATAAAATAATAGCAATAATATTTTGCTTTACACAATAACAATTACACTTAATTCAAAAGCAAAAATGGGTAGTAAGTATGTGGGGTTGAAGGTACAACTTGAGTCTTGCCGACAGGCTAAAATCCAACTGCCGTTCAACTGGGACCCGATTAATTAAATAACAACTGCCCAACACACTCAAAATTAAATGGACCAATTTCAGCCTTAACTTTATCAACCCTACCTTTCCTTTCCTTTTTTTTTTTTAAAAAAAATTAAATTGAAATTTTATCTTCTTAAAAAGTGACTTCCACTAATAATTTGAAGAAAAGTCCCAAAGTAATATGAATGTGAACACACCGCACATTTTTTAATTATTCTTTTAAAAAATATTTTATATATATATAAATTATTAACGTATAAAATTATATTAATATTATATATTTATATAATTTAATTTCTTTTATTCAAATGAACTATCATATATTTCTGTAAAATATAGAATATAAAATAATAATATAACAAGTTGATATTTCTTTGTATGAAAATTTTTATAGAAGTTATATATGTGACATTACTACATATTATTCCACAATTTAATATTCTTCTATTTTAAGTCTTTATTATATTTTAAAAATTTTGAGGACAAACTAATTTTGACAATAACTAGTAACTACTCATCATTTTTTTTCTTTTTGAGCCAAGTCAATGGCATGTGATATTTTCTTCAAATTTTGAAGTGGGAAATATAGTGACATGTATAACGAAAATAAAATCGATTTTTTATTAGCAATAATTAATGTATCAAGTAATTAAAAGACCAATCACATTATTATTATTAATTAATTAATTAATTAATTAATTGATCACATAGATTGATCTTTGTTTCTTTTCCCGTGATTAAGATTTTGCATGTGATACCAATTATATTGCTTTACAACCTCTTAAATTTTGGGAATTAAAATTTTTACTTTTAGAAATATTATAATTTTTTTTTCTCTTATACATAAATAAAAAAAAA